>OW240914.1:7414355-7474301 GCA_933207985.1 Pelobates cultripes | reverse complement strand
ATTAAATCCCTTTATACTGTAGGACTGTATATTACACTCCATGCTAGAGAGACATTCTCTCTTACAGTCTGATATCAGAATGGGTCGCAGGACGTGTAATCAGTAAATCCTGCCGGTATAGAGGGTTCTGTCACACTCACTGCTGAGAGACATTCTCTCTTACAGTCTGATATCAGAATGGGTCCTCTAACACACACACAGTTCCCCACTCACAGACTGCTCCCCCACACACACAGCACCCCTCACAGACTGCCCCCCCCACACACACAGCACCCTTCACACACGCACAGCATCCACCACACGCTGCACCCCTCACACACACTCAGCACCCGTCACACACATTGCACCTCTCTCACACAAACCACCAAAAAGTAGAATAGAAAATAGAAAAAGGAAAAAAAAAAAAGGGCGGGGGGGGGGAGGAAATAGATACACATTTAAAAAAAAAAAAAAATAACCCTCCTTTCTTAGAAAAAAAAAAAGCGTAGTTCTGCTATAAAATTAATTCCTGCGCCACTGGTGGGTGGTAAGGAAATTTTACCAGCAACAAAGATACAAAAGAGGGCGGTAGGTATTAAAAGGTTGACAACCTCTATAACACTGTATTACAGACTGTTAGAGCGTTAGATCCCTTTATACTGTAACACTGTATTACAGAATGTTAGAGCGTTAGATCCCTTTATACTGTAACACTGTATTACAGACTGTTGGAGCATTAGATCCCTTTATACTGTAACACTGTATTACAGACTGTTAGAGCGTTAGATCCCTTTATACTGTAACACTGTATTACAGACTGTTAGAGCGTTAGATCCCTTTATACTGTAACACTGTATTACAGACTGTTAGAGCGTTAGATCCCTTTATACTGTAGGACTGTCATACAGACTGTTAGAGCGTTAGATCCCTTTATACTGTAGGACTGTCATACAGACTGTTAGAGCGTTAGATCCCTTTATACTGTAGGACTGTCATACAGACTGTTAGAGCATTAGATCCCTTTATACTGTAACACTGTCATACAGACTGTTAGAGCGTTAGATCCCTTTATACTGTAGGACTGTCATACAGACTGTTAGAGCGTTAGATCCCTTTATACTGTAACACTGTATTACAGACTGTTAGAGCGTTAGATCCCTTTATACTGTAGGACTGTCATACAGACTGTTAGAGCATTAGATCCCTTTATACTGTAACACTGTATTACAGACTGTTAGAGCGTTAGATTCCTTTATACTGTAACACTGTCATACAGACTGTTAGAGCATTAGATCTCTTTATACTGTAGGACTGTCATACAGACTGTTAGAGCGTTAGATCTCTTTATACTGTAACACTGTATTACAGACTGTTAGAGCGTTAGATCTCTTTATACTGTAACACTGTATTACAGACTGTTAGAGCGTTAGATCCCTTTATACTGTAACACTGTATTACAGACTGTTAGAGCGTTAGATCCCTTTATACTGTAGGACTGTCATACAGACTGTTAGAGCGTTAGATCTCTTTATACTGTAGGACTGTCATACAGACTGTTAGAGCATTAGATCCCTTTATACTGTAACACTGTATTACAGACTGTTAGAGCGTTAGATCCCTTTATACTGTAACACTGTATTACAGACTGTTAGAGCGTTAGATCCCTTTATACTGTAACACTGTATTACAGACTGTTAGAGCGTTAGATCCCTTTATACTGTAACACTGTATTACAGACTGTTAGAGTATTAGATTTCTTTATACTGTAACACTGTATTACAGACTGTTAGAGCATTAGATTTCTTTATACTGTAACACTGTATTACAGACTGTTGGAGCATTAGATCCCTTTATACTGTAACACTGTATTACAGACTGTTAGAGCGTTAGATCCCTTTATACTGTAACACTGTATTACAGACTGTTAGAGCGTTAGATCCCTTTATACTGTAACACTGTATTACAGACTGTTAGAGCGTTAGATCCCTTTATACTGTAACACTGTATTACAGACTGTTAGAGCGTTAGATCCCTTTATACTGTAACACTGTATTACAGACTGTTAGAGCGTTAGATCCCTTTATACTGTAGGACTGTCATACAGACTGTTAGAGCGTTAGATCCCTTTATACTGTAGGACTGTCATACAGACTGTTAGAGCGTTAGATCTCTTTATACTGTAACACTGTATTACAGAATGTTGGAGCATTAGATCCCTTTATACTGTAACACTGTATTACAGACTGTTAGAGCGTTAGATCTCTTTATACTGTAACACTGTATTACAGACTGTTAGAGCGTTAGATCCCTTTATACTTTAGGACTGTCATACAGACTGTTAGAGCGTTAGATCTCTTTATACTGTAACACTGTATTACAGACTGTTAGAGCATTAGATCCCTTTATACTGTAACACTGTATTACAGACTGTTAGAGCGTTAGATCTCTTTATACTGTAACACTGTATTACAGACTGTTAGAGCGTTAGATCCCTTTATACTGTAACACTGTATTACAGACTGTTAGAGCGTTAGATCTCTTTATACTGTAACACTGTATTACAGACTGTTAGAGCGTTAGATCCCTTTATACTGTAGGACTGTCATACAGACTGTTAGAGCGTTAGATCCCTTTATACTGTAGGACTGTCATACAGACTGTTAGAGCGTTAGATCCCTTTATACTGTAGGACTGTCATACAGACTGTTAGAGCATTAGATCCCTTTATACTGTAACACTGTATTACAGACTGTTAGAGCATTAGATCCCTTTATACTGTAACACTGTATTACAGACTGTTAGAGCATTAGATCCCTTTATACTGTAACACTGTATTACAGACTGTTAGAGCATTAGATCTCTTTATACTGTAACACTGTATTACAGACTGTTAGAGCGTTAGATCTCTTTATACTGTAACACTGTATTACATTCTGTTAGAGCGTTAGATCTCTTTATACTGTAACACTGTATTACAGACTGTTAGAGCGTTAGATCTCTTTATACTGTAGGACTGTCATACAGACTGTTAGAGCGTTTGATCCCTTTCTACTGTAACACTGTTTTACAGACTGTTAGAGCGTTAGATCCCTTTATACTGTAGGACTGTCATACAGACTGTTAGAGCGTTAGATCTCTTTATACTGTAGGACTGTCATACAGACTGTTAGAGCATTAGATCCCTTTATACTGTAACACTGTATTTCAGACTGTTAGAGCGTTAGATCTCTTTATACTGTAGGACTGTTATACAGACTGTTAGAGCGTTAGATCTCTTTATACTGTAACACTGTATTACAGACTGTTAGAGCGTTAGATCCCTTTATACTGTAACACTGTATTACAGACTGTTAGAGCGTTAGATCCCTTTATACTGTAACACTGTATTACAGACTGTTAGAGCGTTAGATCTCTTTATACTGTAACACTGAATTACAGACTGTTAGAGCGTTAGATCCCTTTATACTGTAACACTGTATTACAGACTGTTAGAGCGTTAGATCCCTTTATACTGTAACACTGTATTACAGACTGTTAGAGCGTTAGATCCCTTTATACTGTAGGACTGTCATACAGACTGTTAGAGCGTTAGATCCCTTTATACTGTAGGACTGTCATACAGACTGTTAGAGCATTAGATCCCTTTATACTATAACACTGTATTACAGACTGTTAGAGCATTAGATCTCTTTATACTGTAACACTGTATTACAGACTGTTAGAGCGTTAGATCCCTTTATACTGTAACACTGTATTACAGACTGTTAGAGCGTTAGATCTGTTTATACTGTAACACTGTATTACAGACTGTTAGAGCGTTAGATCTGTTTATACTGTAACACTGTATTACAGACTGTTAGAGCGTTAGATCCCTTTATACTGTAACACTGTATTATAGACTGTTAGAGCGTTAGATCCCTTTATACTGTAGGACTGTCATACAGACTGTTAGAGCATTAGATCTCTTTATACTGTAACACTGTATTACAGACTGTTAGAGCATTAGATCTCTTTATACTGTAACACTGTATTACAGACTGTTAGAGCGTTAGATCCCTTTATACTGTAGGACTGTCATACAGACTGTTAGAGCATTAGATCCCTTTATACTGTAACACTGTATTACAGACTGTTAGAGCATTAGATCTCTTTATACTGTAACACTGTATTACAGACTGTTAGAGCGTTAGATCCTTTATACTGTAACACTGTATTACAGACTGTTAGAGCGTTAGATCTCTTTATACTGTAGGACTGTCATACAGACTGTTAGAGCATTAGATTCTTTATACTGTAACACTGTATTACAGACTGTTAGAGCGTTAGATCCCTTTATACTGTAACACTGTATTACAGACTGTTAGAGCGTTAGATCCCTTTATACTGTAACACTGTATTACAGACCGTTAGAGCGTTAGATCCCTTTATACTGTAACACTGTATTACAGACTGTTAGAGCGTTAGACTGTATATCTGTATTATAGATGTAACTTTATACTGTAGGACTGTATACAGACTGTTAGAGCGTTAGATCCCTTTATACTGTAACACTGTATTACAGACTGTTAGAGCGTTAGATCCCTTTATACTGTAACACTGTATTACAGACTGTTAGAGCATTAGATCTCTTTATACTGTAACACTGTATTACAGACTGTTAGAGCGTTAGATCCCTTTATACTGTAACACTGTATTACAGACTGTTAGAGCATTAGATCCCTTTATACTGTAACACTGTATTACAGACTGTTAGAGCATTAGATCTTTATACTTTATACAGACTGTTGGAGCATTAGATCCCTTTATACTGTATGTCATACAGACTGTTAGAGCATTAGATCCCTTTATACTGTAACACTGTATTACAGACTGTTAGAGCGTTAGATCCCTTTATACTGTAACACTGTATTACAGACTGTTAGAGCATTAGATCTCTTTATACTGTAACACTGTATTACAGACTGTTAGAGCGTTAGATCCCTTTATACTGTAACACTGTATTACAGACTGTTAGAGCATTAGATCCCTTTATACTGTAACACTGTATTACAGACTGTTAGAGCATTAGATCTCTTTATTGTAACACTGTATTTCAGACTGTTAGAGCATTAGATCCCTTTATACTGTAACACTGTATTACAGACTGTTAGAGCGTTAGATCCCTTTATACTGTAACACTGTATTACAGACTGTTAGAGCATTAGATTTCTTTATACTGTAACACTGTATTACAGACTGTTAGAGCGTTAGATCCCTTTATTCTGTAACACTGTATTACAGACTGTTAGAGCATTAGATTTCTTTATACTGTAACACTGTATTACAGACTGTTGGAGCGTTAGATCCCTTTATACTGTAACACTGTATTACAGACTGTTAGAGCGTTAGATCCCTTTATACTGTAACACTGTATTACAGACTGTTAGAGCATTAGATCCCTTTATACTGTAACACTGTATTACAGACTGTTAGAGCGTTAGATCCCTTTATACTGTAACACTGTATTACAGACTGTTAGAGCGTTAGATCCCTTTATACTGTAGGACTGTCATACAGACTGTTAGAGCATTAGATCCCTTTATACTGTAACACTGTATTACAGACTGTTAGAGCGTTAGATCCCTTTATACTGTAACACTGTATTACAGACTGTTAGAGCGTTAGATCTCTTTATACTGTAACACTGAATTACAGACTTTTAGAGCGTTAGATCCCTTTATACTGTAACACTGTATTACAGACTGTTAGAGCATTAGATCCCTTTATACTGTAACACTGTATTACAGACTGTTAGAGCGTTAGATCCCTTTATACTGTAACACTGTATTACAGACTGTTAGAGCGTTAGATCTCTTTATACTGTAACACTGTATTACAGACTGTTAGAGCGTTAGATCCCTTTATACTGTAACACTGTCATACAGACTGTTAGAGCGTTAGATCTCTTTATACTGTAACACTGTATTACAGACTGTTAGAGCGTTAGATCCCTTTATACTGTAACACTGTATTACAGACTGTTAGAGCGTTAGATCTGTTTATACTGTAACACTGTATTACAGACTGTTAGAGCGTTAGATCTGTTTATACTGTAACACTGTATTACAGACTGTTAGAGCGTTAGATCCCTTTATACTGTAACACTGTATTATAGACTGTTAGAGCGTTAGATCCCTTTATACTGTAACACTGTATTACAGACTGTTAGAGCGATACTTATTACAGACTGTTATAGACTTTATACTGTAACACTGTATTACAGACTGTTAGAGCGTTAGATCCCTTTATACTGTAACACTGTCATACAGACTGTTAGAGCATTAGATCTCTTTATACTGTAACACTGTATTACAGACTGTTAGAGCGTTAGATCCTTTATACTGTAACACTGTATTACAGACTGTTAGAGCGTTAGATCCCTTTATACTGTAACACTGTATTACAGACTGTTAGAGCGTTAGATCTCTTTATACTGTAAGACTGTCATACAGACTGTTAGAGCGTTAGATCTCTTTATACTGTAACACTGTATTACAGACTGTTAGAGCGTTAGATCCCTTTATACTGTAACACTGTATTACAGACTGTTAGAGCGTTAGATCCCTTTATACTGTAGGACTGTCATACAGACTGTTAGAGCGTTAGATCTCTTTATACTGTAGGACTGTCATACAGACTGTTAGAGCGTTAGATCCCTTTATACTGTAGGACTGTCATACAGACTGTGGCAGCTGTAAATCTTTTGTCAAATATATGATCTGTGAGTAGCTGTGATTGGCTATTAATGGGGTACTAGTCACCAAAACCAGTTTAGCTTAATAAAATGATTTTGGCCATTTGAAGGTCACAAGAACCGTCAGAGGTTGATTAAATGTGAATTCACGTTTCTGTCAGTGTTCGAAAGGAAGTACATTCCTAAGGCCTGGCTAAAAGTAGGGAAGTAACAGATATATTCTCCTTATTAATGAGCTTCAAATCTGCTCTCACCCCATCTAGACCCCAGAACGGTTCGATTATTCTCTACAACCGCAAAAAGGTGAAATATCGAAAAGATGGTTATTGTTGGAAGAAGAGGAAAGATGGTAAAACTACACGAGAAGATCACATGAAGCTAAAAGTTCAAGGAATGGAGGTGAGTTTCTGTAATTACTGAATGGGTAGCAGTGTCTTCCCAGCGACGGACAGTACTAGAGCAGGAATTATACCTGTAGTTAGACACTGTAATTCTCTGTGCATGCAGTTTTTATTGACCAATAGTCCATGTACACAGTTATTTATATTTTGGGTGTTAGAGTTTGGTTGCTAAACTTTTCAATTGTATACAACACATGGCTACTCTGCCCTCCCCCTTTTCCTCCTGGCTGTAAATACCTTCATTTAACTGTTTCATCTCAATCTCCGTTCTTCACAGTCACAGAAACAACAATAGTGAAACTCTGCATTTTTTCTCAGCGCTACCTGGCTGCTCCTCCAGCTGTTGGAGATTCTCACTCATTACCTTTTATATTTTTCCAGTAGCTGCTACTCCCTGTTAATTTCTTTTAGCCATCACTTCCAAATTTCCCCTGCTACCTCTTGTCTCAAATCCCCACTGTATCCTTTAGATTGTAAGCTCACAGGCTATCTAGCTAAGCACTTAGTATAAAAGAGCTTAAATGGCTAGTTATCGACTCATGGACAAATCCCTCTCTATCTTTTGTATTTGTTTCTGTATATTGTACGTTCTCTACTAATTGTACAGCGCTGCGGAATCTGTAGGTGCTTGATAAATTAATACCAGTAATCAATAAATTATCGCATTGCGTTACAGACTACGCTCGGGGCTTAGCAATCCTTTGTTTTCCCGCAGTTCTAGTGATCCGAGGTGTAAGTAGAATCTGTATGATAGAGGCAAGGTACCCCGTTGGACTTCGGTATAGCACTCTGGTCCTATCACTGTTAATATCGATTAGCTTGGTCTAATAACACAAAGCTGTATTCCCCCATTCGCTGTTTCCAATATATTCCTATACTCTTTACTTGTACTCCATATTATTACCCTTTCAGCATATCTGTTTTTATTTTCTCCATTGCTAACTCTGAGGTGTAAATATTTCATCAATCATTGATACTTTTAATCATTAAATTAAATTAAAGTTCTCTATTACGTAGAATTGATAACATGATGTTATTCAAAATGTAAAAAAGCACGAAATATTTAACACCGAACCTAATGTCAAGAGCCTCTTGACATTAGGTCCGGTTCGGTGTTAAATATTTCGTGCTATTTTGCACGCACATCACTTTGTTAGATCGCTAGACCTAGGACCTTTCTACTGCCTACCTTATCAGACTAATTATAACAGACCAGATTATTAGACTAGGTTAGCTCTGTTATTTGTACAGATAGGTGCCCACGAAGGCACAGATTAGTGGAATTGTTACTTACTTCTTTCCATATCATTCCATCTCTAGGGCTATTCTTCTATCTAGCCATTTTACAGTATAGTTAGCCAATTATTGTATTTTTATTTAAAGACAGGTGCCCTTGAAGGCACAGATTAGGATATTTTCAGCGACAATATTTGACTTAATATTATTGTGGGTCAACTGTTATACTGTAAATTGGGGATTTTTTCTGGTTTTCAGTGGGGCATTAACCTGCTAGCTGCTTTTATTTATTCGTTATATTATTTTGCTATTCTGTTTATCACAGCACGCAATATTAGGTTCCCATTCTCTTAGGCAGCTATTCTTAAAGTGCTGCTTATTTTATGCCTACTTTAGCGTTGTAATAGATTTTGTTGCTTTATTTCGATACATTACTACTCTTGCCACTCAATTAGTTAATTGGCAATCTATTTTCGCTACTTTGTATATATACATCGCGATCGTGCAAGTAGCCATTTACTGCAACTATATTGTGTGCATTGTGCAGTGACTAATTATTTTTTCGGGGCTTATCTATTTAACCCCCCTTCTGGGTTTCTGCCCGTTCTCGTTTATATCTATTTCACTCCCCTCCCCGTTATACTGCATATATATTACTTAGTCACACTTTCTGCCTCAATTATCCACTATTGAGACAGTAGTGACTAGTGATTTAGTATTTGTTTGTGTGTGTTTTTAGTTCTATTAATAAAGTATTTCGATGATCTTTTTCAGTATTGTATTGGGACAGTTTTTCAGTACAGTGACATGTAGAATGGTTTATTGGGTCAGTGCCGTGTACAGTGACATGTAGAATGGTTTATTGGGTCAGTGCCGTGTACAGTGACATGTAGCATGGTTTATAGGGTCAGTGCTGTGTACAGTGACATGTAGCATTGTATTGTACAGTGACATGTAGAATGGTTTATAGGGTCAGTGCTGTGTACAGTGACATGTAGAATGGTTTATAGGGTCAGTGCCGTGAACAGTGACATGCAGAATGGTTTATAGGGTCAGTGCCGTGTACAGTGACATGTAGAATGGTTTATTGGGTCAGTGCCGTGTACAGTGACATGTAGCATGGTTTATAGGGTCATGTAGACATGTAGAATGGTTTTAGGGTAGGTACAGTGACATGTAGAATGGTTTATAGGGTCAGTGTGTACAGTGACATGTAGAATGGTTTATTGGGTCAGTGCCGTGTACAGTGACATGTAGAATGGTTTATTGGGTCAGTGCCGTGTACAGTGACATGTAGCATGGTTTATAGGGTCAGTGCTGTGTACAGTGACATGTAGCATGGTTTATAGGGTCAGTGCCGTGTACAGTGACATGTAGAATGGTTTATAGGGTCAGTGCTGTGTACAGTGACATGTAGAATGGTTTATAGGGTCAGTGCTGTGTACAGTGACATGTAGAATGGTTTATAGGGTCAGTGCCGTGAACAGTGACATGCAGAATGGTTTATAGGGTCAGTGCCGTGTACAGTGACATGTAGAATGGTTTATTGGGTCAGTGCCGTGTACAGTGACATGTAGCATGGTTTATAGGGTCAGTGCCGTGTACAGTGACATGTAGAATGGTTTATAGGGTCAATGTCATGTACAGTGACATGTAGAATGGTTTATAGGGTCAGTGCCGTGTACAGTGACAAGTAGAATGGTTTATTGGGTCAGTGCCGTGTACAGTGACATGTAGAATGGTTTATAGGGTCAGTGCGGTGTACAGTGACATGTAGAATGGTTTATAGGGTCAGTGCCGTGTACAGTGACATGTAGAATGGTTTATAGGGTCAGTGCCGTGTACAGTGACATGTAGAATGGTTTATTGGGTCAGTGCCGTGTACAGTGACATGTAGCATGGTTTATAGGGTCAGTGCCGTGTACAGTGACATGTAGAATGGTTTATTGGGTCAGTTCCATACAGTGACAGTGACATGTAGAATGGTTTATAGGTACAGTGACATGTAGAATGGTTTATAGGGTCAGTGTGTACAGTGACATGTAGAATGGTTTATAGGGTCAGTGCCGTGTACAGTGACATGTAGAATGGTTTATAGGGTCAGTGCCGTGTACAGTGACATGTAAAATTGTTTAAATTGTCAGTGACATGTAAAATTGTCAGTGTCATGAACAGTGACATGTAGAATGGTTTATAGGGTCCGTGCCGTGTACCGTGACATGTAAAATTGTTTAAATTGTCAGTGCCATGTGGTGTAACATGTAGAATGGTTTATAGGGTCCGTGCCATGTACCGTGACATATAAAATTGTTTAAATTGTCAGTGCCATGTGGTGTAACATGTAGAATGGTTTATAGGGTCAGTGCTGTGTACGGTGACATGTCATTTTGTTTATAGGGTCAGTGCTGTGTACAGTGACATGTAATATTGTTTATAGGGTCAGTCCTATGTTTGAAAGGCTGTGTGTTTTATTTTTGTGCTGTCTAGCAAAGCTGACACTCTGTTTTGTCCTTTTCTCGTTACAGTGCCTCTATGGGTGTTATGTCCATTCTTCTATCGTCCCAACCTTTCACCGCCGTTGCTACTGGCTCCTGCAGGTGGGTATTGGTATTGCAGCTGCCAGTTGTTTTGCATCGTATTTTCTGTGTTTTTACCCCTCTACCATCTTGACTGAAAATTCCACTTACCGCTAGCTACTAATGCATGAAAATCGAGCAATGGCAAATATCAATTTTTACCCTGCAGGGTGGGGGTCCAGACTTGTAGGGCTAGTGCCTTTTACGCTATCATTTCTTGACTTCAGTTTTTTAGTCCTGTTACCACGTGTTGTATTTCACATTCTGAATGCGTAGGGATGTTTTTTTTTTATATCTTCATGACTGGAGGTGACACAGTCTCACCTGTTCCAGGGATTTTTACTTGGACAGAATGTGACTGTGTTCCCTCATTTAGAGTTTTCATATTTGAATAATGTGGATTTTGGAGAGCTGAAAGAGTCTGGGGTATTTATGCCCAGTTTGTCAATAAAACCTGCAATTTGTGTTTCACGATGTCATCACTAACCCGAGTCACTCAGATTGATTAAAGGGACAGTAAATCTAATTAATGCGGTCTGGGTGCATTGTCCCTCTCATTTTAGCCCTGTAGTTTTATGGAAGCTGCAATGTTTACATTGCTGGGTTAAGCCTGCTACTAGTGACCGTCTCCCAGCGTATGCTATGGATAAGGCCTAATGTGTGCATTTGCTGCGCATCCGCATTAGATTCCCCCCATTGGCTGACATCGGAGAAGAAGGATAACGAGGAGGATAGAGACATGTCTTCATGAGCTGGGCTATGATTTTAAAAATGTTTATTTTTAGTTGGCATTAGTTCAGTATGTTTAGCTGGGAGGGTTAGTGCTTCTGTAAGATTGAGCTGTCTTTGAGATGGTGAAAAACCTTTCTATACCAATAAAAGCCTGCATACCTTGTTGCAGGCTATGGTCTGGGCACTTCGAGTTATCTCACAGGGTGGCAGGATTTCTAAATGATTAGCTGTGTGTTTGTTTTCCAGAACCCAGATATTGTCCTTGTACATTATCTCAATGTTCCTGCCATTGAGGATTGTGGAAAAATCTGTGGACCCATTCTTTGTTCAACCAACAGTGACCGCAAAGAGTGGATGAAATGGAGTAAAGATGATCTCATTAACCAGCTGAGGCCCATGTGTAAGCATTGGAGGGCAAAGGGCAGAGTTGCCAGGCACATGGACCCACTCTGCTACAATGTAAAGTTAAAGTACAGCCTGTATAACTGTGTACATTTGCTGTCCCCTCAAAATAATAAGTGGAAATGTCCAAATTGGGCCCAAATTGTCAATATTTTGTGTGGCCACCATTATATTCCAGCACTGCCTTAACCCTCATGGGTATGGAGTTCACCAGAGCTTCACAGGTTGTCACTGGAGTCCTCCTCCTCTCCTCCATGACCACATAAAGGAGCTGGTGGATGTTAGAGACCTTGCGCTCCCCCACCTTCCGTTTGAGGATGCCCCACAGTTGCTCAATAGGGTTTAGGTCTGGAGACATGCTTGGCCAGTCCATTACCTTTACCTACCTTTAGCTTCTTTAGCAAGGCAGTGGTGGTCTTGGAGGTGTGTTTGGGGTCATGATCATGTTGGAATACTGCCCTGTGGCCCAGTCTCAGAAGGGAGGGGATCATGCTCTGCTTCGGTATGTCACAGTACATGTTGACATTCATGGTTCCCTCAATGAACTATAGCTCCCCAATGCTGGTAGCACTCATGCAGGCCCAGACCATGACACCATGCTTGACTGTAGGCAAGACACACTTGTCTTTGTACTCCTCACCTGGTTGCCGCCACACACGCTTGACACCATCTGAACCAAAAAAGTTTATCTTGGTCTCATCGGACCACAGGACATGGTTCCAGTAATCCATGTCCTTAGTCTGCTTGTCTTCAGCAAACTGTTTGCAGCTTTCTTGTGCATCCTCTTTAGAAGAGACTTCATTCTGGGATGACAGTCATGCAGACCAATTTGTTGCAGTGTGTGGCATATGGTCTGAGCACTGACAGGCTGACCCCCCACCCCTTCAACTTCTGCAGCAATGGTGGCAGCACTCATACATCTATTTCCCAAAGACAACCTCTGGATATGACGCCAAGAACATGCACTGTTCGAGCATGGCGAGGCCTGTTCTGAGTGGAACCTGTCCTGTGAAACCACTGTATGGTCTTGCCCACCGTGCTGCAGCTCAGTTTTCAGGGTCTTGGCAATCTTCTTATAGCCTAGGCCATCTTTATGTAGAGCAACTATTCTCAGAGAGTTCTTTGCCATGAGGTGCCATGTTGAACTTCCAGTGACCAGTATGAGAGTGTGAGAGCGATAACACCACATTTAACACACCAGCTCCCAATTCACACCTGAGACCTTGTAACACTAACAAGTCACATGACACCGGGGAAGGGAAATGGCTAATTGAGCACAATTTGGACATTTCCACTTAGGGTTGTACTCACTTTTGTTGCCAACGGTTTAGACATTAATGGCTGTGTGTTGTTATTTTGAGGGGACAGCAAATTCACACTGTTATACAGGTTGTACACTTACTACTTTACATTGAAGCAGAGTGTGATTTCTTCACTGTTGTCACATGAAAGGATATAATAAAATATTTACAAAAATGTGAGGGGTGTACTCACTCTTGTGAGATACTGTAGATCAGGCTTCCCCAAACTCCAGCCCTCCAGATGTTGCTGAATTACAACTCCCATGATTCTTTGAATGAAATAGGCTGAGAATCATGGGAGTTGTAGTTCAGGAACATCTGGAGGGCCAGAGTTTGGGGAAGCCTGCTGTAGATCACTAATATAGTTAATATATTAACCCCTTTGCGATGCTAGACGGAGATTTTCCGTCAGGCTTGTCCTTGCGTTAAGAACGCGGGAAGGAAAATTTCCGTCATTTACTAAAGTTAACCCCAGATCGCAGCAATCACTGGGTTAACGGTTTGCCTAGATATCCGAGGCAGACCGGGAGCACCTGATCGCGCTGTCCCTGCAGCTGTGATCGCTCTGACACGCTGTCAGAGCAAGCACATGTTCTGCGGTGACTCCCGATCCGCCTCCCTGTGCTTCCGCTTTCTGTGTGAAGTGCAGGGAGACAGATCAGTGCTGCTGATCTTCTCGGTTAAAAAAAAAAAAAAATATGAAATTTCAATACCACCCCCTTGCCCCTACTTTAATAAAAAATTAACCCCTTCCCTGCCAATTGATCACTGACTAAAGTGATCAATTGGTAGGGACTACATTTTACTGTGATCTGATTTTTTTTTAACCTCCAAGGGTTAATTTTATTATTAATTTTAACCTTTAGGGGTTAGATTTATTTTATTAATTCATTTAAATATCTTAAAATTGTATATTTAGCAAGCTGGGGTGGGTGGAAGTTAGTGGGGAATTTGGTGTTAGACTAGCTAGGCTAAAGTTAAATTAAAAAAATGCTTTAAAAAGGTAAAAGAAAATGTTTTACTAGCGTTAAAAAAAAAGAAAAATGCTACCCCCTTTACCCAGTCCTAATAAAAATTATCCCTTTCCTGCCAGTTGATAACTGCCTACAGTGATCAAAATACAGATCACAGTATTATACTGTGAGCTGATTTTTTATTTTTTTTTAACCCTCAGGGGTTCAATTTATTTCATTAATTTAAATATTTTAAAGTTATATATTTTCCTAGCTAGGGTGGGAGTTATGGGAAATTGGGGAATTTACTTTTAGTGCTGCTTACTGCTAGTTAGGGGTTAACAGTAAAAAAAAAAAAAAAAAGTTTCTAAAAATTTTAAATGTGTTAAAAAGTTTAAACAAAGTTTAAAAAAAATATATGTAAAACAAAGCTTAAAAACAAGTTTGAAAAAGTAAAATAAGTTTAAAAGAGTAAAAAAAAAAATTTTTTAAAAAATGCTCATTGCCACTACACCTGGAACAAACTAGCGAAAAAATTATCCAAAGCTGATGGTTGAAAATATGCCTTTTGAAATACCCCAGGGTGTATTCTTTAAAAAATGGTATGCGTTTGTGGGTTAGTTTTAATTACAAACCGCCTAAACTACACCAGAATGGAACATGGACACATCATAAAACTTTGAAGTTAGAAAAAAACGGAATGGCTGCGTTTAAAATGTGCCCATTCAACATCTACATATATCAGGCAAAGGTACATTTGGGGCTATTCCTGTACTCCCACGGCATAGCTGAGCAACCTGTGAAGTGTTATACTGCCATAGCACACATAAGGTTTGCAAAGTGTACAGTAGTAGCTCACTGTCTTGGTCAAAAATGCTAAAAATAAAAAAAATGTTTATTACCACTACACTTGGTACAAAATAGCAAAAACATGATCCAAGGGGAAGGTAAGTACCGCGGATCTCCAGGGGTTCAAAGCCATTACGGCATTCTATGCCGTTACTAGCGAGGGAATGGTAGGGAGGTTGGGTAATTGTTGGTACACTAGCGAGGGAATGGTAAGGTGGTTGGGTAATTGTCGGTACACTAGCGAAGAATGGTAGGGTTGCTGCGTAATTGTCGGTACACTAGAGAGGGAAAGGTAGGGAGGTTGGGTAATTGTCGGTACACTATCGAGGGAATGGTTGGGAGGTTGGGTAATTGTCGGTATACTAGCGATGGAATGGTAGGGAGGTTAAGTAATTATCAGTACACTAGCGAGGGAATGGTAGGGAGGTTGGGTAATTGTCAGTACAGTAGCGGGGGAATGGTAGGGAGGTTGGGTAATTGTCGGTATACTAGCGATGGAATGGTAGGGAGGTTAAGTAATTATCAGTACACTAGCGAGGGAATGGTAGGGAGGTTGGGTAATTGTCAGTACAGTAGCGGGGGAATGGGAGTGTGGTTGGGTAATTGTCGGTACACTTGCGAAGAATGGTAGGTACGCTGAGTAATTGTCAGTACAGTAGAAAGGGAAAGGTATGGAGATTGGGTAATTATCAGTACTGTAGCAGGGGAATGGGAGGGTGGTTGGGTAATTGTCGGTACACTAGCGAAGAATGGTAGGGACGCTGGGTAATTGTCGGTATACTAGAGAGGGAATGCTATGGAGATTGGGGTAATTGTCAGTACACTAGCGAGGGAATGGTAGGGAGGTTGGATAATTGTCGGTACACTAGCGAGGGAATGGTAGGGAGGTTGGGTAATTGTCGGTATACTAGCGATGGAATGGTAGGAAGGTTAAGTAATTGTCTGTACACCAGCAAGGGAATTCTAGGATGGTTGGGTAATTGTTGCTACAGTAGAGAGGGAATGGTAGGGAGGTTGGATTATTGTCATTACAATAGTGAGGGAATGGTATGGAGGTTGGGTAATTATCAGTACACTAGCGAGGGAATGGTAGGGAGGTTGGGTAATTGTCAGTACAGTAGCGGGGGAATGGGAGGGTGGTTGGGTAATTGCCGGTACACTAGCGAAGAATGGTAGGGACGCTGGGTAAGTGTCGGTACACTAGAGAGGGGAAGTTATGAAGGTTGGGTGATTATCAGTACAGTAGCGGGGGAATGGGAGGGTGGTTGGGCAATTGTCGGTACACTAGAGAGGGAATGCTATGGAGATTGGGGTAATTGTCGGTACACTAGCGAGGGAATGGTAGGGAGGTTAAGTAATTGTCTGTACACTAGCAAGGAAATTCTAGGATGGTTGGGTAATTGTCGCTACAGTAGAGAGGGAATGGTAGGGAGGTTGGGTTATTGTCATTACAGTAGCGAGGGAATGGTAGGGAAGGTGGAAAATTGTCAGTACACTAGCAACAGAATGGTAGGGAGGTTGAGTAATTGTTGGTATACTAGCGAGGGAATGGTAGGGAGGTTGGGTAATTGTCGGTACACTAGCGAGGGAATAGTAGGGAGGTTGGGTAATTGTTGGGACATTATTGAGGGCATGGTAGGGCGGTTGGTTAAAATAATAATTTGGTTAAGGGAATTGTAGGGTGGCTATTCGTTGGTATATTAGGGTAAGTTGTGTGTATGTGTGATTAACTTGCTTTCTCCTTTTCAGTTCACGGCATTAAGTGGTCCTGCAGTAACAGTAACGGAACAAGTGAGTTCTCTATAGAGCAGCTCGTGCAACAGATACTGGACACGCACCAGGCAAAACCTCCCCCTCGCACACACACCTGTCTGTGCAACACCAATCTGGGTCAGTATTAACCCCCGCCTCTGCTCACTGTCTGTGTAACACCAATCTAGGTCAGTACTAACCCCCGCCTCTGCTCACTCACTGTCTGTGTAACACCAAATCTAGGTCAGTATTAACCCCCGCCTCTGCTCACTCACTGTCTGTGTAACACCAATCTGGGTCAGTATTAACCCCCGCCTCTGCTCACTGTCTGTGTGACACCAATCTGGGCCTGTATTAACCTCTGCTCACTGTCTGTGTAACACCAATCTGGGTCAGTATTAACCCCCGCCTCTGCTCACTCACTGTCTGTGTAACACTAATCTGGGTCAGTATTAACCCCCGCCTCTGCTCACTCACTGTCTGTGTAACACTAATCTGGGTCAGTATTAATCCCCGCCTCTGCTCACTGTCTGTGTAACACCAATCTAGGTCAGTATTAACCCTCACCTCTGCTCACTGTCTGTGTAACACCAAATCTAGGTCAGTATTAACCCCCGCCTCTGCTCACTCACTGTCTGTGTAACACCAATCTGGATCAGTATTAACCCCCGCCTCTGCTCACTGTCTGTGTGACACCAATCTGGGCCTGTATTAAAGGACCACTCTAGGCACCCAGACCACTTCAGCTTAATGAAGTGGTCTGGGTGCCAGGTCCAGCTAGGCTTAACCCATTTTTTCATAATTATAGCAGTTTCAGAGAAACTGCTATAATTATGAATGGGTTAAGCCTTCCCCCTAATCCTCTAGTGGCTGTCTCATTGATAGCCACTAGAGGCGCTTGCGTGCTTCTCACTGTGAAAATCACAGTGAGAGCACGCCAGCGTCCATAGGAAAGCATTGCAAATGCTTTCCTATGAGACCGGCTGAATGCGCGCGCAGCTCTTGCCGCGCGTGCGCATTCAGCCGGCGGGGCGTAACGGAGGCAGAGAGGAGGAGGAGAGCTCTCCGCCCAGCGCTGGAAAAAGGTAAGTTTTTACCCCTTTCTCCCTTCCAGAGCCGGGCGGGAGGGGGTCCCTGAGGGTGGGGGCACCCTCAGGGCACTATAGTGCCAGGAAAACGAGTATGTTTTCCTGGCACTATAGTGGTCCTTTAACCTCTGCTCACTGTCTGTGTAACACCAATCTGGGTCAGTATTAACCCCTGCCTCTGCTCACGCCCTGTCTGTGTAACACCAATCTGCGTCAGTATTAACTCCGCCTCTGCTCACTGTCTGTGTGACACCAATCTGGGCCTGTATTAACCTCTGCTCACTGTCTGTGTAAGACCAATCTGGGTCAGTATTAACCCCTGCCTCTGCTCACGCCCTGTCTGTGTAACACCAATCTGCGTCAGTATTAACCCCCGCCTCTGCTCACTGTCTGTGTGACACCAGTCTGGGTCAGTATTAACCCCGCCTCTGCTCACTGTCTGTGTGACACCAATCTGGGTCAGTATTAACCCCCGCCTTTGCTTACTGTCTGTGTAAAACCAGGTATTAACCCCCGCCTCTGCTCACTCAGTCCTGTGTGTATCACATCTGGGTCAGTATTGCCCCCCATGCACCCACACCTATTTGTGCAACACTAATTTAGGTTAGCATTAACCCTGCCTCCTGCTCACTCACTCCTGTCTGTGCAACACCGGTCTGGGTCACTTAAAGCCACTCCTCGCACACACCTATCTGCACATTGCTAATCTGGGGGAATGGAAACCCTGCACCCCATTCATTCCATAATTACTCTACAGTTATTAGTTTTTTCCAATATTTTTGTGTTAAAAAAAAAAAAAAAGTCTATTTTTTTCATTTACTATATATTTCTTGCTGCTTATATTCTTGTCTCCATTCAAAAAAAAATGAATTAATGATTATCTTTTCAGTAAATAAAGCTGGTCATTTCAGCAGGTTATTTGGTGACATAACAGTGAAGTTGTCTAATATTTCATCTGCAGTATCAGCCGGAGGTGTCCCCCACAAATGTACCAGCACCAAGCATCGCATCATCTCTCCCAAGGTGGAGCCGCGACTATGTCCATTTCCAGCCCTCACTGAGGTTCAGAACATTTCTTCCACTTCAGAGCCAGACCAAATAAAGGATCGGCGAGGGGGACACAAGGGTAGCAGGACACCCAATGGAAATGATCCTGGCTCTTCACGATCCTACTCTGAGCTCCCAGACACCACTCATGCATCACCACCGCTCGCCCTCACCAATGGATTCTATCCAGAGCGGGAGCTTGCAGGTGTTACCATAACAACCACCCCTGGTGTCCCTGGCATCAGTGCAGTGCTGGTAATGACTGGCATTGCTGAGAAGCCTTTGGCATTGACACCCAGCCAACACCTCATGCCAGCAGAAGTAGAAAGTAAGCCACCGAGTGTACCAGTTGGCATTTCCCTTCTGCCTTCTCCTGTGGGCAACATGCTTCTGTCTTCCTCACAGAGCTTAGAGGTGGCAATGGAATCAGCACCTGGGGGAGTCACTGCTGCTAGTGCTTTTGATCCAGACTCTTTCCTCAACAGTCCCAAGGAGGGGCAGACCTATGGTGGAGTGTCTGGGACAGGGGAATTTAAAACTGAACCAGGTGAAGGAGAAACATTAGAATTGGGGCTAAAGACAGGTGGCTCCGTGGAGGCCGGAGATGTGGCAGAAAATCAGTTGGCACCATGCATTGAGGATGACAAACCAGGGGAGGACTCTGTGTCAGAAGATGTGAAGAAAGAGAGCTGTAATGGGGCAGAGGTGGAGATGGATACCAGAGATGGACAAACCAGAGATGAATGTGGTGCAGAGGTTGCATCAACAGGTGACTGCCAGGAGGAAGGAGAAACCCTCCAAGGCAACCACATGAGCGACCTGTATTCCATCATTCAGAATGACCTGAGTTCATCATCTGGAGCTTCCAGTGTCCACATGGAGCTGTCTACTGAAAATTTCAACATTTCCTTCGATAGTCAGTTTCCAGACCTGATCTCTGACTTGATGACTGAAGAAAGTGCTCCTAGCAGTTACGGGCAGTATGGAGATCCGCAGGCCCACTCGTCCCCAGTCCAGGCTGGATATTTACAGCACCAATCCCAGCCATTGGAGGAAAATGTACCAGCTTTGAATGTCCCATTCGCTGAGGCAGGAGATGGAGCCATAGGTCTTGTGGAAATAACTGACTTCTCGCCGGAGTGGTCCTACCCAGAGGTGAGGTTTTGTCATTTATGGCTCTTTTTGTCTCTATGCATTCATTCTGATCTTATATATATATATTCTGCTTTTCTCTGTTCATTATGCTGTCAGTGTGCCACTTTTTATTTGGGATATGTTAGTGTCCGGTTGTGTTCTTCAGTAATTACCTTTTATCAAAAGCAATTAGTATTAAAGTGAAATCAATTATTCATTTTTTATTAAATTGACCATTTCATTCTTTTACTCTTTCTATGAATTCTGTGTGTCAGTTAATGTTGTTTCCATTGCTTTCCTTACCTTTATACCATACTTATCACACTGCCAGTCTTGCCATGCCCATCACTCTCTCTGGTTTTTTCTGTACCTTGTTCATCATTTTCCCTCCTGCCTACGTGTGCCATGACCATATCTCTTATTCCTGCCTGTCTGTGAAGTGGCCTTTACTCTCCTGTCTATGCCACTTTCATCGCTCTGTCTCTGTCCCACCTATCAATCTCTATACTGCCTGTTGAGTCTATGGGGAGCTGCAGGGGTTCGGTATTCAGTCTATGGAGAGCTGTTGGGGTTCAGTATTTAGTCTATGGACAGCTGCAGGTTTCAGTATTTAGTCTATAGAGGGCTGTTGGGGTTCAGTCTATGGAGAGTTGCAGGGTTCAGTGTTCAGTCTATGGAGAGCTGCAGGGTTCAGTATTCAGTCTATGGAGAGCTTCAGGGTTCAGTCTATGGAGAGCTGTTGGGGTACAGTACTCAGTCTTTGGAGAGCTGTTGGGGGTCAGTGCTCAGTCTATGGAGAGCTGCTGGGGTCAATGTTCAGTCTATGGAGAGCTGCTGGGTTCCGTGTTCAGTCTATGGAGAGCTGTTGGGCTTCCGTGTTCAGTCTATGGAGAGCTGGTGGGGTTCTGTGTTCAGTCTATGGAGAGTTGTTGGGGTTCTGTGTTCAGTCTATGGAGAGCTGTTGGGCTTCCGTGTTCAGTCTATGGAGAGCTGTTGGGGTTCTGTGTTCAGTCTATGGAGAGCTGTTGGGCTTCCGTGTTCAGTCTATGGAGAGCTGTTGGGCTTCCGTGTTCAGTCTATGGAGAGTTGTTGGGGGTCAATGTTCAGTCTATGGAGAGCTGTTGGGCTTCCGTGTTGAGTCTATGGAGAGCTGTCGGGGTTCAGTGTTTCGGTTATGGAGAGCTGCAGGTTCCAAGTTCAGGCTATTCATCTTCTAATCCTCAGATCCAGTCCTATGCCTCCTTACATGAAGACGTTTCTGCCTGATATATCCCTGTCTCACTGAATTGGATTTTGTTTTTGTTTTTGGTCCTCTGCAATGTCCGATCTTGTTTCATTGGCTGTTATTTCCACACGTTTGAATGAAACAGTGATATTACTGACATACCTCTGTCCTACCAGGGAGGAGTAAAGATTCTGATCACTGGACCCTGGGTGGCAGACACAGATTCCTATTCCTGTGTCTTTGATCATCTCACAGTGCCGGCCTCACTCATACAATCAGGAGTCTTGCGCTGCTACTGCCCAGGTAAGGTGTAGGTGTGTCTATTACTGAATATCATCATTTTCCTGATATGGAAAGCTGGAACCAGAGCTTACCGACAGCCCAAAGTTTGCAGGTTTTCTTTATAAGGGGACAATCTATGCATATTTTAATGCATTTGACCATGGCAGTTAAAATAACAGTAATTGCTAACAGGTGCATAAAATCCAGCACAAAATCTCCCCTTTCCAGCAACTGTGTGTCTTACATTAGCCACCTGGAAGTCATTATCCGGGGTATTTAATAATGCCCCAATATCACTGCTGGAGGTGGCAGCAGAGGTCTTAAACTCTGTGCATGCAATGTTTCATAGCAAATTGCTAATGAGTAAAGTTGTCATGGTGCTTGGGTAACCCTTAGTCTGATGGAAGAATATGATTGTACTGGAAAGCATAGTACCAGCTGTAAAGTTTGGTGGAAGAGTGTTAATGGTTTGGGGCGATTTTTCAGGGTTTGGGCCTCTTCGTTCTAGTTACGGGTAGTCATTATGCTGCAGGATCCAAAGACATTTTAGACAGTTTGTGAAATGCTGTTTCCTGTTCCAGCACAACTGTGCACAAAGCAAGGTCCATAAAGTGAGGCATCCCTTAGGAAACCAGAATCTGGGACTCCCAGAACACGGAGTCTTCATTCATATAACGTCTTTACTGTATGCTCCTTAAAGGAACACTATAGTCACCAGAACAACTAAAGCTCATTGTATTAGTTCTGGTGAGTAGAATCATTCCCTTAAGGCCTTTTAAAGTAAACACTGCCTTTTCAGAGGAAATGCAGTGTTTACATTACAGCCTAGGCATGCCTCCACTGGCAACTCCTCAGATGGCTACTAGAGGTGCTTCCTGGGGAAGTGCTGCACAGTGTGACTGACATTCAGTGTCTCCACCCTCTACATGGAGACAATTAACTTTCCTCATAGAGATGCATTGATTCAATGCATTTCTGCATGGAGGGAAGGAGTAGCCATCTGAGCAGTGGCCAGTGGAGGTATCACTAGGCTGTAATGTAAACACTGCATTTTCTCTAAAAATGACAGTGTTTACTGCAAAAAGCCTAATTCTACAAAAATAATAATTCTACTCACCAGAACAAATACAATAAGCTGTAGTTGTTCTGCTGATTATAGTGTCCCTTTAATAATGACATTGGACTTAAAGCGGCACTGTCATTCCCCTTGCAAGTTGAGTATTTCTTAACGTCAGAATCTTATCAAATACTCCTATTAGCTGTATTTGAATTTCAAAGTAGCAGAAACTACTTTGTCTCAGTATTTTTCCTATGCATGACACTTGTTGACACGTCTGGCCAGAAGAGGAAGGTGACGCCCACGAGGTGCAGGCTCAAGTAACTTAATCTCACCTATACCTGCCCCCTCCTGGCAACTGGGCCCCCTACAGCGATACAACAAATTATGCAAAGTCTCCAGACAGTGACATTGCTGCGATACCACCATCAGTTTGCCATTTTTATTTTAAATTAAAGGATAAGATTTATAGTGAGGAGCATTAATCTGTAAGAGCAGTGACGATCCAGGCTAGGTTATATCCTCCACTGAGTACACAATGCTGGCCATTTCCTGCCTTTTTATTGAGTTTTCATTTTCACACCTCTCTGTTCCAGCTCATGAGGCGGGTCTGGTGACGCTCCAGGTCATACAACACCAACAAGTTATCTCCCACTCCGTGATCTTTGAGTATCGTGCTCGGAACTTTCTATCTCTGCCCAGCACTCAGCTGGACTGGCTGTCACTGGATGGTAAGGAAACCCTACTCAGACATGGTGGGGATGTATAGCAGCATGGATTTATACAGTAAGTGATTTCCATGACTGCAGAGTGTACCAATAAAGAAGAAACATTATCCGAGGACTTACCCTGGTAGTCTTTATGATTGGCATATGGTGATGGTTTTAGGACCATTAATTGCCTTTACACATTCTGTTATAAAGACTATAACGATATTGCCATCCATGCTCACCTATGGACCCTGTATAGGATATTATTTAATATGTGCTATCCATGTAGCATTTAGTGTTAGTCCGGCTCTATAGAATGGAATATCCTACTCTTTTAGCGTTAATCCGGTTCTATAAAATGGAATACCCTACTCATTTTGTGTTAGTCCGGCTCTATAGAATGGAGTATCCTACTCATTTTGTGTTAGTCCGGCTCTATAGAATGGAATATCCTACTCATTTAGCGTTAATCCGGTTCTATAAAATGGAATAACCTACTCATTTAGCATTAATCTGGCTATATAAAATGGAATATCCTACTTAGTGTTAGTTCTACTTATTTAGTATGGGCTTTACAGAGTGTAATGTCATGCTCATTTAGTGCAGAGAAATTGATCTTTGTAGGAACACAGAGTATGTACAGGGCTCAAAATGTCCACTCTCCACTAGTGATTGATGAGTAAATTTAAGCCTTGGCAAGTAGAATTTCACCTCTGGTGAGTATACTATCGCTTGCAGTGGCAAGCAATATTTAAGGCATGGCTTGTAGCATAGGACTTCAAATTCTAAGCCTTGAGATTTATATATACATATATATAATAATTCCACACAAAATCCAGCACCCAGAGACTGTACACCTACCGAAAGGAGGTTGGGGCCTAATGAGTGTCAAGGCTCAAACACAGAGCATCCACAAGTACATCACAAAGATGGCTCCCAAAGATGAACTGCTAAGGGAATGCCTGAGACTTTAGCATATAGAGGATGCAGGAAAAGAGGAGATTCCAAGACAAACTTTTCCATGAGGTGTACCACCGGCAGACAGTGGATGTGGCTCTCATGACAAAATCCTACCAGTGTTTGGAAAAGGTAGTACTGAAAGACAGCACTGAGGCACTAATCCTAGCAGCACAAGAACAGGCACTAATCACCAGATCAATCGAAGCTGGAGTCTACCACACCAGGCAAGACCCAAGGTACAGACTGTGCAAAGAGGCCTCTGAGACAGTCCAGCACCTAGTAGCCATATGCAAGATGTTAGCAGGAACAGCATACACAGAGAGACACAATCAAGTTGCTGGAATTGTGTACTGAAACATCTGCACAGAATATGGATTGGACCTGCCTAAGTCCAGATGGGAGATACCACAAAGAGTAGTTGAGAATGACAGAGCTAAGATCCTGTGGGACTTCAAGATCTAGACAGACCAGCAAGTGCTGGCCAACCAACCCGACATCATGGTGCTAGACAAGGAACGTTAGACTGCAGTCGTGGTGGATGTGGCAATACCCAGTGACTATAAGATCAGGAAGAAGGAACATGAGAAGGTGAACAGATACCAAGGATTGCAAGAAGAACTAGAAAGGATGTGGAAAGTGAAGGCAGTAGTAGTCCCAGTTGTGATAGGGGCATTCGGGGCTGTAACTTCCAAGTTGGGAAAGTGGCTTCAACAGATTCCAGGTGGGACATCTGAGATCGCTGTCCAGAAAAGTGCAGTTCTAAGAACAGCTAAGATACTGCGCAGAACCCTCAGACTTCCAGGGCTCTGGTAGAGGACCCAAGAATGAGGAATAAAACATAAAAATCAATTTATATATAAAATATATATATATTTTTATTTTTAAATGTATTTATTTATTTTTGTTTGATTTGTTACGTATTCATACTAGATTTATTGAGATCCCCTTTTTTATATTTGAATTGTTTAAGATTTCCAAGTTGGATTACATTTCGCATGCATTCTACCATAATCGTCAGATAACTTCTCTGGATACAAGAATCCACATACGCAGATCTGGTCTCCGATATGTAGTTCGAGATTAATTATCACAGCCAAACCAATGCTTTCTCATAGGAAAACATTGGGACAGTACTGCGCCTGCGCGACAAAATGTTGCTCTGTGCCAATCAGTTGAGACCAGCTGATAGAAATGATGAGATATTTTAATAGACTATATTAATAGAAAATATATATTTTGCGGGAGCACTTCTAGTGACTGTCCTATTGACAGAGTCATGCTAGTCACTTAATTCCTATTCAACCTGACCAGCGCTCACCGCGCCGGCTATGGAGTTACCATAGCAGTCTCAATGTACACACTGTGGTTTCTGTGCTCGGAAAGCAAACAGATTGTCTATGGGAAGTCTCTTCTGATCTCCCAGTCACTCAGTTCTTCGGGACAGAGTCTGTCAGAGAATTGATTTACAGGTGGGAGGAAGAGTTATTTTAAATGGGGTTTTTCTCCCAATGTTTACGTTTACTAGCAAGTCTGCTGGCACATTTTATAGATACATTTTTTGTATGTTTTCTCTTTTAATTAATAGAAAAGCATTGACGTTATCATGCTCTGTGTATGATGGTGCTGAACATAAAGTCCTGCAAAAAACAACGAGGGGTTATATATTCTTTTTAATTGGAATGTTCCTTAGAGGCATGCTACCTAATTAAAGCACCGAAAGGGTTAAAAAGTCCTTCTCACTGATGAGTTGTGTCCAAAAGGTGCTCAGAGAAAAGAATTGGGGCAGGAAACCCTCCCGGGGCTGTCTGACAACCTACAAGTGTTACTGAGGGAGTTTATATAAGGGACTGGAGTATCCTTTTCAGTAGGGCGTTCTTTAAGGAGTTACAATTACTTGTTAAAGGACTATAGAGCCAGGAAAACATACTCAATGCTTTCCAATGGATGCTGGCGTCTTCTCGCTGTGAAAATCACAGTGAGAAGCGCGGAAGCCCTCTAGCGGCTGTCAATGAGACAGTCACTAGAGGCTGGATTAACCCTAATGTAAACATAGCAGTTTTTTTGAAACTGCCATATTTACAGCAGGCAGGGTTAACTCTAAATGGACCTGGCACCCAGACCAATTCATTAAGCTGAAGTGGCCTGGGTGCCTATAGTGCTCCTTTAAATATTCAGTATGAAAATCCTTCCATGGGGAATCCAGAAGCATTTTTTATGGTTTAATAAAAGTTCACCTTGAAAATGCAACTTGCTGTTGTTCGTTTGAAGGATCATCTGAGATAAAAAAAAAGATAGAGAGACTGGAAATAAAATTGAGAGGACTGGAAGATGACAACATTCTAAACTGGTTCTGCATGCCAGAAAAACACTCCTCCTTTCACTGCCCTGGAGGCTCAATTTCCTCTGTTTTCAGTTGTTTTTCCTAGAAAATGTTGTATCGCTGCTGTCTCAAGTTTGGCAGTTTCCACTGTGACATAGAAGTGATAGAATCACATTCACAGAGCCTGGGCACATTCCATGGCGGTGCCATCTGTACCAGATTAAAATTATTGACATGTCAAAATGTGAAATTGGCAGATTGCCCATAAACCAAAGTCACTAGTCCGGTTACCTGTATGTCCGCGAGGCTGTGGATGGAGATATCTCACTATAGGTACCTTTAATGCTTTGCTTGCCAGAATGTCTGTCACTAGGCCTTTTGCACCGTGACTTAGTAAAGTTGACTCCAGCACATCTACAGTAGAGGTATAAGCGATTTGCAGGTAAGTATAGCTCAATGTAGTGTCCTTCTACCTAGCCAAAGCTGACTGTCATTAAAGGAGCACTCCAGACACGTAAAGCACTTCAGAATAGCAAATACTGGCACAAAAAGTGTAAAATTAGCTCACGAAAGTCTTAACCTAAAAAGGGGGGCAACCCTAATTACATAACCAAAGAAATAGAAGCAGTATCATTGCTGTAACGGACCGTTTTGCACACAAGGGGTTAAAACCGTTTAGGCGATCGTCCCCTTCCAGAGATGCAGGCACAGCTACTGCAGAACACCAATCCGCCGAACAGGAAACCATATGAATGCTGTAAACAGCCGAATAGGAAAAACCATACAAATAGGTTTACACTCAGTCAAACTGGAACAGCATACAATAAATCCCCCCAAGAACGAGACGAAGCTCCGTGTTGAGGGTCAAGCAGTGAACAGACAGAGCTGTGGGTTTATTGTGCCTATGTACACATTCTTACACATTAGTACCACCCACAGGGTTTTGGAACACAACCAATAAACACATACAATACACTCAGACACTCCCACACAAATTCCTCCCCTCTGCCTGTGATTCAATTACCTTACACAATGGGTAATTTAGAACAAGCAGAGAAATACAATTTTCCCACATTATTCATAACTTGAAAAGTATGCATCACATTCACATAAAAATTTTCAGAATCAGCATACTCCAAATACAAACATACGTCAAAATCATACAAATTGGTCCAGTGGTTCAAAAGATAGATCGTAGTCCTTTGTGACCACAGGAAGCATGGCTTTTCTGCCCAAAACCAGTTCCACAGTCTTCTATCCTGGAGATAATTGGGAAGTAATCCAATTATCTCCAAAGACAGAGGCAAAACTCCATTGAACACATGGCAGTAAAATACAATAAAATACACAAGGTTACATTTATGACATAAAATACAGACATGCAACATATGCCCAGATAGCTTAGGTCTAAGCGCACATTATTACTGAATGGCGCTCAGAGAACATACATACAGTTCAATTGCCATGGAGCCAAAATCTTTCCCATAGTCTTTGTTTATACTAATGGGGCAAGCACCAAATGACCCGGCTTTCATGTCTTTGCAGGGGAAAATCAAGCCTTTTAACATGGGGCCATAATCCAAAGGCAACAGGCGAACAACCAGGCGTCTCCAATGCAATGTGGCGAGATTGGTCTCGTCACATCTGCGTCAGTCATAAAGTTTACACGAATCATGAAGAGAGGTTAAGAACTAAATAAAACTTTATTATAGCAACAAATGACATTTTAATAGACACACAAACCAAGATTTATTAGTGTCCACAACCCATTCACACAAATAGGTGCATACAGTGACGCTAAGAAACCCACTGTCTAACATAACAGCGCTCCCTACTGACCCTCAAACGGTACAACAAATACTGTATACCAAGGCTACATGTCAGTAAGTGAAGGGTACTATTTCTTATGGCTTTGACAAAGCCCACAATTAGAGGGCATATATAAATGGAGGTATATTATGAACGCTCACAACCTGGACTGAGCATAAACAGATACAAACAGATACAAACAGACACAAACAGACGAGGAAATAAACTCAGGAGTTATGACAACTCAATACAATATACCGTCTGTTTAATAGATACACTTCAGAGACAATCATTCATTTTATAAAAGTGCCGATTTCAATAGAAATATCAATTTTTATAAATGGATGCTGAATTAAATAGGATACACCCTAGAAATGGGGGATTCTTAAACTGGTATTTATAAAATGAAAAATAATGTATATACAGCTAACTAATTTACTTCCAGAAACTTGGTAGGACATCCCTAGAAATGTTTCTGACTGATAGTTCAGCTCCCTGGAGCTAATCCTAGAGACAGGCACTTGTCTGGCGTGCCGTCTTTGAAGTCATTATCAATGAGCCTTAGAATGGCTGTTGGATTAAATGTCAGGTGACCGTTAATAGACACAGCAATGTGCTGATATTTTCACCTGGTATTACATACGTATCCAAGGGTTGTATCTTAAGGACTGTTAACCCCTTCACGTACCGCATTCCTTTTTTATAATAAATTCAGTTTAGGCTGTGGAAATTTGTGTTCCTGTTTGTTCATCAGACATTATTGAGTCTTATTCTCTGGGGATTTTGAGTGGCATTTGTCATTTCACTCAACTGTTGGAGCCAGTTGCCAGGGCGCCAGAATCCTCCCCTTCTGGCAGCCTTTATGCAATCTTGGCTCTCCTATAAGCTTGTGCCAGCCGTGGCGCCGGGCTGTTAGGGGTGGCAAAATCCCTTCTTTCTATTTCAGGACTTCATCTTTCAGCGCCCGCCAGCAACTTGAATCCCAACCGGGACTATTTTCCTAGCTGTGGAAGGACACCATGACGCTGGTGACATGCCTTTCATTCCCAGCGCAGCATGACATAGGCACAGAACAGCCAGCTCTCTAGAAAGCAGCTGGCTTCATCTTACCATGAGAGCAAAGAGGGGGTTGACAACTCGTGGCCTGTTTATAGAAAGTCCTGAGTGTCCTCTGTCACTGCTACAGGGACGTTAACCTCTGAGGATCTGGATTGTATGTATCACCTTGTAGAGGGAGGGACAGACTCATAACTATTTGTCTGTGACACAGTGTCACCCTGCATGAGGGAAGTGGGTGACAGACTCATAGAGCTCCCTACCTCTGTCACCCTGCAGGGGGAGGGAGAGACTTATAACTCCTTCTGTCTGTGTCACCTTGCAGGAGGAGGGACAGACTCACAGCACACTCTGCAGGAGGAGGAACAGACTCTTAGCTCTTTGTCTTTGTCATTGTGTCACCCTGCAGGGAGAGGGACAGACTCAAAGCACACCCTACCTGTGTCACCCTGCAGGGGGAAGGAGAGACTCACAGCACACCCTATCTGTGTAACCCTGCAGGGGGAAGGACTGATTCACATCACACCCTACATGTGTCTCCCTGCAGGGAGAGGGACAGACTCACGGCACACCCTACCTGTGTCTCCCTGCAGGGAGAAGGACAAACTCACAGCACACCCTACCTGTGTCTCCCTGCAGGGAGAGGGACAGACTCACAGCACACCCTACCTGTGTCTCCCTTCAGGGAGAGGGACAGACTCACAGCACACCCTACCTGTGTCTCCCTGCAGGGAGAGGAACACACTCACCGCACACCCTACCTGTATCTCCCTGCAGGGAGAGGGACAGACTCCCCGCACACCCTACCCGTGTCTCCCTGCAGGGAGAAGGACAGACTCACAGCACACCCTACCCGTGTCTCCCTGCAGGGAGAGGGACAGACTCACAGCACACCCTACCTGTGTCTCCCTTCAGGGAGAGGGACAGACTCACAGCACACCCTACCTGTGTCTCCCTGCAGGGAGAAGGACAGACTCACAGCACACCCTACCTGTGTCTCCCTGCAGGGAGAGGGACAGACTCACAGCACACTGTACCTGTGTCTCCCTTCAGGGAGAGGGACAGACTCACAGCACACCCTATCTGTGTCTCCCTGCAGGGAGAAGGACAGACTCAAAGCACACCCTACCTGTGTCTCCCTGCAGGGAGAGGGACAGACTCACCGCACACCCTACCTGTGTCTCCCTGCAGGGAGAGGGACAGACTCACCGCACACCCTACCTGTGTCTCCCTGCTCGGAGAGGGACAGACTCACCGCACACCCTACCTGTATCTCCCTGCAGGGAGAGGGGACAGACTCACCGCACACCCTACCTGTGTTTCCCTGCAGGGAGAGGGACAGACTCACGGCACACCCTACCTGTATCTCCCTGCAGGGAGAGGGACAAACTCACGGCACACCCTACCCCTGTCTCCCTGCAGGGAGAGGGACAGGCTCACAGCACACCCTACCTGCATCTCCCTGCAGGGAGAGGGACAGACTCACCGCACACCCTACCCGTGTCTCCCTGCAGGGAGAGGGACAGACTCACCGCACACCCTTCCTGTATCTCCCTGCAGGGAGAGGGACAGACTCCCCGCACACCCTACCCGTGTCTCCCTGCAGGGAGAGGGACAGACTCACGGCACACCCTACCTGTATCTCCCTGCAGGGCGAGGGACAGACTCACAGCACACCCTACCCGTATCTCCTTGCAGGAAGAGGGACAGACTCCCCGCACACCCTATCTGTATCTCCCTGCAGGGAGAGGGACAGACTCACCGCACACCCTACCTGTGTCTCCCTGCAGGGAGAGGGACAGACTCACGGCACACCCTACCTGTGTCACCCTGCAGGGAGAGGGACAGACTCACCGCACACCCTACCTGTGTCTCCCTGCAGGGAGCGGGACAGACTCACAGCACACCCTACCTGTGTCTCCCTGCAGGGAGAGGGACAGACTCACGGCACACCCTACCTGTATCTCCCTGCAGGGAGAGGGACAGACTCCCCGCACACCCTACCCGTGTCTCTCTGCAGGGAGAGGGACAGACTCACGGCACACCCTACCTGTATCTCCCTGCAGGGAGAGGGACAGACTCCCCGCACACCCTACCCGTGTCTCCCTGCAGGGAGAGGGACAGACTCACGGCACACCCTACCTGTATCTCCCTGCAGGGAGAGGGACAAACTCACGGCACACCCTACCCCTGTCTCCCTGCAGGGAGAGGGACAGACTCACAGCACACCCTACCTGCATCTCCCTGCAGGGAGAGGGGCAGACTCCCCGCACACCCTACCTGTATCTCCCTGCAGGTAGAGGGACAGACTCACCGCACACCCTACCTGTGTCTCCCTGCAGGGAGAGGGACAGACTCACAGCACACCCTACCTGTGTCTCCCTGCAGGGAGAGGGACAGACTCACCGCACACCATACCTGTGTCTCCCTGCAGGGAGAGGGACAGACTCACCGCACACCCTACCTGTGTCTCCCTGCAGGGAGAGGGACAGACTCACAGCACACCCTACCTGTATCTCCCTGCAGGGAGAGGGACAGACTCCCCGTACACCCTACCCGTGTCTCCCTGCAGGGAGAGGGACAGACTCACGGCACACCCTACATGTATCTCACTGCAGGGAGAGGGACAGACTCCCCGCACACCCTACCCGTGTCTCCCTGCAGGGAGAGGGACAGACTCACGGCACACCCTACCTGTATCTCCCTGCAGGGAGAGGGACAGACTCACAGCACACCCTACCTGTGTCTCCCTGCAGGCAGAGGGACAGACTCACAGCACACCTACCTGTTCTCCCTGCAGGGAGAGGGACAGACTCACATCACACCCTACCTGTGCCTCCCTGCAGGGAGAGGGACACCCCTACCTGTGTCTCCCTGCAGGGAGAGGGACAGACTCCCCGCACACCCTACCTGTATCTCCCTGCAGGGAGAGGGACAAACTCACAGCACACCCTACCGGTGTCTCCCTGCATCTCCCTGCAGGGAGAGGGACAGACTCACAGCACACCCTACCTGTGTCACCCTGCAGGGAGAGGGACAGACTCACAGCACACCCTACCTGTGTCACCCTGCAGGGAGAGGGACAGACTCACAGCACACCCTACCTGTATCTCCCTACAGGGAGAGGGACAGACTCACAGCACACCCTACCTGTGTCTCCCTGCAGGGAGAGGGACAGACTCACAGCACACCCTACCTGTGTCTCCCTGCAGGGAGAGGGACAGACTCACAGCACACCCTACCTGTATCTCCCTGCAGGGAGAGGGACAGACTCACAGCACACCCTACCTGTGTCTCCCTGCAGGGAGAGGGACAGACTCCCCGCACACCCTACCTGTATCTCCCTGCAGGGAGAGGGACAGACTCACCGCACACCCTACCTGTATCCCCCTGCAGGGAGACGGACAGACTCATCGCACACCCTACCTGTATATCCCTGCACGGAGAGGGACAGACTCACAGCACACCCTACCTGTGTCTCCCTGCAGGGAGAGGGACAGACTCACAGCACATCCTACCTGTGTCTCCCTGCACCTACCGTGGAGAACTAGCACCCGGCAGTTTTAAACCAGTTTGCCCCATTACTGTTAAACGGGACAGGTTACTCCTTCCATTATAACATTTGCAGCGGATGGGAATACATATGCTGTTTGGAGTAACCCTTACATTCCTAGCCTTAACTAAAAAATAACAATAAAGCACTATCATGTAATATGAAGGCAATATGTCAGAATGGGGTTTCCTGTGCGTCTAGAACCGGATGTCTTTTTATTTACGTATTCTTTTGTAGTGAACTGTGATGGTAGTAAATCGTAGTAAATTGAAAGCCTGATCGTAAATTTAGGACAAATAAGTGATGTTGGAAAATGTTTTCAAATGCTTTCTAGTCTACTTGTTAGTGAATAAGCTCTCCCTTGTGAATTACCTGAAATAATTGTAATTATCTCCTTTACTCTGTTTGTTAATGGAGGCCTGAGAAGCTACAGCTTCTTTTTATCTTTATCTGTCAAGAAAGTCTCTCTTTTACTTTTATTGTATTGAAAATAAACGTTCCCGTGTTGTAGTCAGAACCCCAGGAAAAATCATCACCCTGGGCCCTTGTCTAAATACACCTATGGGTGTGTGGGTTAGAAATGTGTCTAGAACGGCCAGACTGACCTTATGGGTTAGTAACGCGTTGAAGTAGTGTAGGAATAAAGGGTTAGATTACTGTATTGATACTGTCACCTGGACCTTAATTACAGTTCCACTCATTGGACACTTTAATCCAGCATGCCCCAAGTTATTGCAAACTAACTGACTGTCTGAGCATGGTGTAGTTTGAGTGCCAAGTTTGACCTTCGGTTCTTTTACCCTTTATTAAGCTGCAGTTTACCTACATAGCTGGTTTACAGAGATAACCTAGCTACCGTGGGGTGCGATTTAAAATAGTGTCCATGTAGTGTGATTAACCTTTACAATGAAGTATCCCAGGGTCTGTATAACATGGTGCGGTCACATGACACTCAGGGAAACCTCGCCACGAAATATTCCACTGATTGAGTCGGATTTTCCTTCCCTTTAATGAGCTCCTAAACTGTGAAGGGGGGTGGGTGAGGGTGGGGGGGTTGGAGTGTCTATTTTAGTAGGGTGAGGATTATAGGGCAGAGGAGGGCTCCCAGGCTGTGTAAAGAGACACACTCAGCTCCTCATCTACTGGGTGATTCCCTGGACTGTGTTAACGGGGGCAGGGAGCCTGGCACCGAGAATGCAGAGGATGCCTGCTGGGTACAGGAGATGAAGGTAGGTGGATGGCTGGTAGTTACTCCCTTATCAGGTGTTATGTTTGTATCTAATAAATACACAATATTATAAATAATATTCTTTGTCTTTCTATCCCACTTCAGTTTATGTTTTACCTGTACACTATTTATAATGTGTGTGTGTGTGTGTGTTTAGAGATATACCAGTACCTTCTAATACCCAAGTGATCTCTCCGGATGTCGATATACAGTATATACGGATATTGGGTATAGATGAATAATATGAATGTTTGGTAGGCAGTATGTAATTGTACCTTATATAGGTGGACGGTTGTTGGGTATAAATAATATGAAAGTTAGGTAGATAATATATACATTTATATTATATAGGTGTGTGGATGGTAGGCAGGTACTCTTGAGTCATAGATAAGTAAATATTCCATCGCTAGATAATATGTAGATAGATATTCCATCGCTAGAGAATATGTAGATAGATATTCCATCACTAGATAATATGTAGATAGATATTCCATCACTAGATAATATGTAGATAGATATTCCATCGCTAGATAATATGTAGATAGATATTCCATCGCTAGATAATATGTAGATAGATATTCCACTGCTAGATAATATGTAGATAGATATTCCATCGCTAGATAATATGTAGATAGATATTCCACTGCTAGATAATATGTAGATAGATATTCCATCACTAGATAATATGTAGATAGATATTCCATCGCTAGATAATATGTAGATAGATATTCCATCGCTAGATAATATGTAGATAGATATTCCACTGCTAGATAATATGTAGATAGATATTCCATCGCTAGATAATATGTAGATAGATATTCCACTGCTAGATAATATGTAGATAGATATTCCATCACTAGATAATATGTAGATAGATATTCCATCGCTAGATCACTAGATAATATGTAGATAGATATTCCGTCGTTTAATAATTTGTAGATAGATATTCTATCGCTAGATAATATGTAGATAGATATTCCATCACTAGATAATATGTAGATAGATATTCCATCGCTAGATCACTAGATAATATGTAGATAGATATTCCATCGTTTAGATATTCCATTTGTAGATAGATATTCTATCGCTAGATAATATGTAGATAGATATTCCATCGCTAGATAATATATTGAAAGATATTCCATCGCTAGATAATATGTAGATAGATATTCCATCGCTAGATAATATGTAGATAGATATTCCATCGCTAGATAATATGTAGATAGATATTCCATCACTAGATAATATGTAGATAGATATTCCATGGCTAGATAATATGTAGATAGATATTCCATCACTAGATAATATGTAGATAGATATTCCATCGCTAGATAGTATGTAGATAGATATTCCATCGCTAGATAATATGTAGATAGATATTCCATCGCTTAATATGTAGATAGATATTCCATCGCTAGATAATATGTAGATAGATATTCCATGGCTAGATAATATGTAGATAGATATTCCATCACTAGATAATATGTAGATAGATATTCCATCGCTAGATATATGTAGATAGATATTCCATGGCTAGATAATATGTAGATAGATATTCCATGGCTAGATAATATGTAGATAGATATTCCATCACTAGATAATATGTAGATAGATATTCCATCACTAGATAATATGTAGATAGATATTCCATCGCTAGATAGTATGTAGATAGATATTCCATCGCTAGATAGTATATAGATATATTCCACTGATAAGTATTTGTAGATAGATATTCTATCACTAGATAATGTTGGTAGATATCCCATCGAAAGATATCTTGATATATTCCACCAATAAATATTTGTAGATTGATATCCTATTGATAGATAATCTGTAGATATACTCAGGGATGTGGTATTTTAATCGCCGGACATGCAGTTCATGGGAGCCGGGCAGGAAGATTATTATTATTTTTTTTCCTATTCTTTTAGTATTGCCATAGATATATTTAGATATTTGCCCTCAGTTAATACTATAAAGAAATATTCCATCAATAGATAATATGTAGGTGTATTCCATCGATGGGCAATTTGTAGGTGTATTCCATCGATGGGCAATATGTAGGTGTATTCCATTGATGGGCAATATGTAGGGGTATTCCATCGATGGACAATATGAAGGTGTATTCCATCTATGGACAATATGTAAATATATTCAGGGATGTTCAATTTATATTGCCCGACACACTGGACATGCAGTTCCAGGAACCTGACAGGAAGATATGTTTTTTTTTTTAATTCTTTCAGCCCTGCCATGGTCAAACTGCAGGGCTGCCTTGGGAGGAGAATTGGTGCCAGCCAGACAGTGTATTAAAGGCAGACAGGGAGCCGGACTAGCCCACCCAGAATCGTGTATTCACATGCCGTAACTGGGGCCGGCAGCAGTAGACACATTTTCCTCATGATGCTCAGGACTCATGGCCGCAAGGATGATGTGTTGTTGGTGGATGTGTGTGTCTGTGTGTTTGTTTATCGTTCAGTGGATGTGTATCACAATCACATACATCCAGCAGACACCGCACCCACTTCATATATAGCCAGAACACACCACATCCCCATCACATACAGCCAGCGCTCATCATACACATATCACATACAGCCAGCACGCTGCACGCACCACACACACACATCACGTACAGCCATCCCACTACACACATCAGATACAGCCATAAAATGTCATTTATAAGTATTTCCTCTGTCAGTCCATGCCCTCTTATTCTAGTCCTCGTTTCTTAGTGTATACTGTCTTCTTCCTCAAAGTGTGAAAGGGGAATTGTGACGCATTGTGTTTTTTGCGTAAAATGTGCAGTATTCTTTTTCTAAAACTCTGCTACAATATCTCTACCAGCTGGGAAATAAAAAGTCACTTCTATGTTGCCCAGAAACCTATGACATTGGTCTGCGCACATAATAATTATATATAAAGTGTCAACAAATTCCATAGCGCTGTACAATAGGTGGACTAACAGACATGTAATTGCAATGAGACGAGTTGGACGCACAGAAACAGAGATTATTGAGGGCATTGTTTAAAGAGCGTACATTCTAGAGAGATGTGTGCGCATGTAGTGTGCTGTCAATGGACAGGATTTAATTAATTAAAAGGTAATGTAACCTAGCTCACAGTAAATGTTGTCCCTGGCCTCCTTGTTAATTAGCTGTTGGTCAGTGTGACAGTGGGGTGTTTATTTAATTCCATTATGGCCCTCATATGTGAGAGATTAGTGACGTTGTGCAGCTCAGTAATCCTCCTAGCCAGCTCAGCCTGTATGATGCAGATGATGGCTAATTTTCACTAATCCCGTACTATTCAATGATGTGCGTAGAAGGGCTGGGTTTTGCTTTGTGTGCAAATCAATGAAATAATTATATCTGGAGAATAAAAATCCACGTCCCATCCGTAAATGTTAGAAATGCCTGGTTTTAGTCACAATGCCTACACGCAAAAAGTATAGTCCGTTCTGGATTCATAACAAATACCCACAAGCTGCGGTTTGTCTCGACACATGGTGTTCCTTTAATATTTCATTCTGAGGCCTTAGTAATTAGATGATCAGGAACCGAAATGTCCAAAAAACCTTGGATTAATACATATTGTAATCCCGATATTAATAAAACGGTGTTTCCGACAAAGACTTCCAATACATAATATCATACATTCTTAAAGCTGGGGTTGTGGAGCATTATCTAGGGAATTCCATGCCAGAGTGAACTGAATTTGAAATATCCTCCAATTGTTTTTCCAGTTCAACTATTTTCTTCTTAAAATTTGGAACTATAGCTTTAGTGAATTACTTTAGTTCTGGCTCCATGTCTGGTTGATGAAACCACTAACACTGATTGATCCACTCCTGGGAGCAGTCGTCGGGGAGTGACGATACTGAGCTTTATATCTTACTAACACTGATCCATCCAGTCCTGGGAGCAGCCGCCGGGGAGTGACGATACTGAGCTTTATATCTTACTAACACTGATTGATCCAGTCCTGGGAGCAGCCATCGGGGAGTGACGATACAGAGCTTTACATATTACTAACACTGATTGATCCAGTCCTGGGAGCAGCCGCCGGGGAGTGATGATACTGAGCTTTATATCTTACTAACACTGATTGATCCAGTCCTGGGAGCAGCCGCCGGGGAGTGATGATACTGAGCTTTATATCTTACTATCACCGATTGATCCAGTCCTGGGAGCAGCCATCGGGGAGTGACGATATTGAGCTTTATATCTTACTAACACTGATTGATCCAGTCCTGGGAGCAGCCGCCGGGGAGTGACGATACTGAGCTTTATATCTTACTAACACTGATTGATCCAGTCCTGGGAGCAGCCATCGGGGAGTGACGATACAGAGCTTTACATATTACTAACACTGATTGATCCAGTCCTGGGAGCAGCCGCCAGGGAGTGACGATACAGAGCTTTACATATTACTAACACTGATTCAGCCACTGATTTTGATGACATTCTATTTAAAATATTAGTCTAAAAATAAAAGATATTTGAGTCCAAAAAATTCAGAAGCGTGGCGTCAGATATTTTTGCTATAACTCTTGTTACAATTTCATCAATTGTGATTATTGCCATTTATGTTGTTTCTATATGATTACATTTGTGTGGGTTGTGAATGTCTTTTAAGAAGGTCAGTGTTGTTACTTGTTTTCGGAATGTCTATTAGAGAAGAGGTAACCTGTGAGGGGATAAGCTGTAAGAGGCTGTATATTCAAGCTATGTTTATATGTTTTGGTAACTAAGTTCCATATATCCATTCACTGTGCTGTCACTGAGGTTTTTGTACCATTATTTTGTATAGTTCTTCCATTTAGAATATATTTTCAGATACTTGAATTTGCAGTTCTTAAAACTGTGTTTGTGTTACAGAGGTTACAAAGAGAGGTGAGAGAACCTCGTTTTCACAAGCAAAATCTAATAAACATGCAGAGACGTTACTCTCATTATATTAAAGCATCACTGTCATGCAGAACTTACCTTTCCCCAATCGAGAGAACTGACAGCCAGTCTCCCTGCTTCGGAAAAAATAAAAGAAAATATGTTGGCTAAAAATTTAAAAAGTGTGTGTGTGTGCGCGCATATATAATGTCTGGAAATCTGTTCATAAACAGGGCTATACATAGGATAATAGGTCATGCGTTTAGACTGGAAGAAAGGAGATTTCATTTAAGGCAAAGGAAATGTTTTTTTCTTACAGTAAGAGCAATAAGGATATGGAATTCTCTGCCTGAAGAGGTGGTTTTGTCAGTGTCCATACAGATGTTTAAACGGCAATTGGATAAATACTTGCAAAAACATAACATACAGGGATATAATTTCTAATTAGTGGGGTAATAGCTGCTTGATCCAAGGAGGCATCTGGGGTCCAAGAAGGAATTTTTTCCTAGTTTGTTGCAAAATTGGAAGCGCTTCAGACTAGGATTTTTGCCTTCTTTTGGATCAACAGCAAAAACATGTGAGGAAGGCTGAACTTGATGGACGCAAGTCTCTTTTCAGCTTTGTAACTGTAATACAAAGCCGTTAAACCTCATTATAGAAGGTCCTGGAGTGAAATATTAGACTGTTTTATGCACCCAGACCTCAATGAAGTAGTCTGGGTGCCAGGTCCCTCGGATTTTAACCCCTTAAGACCGCAGGGTGTTCTATGCCGTCTTTAAGGAAGCGGCTCTAAACGCCGCAGCGCAGCATAGAACCTTGTGAGAACCTCGCGATCACATGGACGGCATAGGCATTGCCAGCAGGGGGAGTGCCTGTAATGACAGGTACTCCCCCTGCTGTCTAAAAAAATAAATTAATAATAATAATATACATATATACACATACACTGTCTACGTGTATTTTAATATTAATTATATATATTAATATCAAAATACACGTACAATGATATTGACTAAATATATATAATTATCAATATATATATATTTATATATTATAAAATAAACAAATTTGTAAATACATTAAAAAATAAAATAAAAAATATATGTGTAATTTCGTTCTAACTGTATTTTAAAATTAATACATATATATATATATATATATCAAAATACACGTAGAACGAAATAATATATATCTGTATACATATATAAATACCTATATATCACTATATATATACCTATATATAAATAAAAATAATTGTAAAAAATTATATACATATATATATACACACATATATATACACAGGTATATATATAATAATTCTACGTATATATTTATATAATAATTTTACATAATTAGGTCATTTTATTAATTACAATTTGCAGGACCTGCCTGACAATCCAGGCCGAAAGTTCAGGGAATTTAATTTGCTATCACTATATTTAACCCAGTGTTTGTGACCAAGTGACTACTAAAAAAAGACTGGACATACCCCATTTACAATACCTTGGGTTGTCTACTTTAGCAAATGGTATGCCATCATGGGGGTAATTCTCATTCCTGGGCTACCATATGGTCTCAAAGGCTACGTAACCAATCTGGCGAATTTCAGTGTGAAAAAACTGAAAAATGTAACATGCTATATTTGACCCTGTAACTTCTCAAAACACCACAAAACCTGTACATAGAGGGTACTGCTTTACACATGCGACATTGCTGAATACAAATATGTGTATTTTAGTGCAGTAAAAGCAAACAGTATTATGACATTCACAGTTAAATTCTTATTTTCTCCCATTTTTTTATTTTATATTTTATTCATATAAAATTGTTCCATACCTAAATATTTGATGTTAAATGAAAGCCCTGTTTCCCCTGAATAAAATGATATATACAAAGTGGGTGCATTTAATATGAAAGAGGTGAATTACGGTTGGACAGACGTACAGCGCAAATGCCAGGTTTTGTTTACTTTTTGTTTTGATCACAACTTGTACATTTGCCTGCAGTCTTAAGGGGTTAACCCTTCAGATGTAAACATAGCAGTTTTCACAGAAACTGCTATGTTTACATTAGGGGGTAATCCAACCTCTAGTGGCTGCCTTCCTGACAGCCCCTAGAGGCTCATCCAGCGTGCAGAACGTCTATAGGACAGCATTGAGAAATGCTTTTCGATTGGACTGTTTGAATGCGTGCGCGCGGGGCACTTGCCGCGCATGCGCATTCCACTCCACTCGGGAGCTGACGTCGGCGGGGAGGAGAGGTCACCAGCGCGGAGGGAGCCCAGCGCTGCATTAAGGTAAGCTGCTGAAGGGGTTTTAACCCCTTCAATGCCAAGGGAGGGGGACCTTAACCCTCATAGAGTGAGGGAGGACATAGGGGTCTTATCTATTTTTACATATTACAAGGAGGGAGCCGCGAGCCGGTAGCTCCCTCCTTGTAATAAACAGGTCTTCGTTCATTCGTTTTAAATTTCTATTAATTTATTCATCTTTCTGACGAATGAATGAATAGATGAAATTCCCGTAGCAAATGCCCAAGTGTTTAACTATCTAGTGTGGGCAGATGACGTGTCCCACAGGGACTTCCTCTACCCACACAAAGATGGCGGTGCCCAGGACCTAGATACGGACAGGAAATAAAGATACAAAAATAGGTAAGATTTGGGGCTTACGGGCATTTGGAGGTGACTAGGGGGACAATTAGATGTAGTGGAGTCGGGAGGGTGGTTTAAAAAAAAAGAAGGGATTTGGCCATGCCGGGGCTGCTTTAATGCCACTAATCTGAAAAGTTATTATTCTAAAAACGAAATCTTCCTCTGGTTGTGAATATATAAAAAAAAAGTAACAACCAGCAGGAAAGAGTATTTGTTGAGAGTCAAATGTGAAACGTGAATTTCTGATAGGAGCAAAACTCCCTAAACACGGATTTCTCAACACAGCAAAACGAAAAACAATCAATAAACAGTAGGGGAGCGCTTAAAATATTAATACGGAGAATACTTCTCAAGCTTTCAGTGAATAAGAGAACATGAAAAAAGGATAAATAATACTCTTATCTAGTTCAGATCAATTATATTAATGGTCCCATGCAATCAATTAGAAATATCCAAAAATAAATCTATATGTAACAGAGAGTGAATACAATAGTGCGCAGTGACATGTCCAATAATAACACAATGGAATGGCGATAAAACCTACAGAAAAAGGAAAAATACGCGTATCGTATCATCCTGTGTTTATCCCGCTCTGTGAGCCAATGCTAGGCTATCTTATATAATACATTTGTGTGTTGGTCAAGAATGAGTATTTACATAAAAACCAAGTTAAATCGAGTCTTGCTGACTGGTGACGTAATCCCACTCTGAAAGCACTTTGAAAGTTCTGTACGTATAATAATAGCTTAGTCTCAGAATGTGGACATTATCAGAATGATATATGTCCTGTAATTAAAGTACTGGGTGTATGTGATAAGATGTCTCTAATGGACACTATTTCCTAATCTTTCATCTTCTTGCAGACAATCAGTTTAGGATGTCTATACTGGAACGTCTGGAACAGATGGAGCGGAGGATGGCCGGTATGAGCTCCACACACCCACAGCACAGCCAGCCACCTCCTGGTGGAAACCGGGGTACAGAGACCAGTCAGGTGAGCCAGGCAGCACAGCTTCATCAGTGTGTTCTCCCATTATTCTATCATTCTTCCCGCCAGGCTCTCTGCTCTGCACTCTTATTTGACCCACTTTGACAGTCGGTTTAAGTTTGTCTGCTGTCTCTGTCTGAGTGCCTTTCCATCAAGCTGCTCTCTCCCCATGTAATCCCCTGTACTCCCTGAATCTCAGCTAAAGAGGGTGACAGAAGGAGGGGGGCTTGTTTCAATTTCCATAAGACGTCATTTGAGATTGGCAAAATGGATTATACGCTTCTTAAATTACCTGCAAGATTTTTCCACAGAGCCTGTTGGCCCTAGACGTGCCAGACTTGTCTGTTTTCATGCTAGAGCGGGGACAGCTTCATTCAGCTAGGCTTCTGTTCGTTTCTATCTCGTCAGCCTTTGAATTTACTATTAGCTAGGCCAACCCTTTCACACACACACACCATTTCTATACCTTCTCCGTATTGGGTAGCTACTACGATTGTCTGGTGTTTATTATGGGGGTGACTGGTTCTTAACCCTTTGTAAAGGGAACCCCAGTGTATTTTACATTGGTCCTCCACATATGTAACTCCTGGACCCAATGAATCCTGTGTCAGTAAATGGACTGGGGAGGCTCGCGGCATACATATTGATAACACTATAACCACTGCAACCACTACACTGTGAGCGTGTAGAGGAGCTAAAGATGAACTGTCACTTTCGAGAATTTTTTTGTATATTTAATCTGCATTTGTAAGGGGGTAAAGCAGATAAAACTAAATATAAAAAATATTTAAAAAAATTACAATATGTGATGGCACTCAATTACATCTAGGTGCAGGTATTCGAGGTTAACCCCAAAACAACCTCCAAATCACAATCAAAAATATATAATGAATACCGCACTCTAATAAAAATAAATATAAATAATACTTGTTGTTATTGCTGAGATAAATTCATAATGTTTATTATAAATAAATTTATGTAAAGTATGTCAGTAGGAATGTTCATTTCATCCTGAGTACACCAATTATATACAAGGAATATATACAATATATACAGTATATACAGAATTTTCCATGTATTGGATAAAGTTCATTTAATGTATATACACTTGATGATGATCCTTACAAATTAAGGAAAAAATGTGAAAAAATTGAAAAATATAAAAAATGAAAACAATCCCCAATCCAAAAACAAAAAAGAGGAAAGGAGAAAAAAGAAAAAAAGAAAGAGAAAAAGAAGAAAAAAACAAGAGAAAAATTGAAGAAAAAATATATATATAAAAGTCCTGGTAGTCCAAAATATAGTGCACTATATATAGCTATATGTGGATGGATCTCACCAATGTAGAAATCTTTTTCTTGGTGTACACAATTAATAGTTGTAGTCAGATGATGATCTGAACGAAGGTGAAGGAAATTATAATTGTAGAAAACGGACAGTCACTCCATCAGCTCCCAGTAGGTGTGTGGTCAAAACGGCAAATCTATCTTTCTGTGGACGAACTTGCTCAGGCACTCAAATCTTTGGACGTGCTGCGCGCTCGGGACATATCTGTCCCTTTGACGGCCCCTGTGTTCTGTTAAACAAAGTGAAGAGTGATTTAAATACCTGATGTTGGCGGCAAAACATAGCCGCATCCACTCAACGGTGTTCCCCCACTTCCGCATTGTGACGTCAGCGGATGTTGCTGCGTCATGCGTCCTCTACCCAACTTTATTAGTCACCAACATTGTGTAACACGGAAACATAGTAAAGATACAAATAGAAACAACTGTTCACCAAATAATGATATAATGATATATATACACTTGGAGGGGAGACAATGAAGTGAATACATCTCTATACAAAAAACCAAAAGGGATGTGTATCCAAATGAACTGCCATAAGCTTCATTTAGTACAAATTAAAATTTTTAAATAACATGGATGTTAAACAAACCAATAGAACAATCTAAATGTCTGATAATTATTGTAAAGCTCACCTGTTAATGCTGATCAAGGAGAAAGATTGAATGAAAAAAAATCGATATGAACCAGTTGGACAACCAGCTGGATAAATAAAAAAGGAAAAAGAAAAGAAACAACACTTGTCATTATTACAGACAATGCAATATAAGAAAAATGAATAGAACTCGAAAAATTTATTGTACTACTAAAAAAAGGAAGAAATCCATATGTGCAACTCACCTGCCACGCAATACCCCATAGTGCCCAAGGGCCATACACGTGAGGGACCCTGTATCACTAGCAGGTAGCGGACCCCAGACTGAGTCAAAATGTCGGCAGGAAAGAGCTACGGACCAATGTTGGTCAAGAGGAACCACTGTAAGGAGCACAAAATCATAGAGCAGACAACCATGAATATACACTTATAAAAAATGTTTAAGGTCATAGTCCTCATTAAGTCCTAGTGGTGACAAAGATTTGAGTGCCTGAGCAAGTTCGTCCACAGAAAGATAGATTTGCCGTTTTGACCACACACCTACTGGGAGCTGATGGAGTGACTGTCCGTTTTCTACAATTATCATTTCCTTCACCTTCATTCAGATCATCATCTGACTACAACTATTAATTGTGTACACCAAGAAAAAGATTTCTACATTGGTGAGATCCATCCACATATAGCTATATATAGTGCACTATATTTTGGACTACCAGGACTTTTATATATATATTTTTTCTTCAATTTTTCTCTTGTTTTTTTCTTCTTTTTCTTTTTTTTCTCCCCTTTTTTTTTCTTTTTTCTCCTTTCCTCTTTTTTGTTTTTGGATTAGGGATTGTTTTCATTTTTTATATTTTTCAATTTTTTCACATTTTTTCCTTAATTTGTAAGGATCATCATCAAGTGTATATACATTAAATGAACTTTATCCAATACATGGAAAATTCTGTATATACTGTATATATTGTATATATTCCTTGTATATAATTGGTGTACTCAGGATGAAATGAACATTCCTACTGACATACTTTACATAAATTTATTTATAATAAACATTATGAATTTATCTCAGCAATAACAACAAGTATTATTTATTTTTATTAGAGTGCGGTATTCATTATATATTTTTAAAAAATATTAAAGTTTAAAAATATTTTTAAAAGTTAATGAAGAAATCCACACCTCTTTATCATTTAACTGGGCACCTCCATCTTAGCTCCCTGTCAATCATTGTTATACGCTCCGCCCTTTACACCTGGCAGTCAGTATAGAGAGAGCCGCCTCCATCTTAGGTCCCTGTCAATCATTGTTATAAGCTCCGCCCATTACACCTGGCAGTCAGTATAGAGAGAGCCACCTCCATCTTGGTCCCTGTCAATCATTGTTATAAGCTCCGCCCTTTACACCTGGCAGTCAGTATAGAGAGAGCCACCTCCATCTTGGTCCCTGTCAATCATTGTTATAAGCTCCGCCCTTTACACCTGGTAGTCAGTATAGAGAGAGCCGCCTCCATCTTAGCTCCCTGTCAATCATTGTTATAAGCTCCTCCCTTTACACCTGGCAGTCAGTATAGAGAAAGCCACCTCCATCTTAGCTCCCTGTCAATCATTGTTATAAGCTCCGCCCTTTACACCTGGCAGTCAGTATAGAGAGAGCCACCTCCATCTTAGCTCCCTGTCAATCATTGTTATAAGCTCCGCCCTTTACACCTGGCAGTCAGTATAGAGAGTATGCAGAAAGGAGGAGAAATTAAACAATGTTCCTCTAATGCAGCGGTTCCCAGACACACCCCTGCAATCAAATGCAAACATTACATATAAACACACCTGCCTTGGAAAAATACTGAAATACTAAGGGCGCCTTCAACCTAAAAAGTTTGGGAACCACTGCTCTAATGCAATGTGTGCCATTGCTGTGCCTGTATTAAACTGTGTTACAAACACTGGTATGTCAGATACCCGTTCGCTTTCGCTTCCTCCCGCACTGCTAAACGCTAAGTGATTATAGCTCTCAGGTCGGGTGTTAACTCAGACGTTGTCCTGAAGGCAATGCAGCATTCAGTAATTTCTTCCAGTAAGCAGACACATACCCAAATCATCAGCCTAAACTAGATGAAGGGTACAACAGGAATGATTTTATTCAGACCAACTGGCCTTATATGTCTGTCGCCATGCAAGGGGCACTCCCCCCTGGACCTGAGAGTAGACTACAGTAAAGACATACACACGATTATGTTGGCTCTTAGGTCCAGGACACTCCCATACAAAATATGACTCAGGAGATAATTGAGTCAGCACTGTATTAAACTCAATTATCTCCAGGCATAAAAAACATATTTTTACAAAACCCCCAAAATTTAAACACACAAAATCACCACAATCTGGGTGAGTAACATATCCAAAAATCACCCAGATCGGTTTTAGGGTTCAGGAATTTCCTAGGAGTCCTAATTTGACCGACCGCACGCGTGGTTCTATGCCCAAAAATAGTTCCATAGTTTAGAGGTAGCGGTCGGTCTATTTCGGCAAGTCTAAAATCCGAACAAATTCACCAGCTGTTCCCCTGGGTCATAGGTAGCGTTTGTTCCCCTAATTCGTGGGAACAAAACTGGTTGGTGAAAAGAAGCAAGCGTTCGAGAAGTTGACCGGCGTTCGGGAAGTCGAGTGTCCGATTTTAGTTCCAGACACTCGACAAACAAGTTCCGCTGCCTCTTCATGCGAACAAGTCGTTTTCTCCAACATGTGGTGTTCGGCTATGCGAACGGGGGCCACACAGGGAGAGCACTTAATCCTGCGTTTTTTCTTTGTAGATAATGAGCCAGGGGGTGGTCGATGTTCGGTAGTTTTATCTACCGAACTAGAAAAATCCAATTTAAAGGACCACTCTAGGCACCCAGACCACTTCAGCTTAATGAAGTGGTCTGGGTGCCAGGTCCTTCTAGGGTTAACCCATTTTTTTATAAACATAGCAGTTTCAGAGAAACTGCTATGTTTATTAATGGGTTAAGCCTTCCCCTATTTCCTCTAGTGGCTGTCTCATTGACAGCCGCTAGAGGCGCTTGCGTGCTTCTCACTGTGATTTTCACAGTGAGAGCACGCCAGCGTCCATAGGAAAGCATTGTAAATGCTTTCCTATGCGACCGGCTGAATGCGCGCGCAGCCAGCCGGCGGGGAGGATCGGAGGAGGAGAGAAGGAGGAGAGCTCTCCGCCCAGCGCTGGAAAAAGGTAAGTTTTTAACCCTTTCCCCCTTCCAGACCCGGGCGGGAGGGGGACCCTGAGGGTGGGGGCACACTCAGGGCACTATAGTGCCAGGAAAACGAGTATGTTTTCCTGGCACTATAGTGGTCCTTTAATGAACCAAACAGGTTCACAAACTGGATTATGATTTCAGGGATCATGCAAGTACTACAGGTTGTGAGGTGGTAATGGACAATTGCAAGCACATGAAGGGATGGTGGATTAGTAAATCTTGGGGTAGATTGCAAGGAATCAGGGCACAGATGATGTAATAAGAAAACTGGGAAATTTCTAGTAGTAGCATTAGAAGCCACACAATGGTCCTAGCCCTGCCGTGGAGCTTTATAATCCATGGATGCCAACCATAGACCCTGGTGTACCTTACCACAAATCCCAGTCTGGAGGTCCTATCTGATCACATACCAAACCAAACCACACTTATCTCCATGTAGCTAGACTGAGTGTCCAGGCAGAAGACTTTACTATGGATTCTAAACTAAAGGGTATAAAAATGTGAACTAAATATAACATAAATATAACATAAAAACGAGTTCCATGACACTCGCAAGCAACTCATAGAGAGGACATTTGCATGTCCACTAAATAGTATTTATCTTCAATCTTTTATTCATCTTTTGCCTACTTCCAGATGTCATCAGGAGACAATTTTGAGGCCCGGCTTGTGGCAATCTGTGAGAAAATGATGTCACAGACCTGCTGGGTTACCTCAGACCTGTTGGCCCATGAGATGAGTTTCCGAGGTATGACCCTGCTCCACCTGGCAGCCGCTCAGGGATACGCACAGCTCATAGAGACTCTTATACAATGGCGGTAAGTGGGAAACGTACTGGTGCGGTGGATTCAGCATGTGTGAGCGGTGGCAGTGAGATAAGGCTGGATGTGGAAGGATATCACTGACAAAAGATGTGGCTAGACTGGTTGATGTTACTGGTATGGTTGGCAATAAGGTGAAATGGAAACAAGACATACAAGGGAAATTAGTTAGGCTTGGGTGGAAAAAGGATAGGAAAATGTCATAATGTGTCCTCCTTCTGATTGGTTGCTACCGTAGGAGCCTCCACTCCCAGAGTTTGGCTGTGGAATTAGAGGTCGACCCTCTGAATGTGGATCACTTTTCATGTACCCCCCTGGTGAGAATCTGCTTCTAACCATCCTCTCTATGTCCTGTCGTCTTCTCCTCATGCCTCTCTCCCCCTCGTCTCCCTGTACCTATCAAGCTTCAATTTACAATGACCATCCTTGTCCTCCCATGCTCCTCACACACATATCAAATGGACTATTCCTAAATAAAACCCATTTTATACCCTGATGGTCTCTTTCAAATTTCTATCTTTCTCCAGCCTCATGGAGACCTCACAGCTTAAACTCCTTCATGTCATCCTATTACAGTTTCTTTTCTGTTCTTTGTCTTCATTATTGTCATGTATCTTTTCTCAGATGTGGGCATGCGCCCTTGGTCACACAGAGGCTGCCACTCTCCTCTTTCGTTGGGACTGCCGAGCCCTATCTATCCCAGACTCCCTTGGCAGACTTCCTTTGGGGGTGGCTCGATCTCGTGGTCATGTCAAGCTGGCAACCACCCTGGAGGAACTGCAGAGGCAAGAAACGACAGCCAGCAACTACACAGACTTACACGGGGGAAGTTGTGTGTCCGACAGTTGGCACTCATTTATGGGCAACCAAGAGACCGGGAGGGGGCTGTCTCCTCTCTCCACCAGTGCTGACACTGGTAATAATCTTGTTTACTATTAATTTACTCAGGAACATATATTATACAGCCTTCTGTATAATTTTACTGATTAGTTCTGCAGGGTGGCCTTATACAAAGCACAGGCATTGTCCAGCTTCTCTTTTGTGCTACTACTTTCACTGGAAGGCTATTCCAGATATCTGCTACCCCTTCTTTATTTACTGCTTCAGAAGGCCACTCTAGGACTATAAAATCCTTTCTGTGCAATTGTTGGGATAAATAAGAGAATTGATCGCTCCCTGTGCTGGGTGACAGGAAAGCTGAGTGAATGCTTGTAGTGGTGTATGTAAAATGTTTTCTCCCCCCTCAGGTCTCAGCAGTCTGCCTTCTCCTTCTGAAGCGTCAGATGGTTCAGTATCTGTGACTTCTGCGTACTCTAGCAGCTCAGCCCTGCGGGGGTCCCCAGACTGCAGCCCTGAAAGCAGCCAGGACACTCCTGTTGAAACCCCTTCTAGCCCCCATATTCTGGGTGCTTCCTCTTGGGATCTAGAGGATGCAGAAGGAAGAGCTCTTTACCTAGACTCCCCTGGAGTGCAAGGTGGCTTTGAAGATAATGCAACCCTACTGGACTACCGAGAAGACACCGAGAATCAGGGATACCTGCAGGTAATCCAGCAATTTTTGCAATCTTTTATACTTCATTCTTTGTGCTGCTGTTTGTTTTACTGTCACACACGCTCTCTTACATTTCTGCCTCTCTGCCATCCTTCCCCCCTCTGATAGTCCAGTCTTCTGGGCAGCTTATTACTTTCTATTTGTAAATGTAATATATAATACCACCCTCCTCTTTCGTACGTCATGTGTCTCTCTATCCTTTACCACAGGTGGACATGGTTACCCTTGCAGAGCAAATTATAGAAGCCACCCCAGAGAGGATCAAACAGGAAGACTTCACTGCATCAGACTCTGGTCCTCTCCGGGAACGGCCAACCAACCTCAGCAAGACCATGGCGTGGCTCGCCAGTTACCTGGACACTGCAGACCAAATGCCTGGCCTGCCCCCTCATGGGTCAGTTTTTAAATGCATGGTGGGCACTGCCGCTGTCTGCTTTGTATAAGTGGAATGTTGTTACTGTATGTGTGAAGGAAAGGCCAGCACTGACTATGTGTCCACCATATTTGCTCTGTGTATATGTGACATGGTGTAGTGTGTGAGGGAAGCTAGCACAGCCACTGTCTATGCTGTGTATAGGTGGCATGGTGTAGTAGTGTGCGAGGAAGGGTAGCACTGCCGCTGTCTATGCTATGTATAGTGGCATGGTGTATCAGTGTGCGAGGAAGGCTAGCACTGCCGGTGTCTGTGCTGTGTATAGTGGCATGGTGTAGCAGCGTGCAAGGAAGGCTAGCACTGCCGCTCTCTGTACTGTGTATAGGTGGCCTGGTGTAGTAGTACTCGAGGAAGGCTAGCACTGCCACTGTCTGTGCTGTGTATAGGTGGCATGGTGTAGTAGTGTGTGAGGGGAGGCGGGCACTGCCGCTGTCTGTGCTAGTTATAGGTGGCATGGTGTAGTAGTACGCGAGGAAGGCTAGCACTGCCGCTGTCTGTGCTGTGTGTAACTGACGACATGTGAGGGGTAAGGTTGGTACTTTTTACTTGTTACTGTGTAGAGGTATCTATGATGTGGCAATGCTGGCATTACCATTGTGTAACTATACCCTTTTCCCTGCAGTGAGGGCATGCGAGCGGCACGTGCCCTGGCCTGTTTTGCTCAGATGAGCCCAGGAGATGACGGAGCAAGCAGAGGATCACATTCTGAGTTAGGATCATTTGGTCAACGTATTAAAAGGACGAACCGGAGAGGCACCGAACCACTGCGTGTGAAAATGACTAGGTAAGGCTTACAGACTAAACAAAAATATGTATGTTTGGGGAGATGAATTACTATAGCCATTGCTGCTGCCCAAGGGTAGTGGAATCTAGAGCTGTTAGGGCTGATTTCTGTGTGTTTTTATATGTTACAGAATTACAAACATAACTTTAACAGGCTGTATTATGCCACACTATACATACGTCCCACTGAAAATGGGACATCAGATGCTGGTCATGGTGTAAGGATAGCCTCTCTCATTTCTACCAACAAAGCTGAATTGTATAATTCTCCAAGCCAGTTCTGTTTTCATTTTGGCTATTTTGGCCTTCCATTTGAAATTCCCAGCAATTCTCACTTTAGCGAGTAGCTCTGTATATGTTCCTTTTATTACCTTTATTAGCAAACTGTCAAATGGTGGTCTGCTAAACAGACACAGTAAAAGCTAGAAGCAGTAATGAACACGATTCCAGAATGCAGAGCAATTTAGATCCTAATCCCTCAGCCATTCTATTACAGCATCTCTCAGGGGGTCGTTATTAAGATAATCCTGTTATGATTTGTATCACCTACAGATCAGATGCTCCTCATTCCCCCGCTACACCCCCCCCTCTTGGTGAGATCTCTTTTGAGCGGTTTGACCCCCCTGGCACTGCACGTTGGTCAGAGTTTCTCAGTGCGTCAAGCAGCGGACGAATGGAAAGTGAATTTGCTCTTCTCACGCTGTCTGATCACGAGCAAAGGGAGTTATATGAAGCAGCCCGGGTCATTCAGACCGCCTTCCGGAAATATAAGGTAAAAATGATTCTCATCAGAGGAGCCCAACTTTCGCAAATAGCGTTTTGTGAATACCATGCACTGCCCTGATTGTAGGCTTACTTCTCTCAGACTCCCAGAACACATCTCCACGATAGTGCCACATATTCCGTTCTGTGCAGGGAGATATTCATTCATAGGAAATAACTGGCTATATTAATGACAGGTTAGTGATGGAGGATTTACTCTTCTTGGTGGGTAGGGAAGTAATGTAAAGTATTCGTAGAACAATATTCCTTAAAGGACCACTATAGGCACCCAGACCACTTCAGCTCAATGAAGCGGTCTGGGTGCCAGATCCATCTAGGGTTAACCCTGCAGCTGTAAACATAGCAGTTTCAAAAAAACTGCTATGTTTACATTAGGGTTAATCCAGCCTCTAGTGGCTGTCTCATTGACAGCCGCTAGAGGGCTTCCGTGATTCTCACTGTGAAAATCACAGTGAGAAGACGCTGACGTCTATAGGAAAGCATTAAGAAATGCTTTCCTATGGACTGATTGAATACATCGGAAAAGGGAGGAGAGTTCCCCAGTTCTTACCAGAAAGGTAAGTGTTTAACCCCTTCCTCCTTCTTCATCCCTGAGGGAGGGGGGGACCTAAAGACCCTATAGTGCCAGGAAAACGAGTTTGATTTCCTGGCACTATAGTGCTCCTTTTAATAGCAACAGGACGATGCAGGTTTAGTAACTAAAGGCAGCACAAAGATCTTCAAGTACATCTTCAAGGTGTCTGGGAGGCAGAGCTGCTTTAGAGATATATATAGTATATATTTCATCATTTTTTTAAATTTATTTTGTAGACTAATATGTTGAAGGTCTTATCTGCTTCCAGTGAAAAACATCTGATATTGTCACTGCGGCTGCATCGGATTACATGATACTTACCCTGCCATTTCCCTATTTTAAAGATTAACTGCACCCATTCATTTTATGTAGCAGGATCACTTTTATTTATTTTAAAAATCTAAAATTGATTTAGAGGAGTACTTGAATGTGTATTATGGTATGAAGGGAGTATCTACAAAGTCCATTTAACCTCTATAGGTCCTCCTTTGATGTCCACATTCCACCTCTACAGGTTCTCCTTCAAGATCCACATTCCACCTCTATAGGTCCTCCTTCAAGATCCACATTCCACCTCTATAGGTCCTCCTTCAAGATCCACTTTCCACCTCTAAAGGTTCTCCTTCAAGATCCACATTCCACCTCTGTAGGTCCTCCTTCAAGGTCCACATTCCACCTCTATAGGTTCTCCTTCAAGATCCACATTCCACCTCTATAGGTTTTCCTTCAAGATCCACATTACACCTCTATAGGTTCTCCTTCAAGATCCACATTACTGATCCACTGACAATATATTCTAATAAGAATGTTGCTCTGGGGGTGTCATGGCGTCCTGGAGGTGCAAACTGAGAACTTCCACATATTTCCTTTGAGCTGGAAATAACAGTGTGAACAATTTGAACAAAGTGCACTCATCTGGAGTATCATAAAACAGATGTCCAGGACCTGAGCCTGCTTGATGGTGGATCATGGGGCTCTTATGAAATGCTTGAAACTATTGGTCACGTTATCTGGCAGTGGAGTATAAACAGATGTTCACAAAGTGCCTGTATTTGGCACAAAACATGTAGAATTTGATTTTATTGTGCAAGGCCCTTTTTCCCCTCAGTGTGATGGATTAATTAAATACGTATTTTGCACAGTAGTTGCACCCTGTGTGTTACGCTAAGGATGTCACAGTGACATTAAATATGGCATTTCATATGTCTGAGTCTCTCAACTCTATGTATTTGAAGTATCAATTTGGCCAATGTTGTCACTGGGCTTTCCAAATATTCCCTTATTTATCTGCATCAAGCATGTCCTTGATCTAGTAGTAAAAGAATCAAGCCAAGCCACAGAGGATAGTACAGCGGTCAGATCAGTGGCAGGCCAGAAAGATGTTAGTAAATGGTTGGTGACCCTTCAAAGACGTGTACGGCTTGAAAGGAAATGTCGAAGGATCTGCTGGGGTCAAATTATCTGGGATCAAAAAGCAATCCTAATTCTTCTCATATAACTGACTTCTGAAGATTTAGATGTTTGGGATATCTTGCCCTAAATTGTTACAAGTTCATTACGGTCACAGTGTTTGTCCAAGCACTTTCACCTGTTGTTATTATTCTATTCTCCGTATCTGATCCAACTTCTTCTCAAAGCATTATCTCTTCATGTGCAACAGAGACGGATGTATCTTCCTACATACATAGAGCACACAACATATCCAATTACTCTATATGGATGCCAACACTTGAATGTTTTGGGGTAAAACAGGAGGCGTTGGTGAAGCAATACTTATATTTCTATTTTCACCCTCCCACCGGCAACTTAGGTTCGCCGTGAGCAGCTGTTCTCCTGCATCAGGTGATTTCCCTCTTAGAAAATGTATTAAATGTGATCCAACCAAGTCTACCTAGAGAGTGTTAAAACTTAATGATCTGCTTACAATTAACAAATGTCCCAACACTAACTACCTGCTTCGGGGTTATGGGATATGCTCGGCTGCAACTTCAAATTATTGGGAAGGCTGCGATTGGCTGTTAGCTGCGCCCAAACTAGGAAGGAAGCACCTAACTGTAGGAATCTCAAAGTTTAAGTATCTTTTTTATTTTTATTTCTTTCTTTTCTTTTTTTATTCTATATATTTTTTTAATGTTTTTTAATGTAAAATTCAGGTTAACCCCAACCTATAGCATCATTCATGGAGGAATTCCTGTATGCAATTATTATATCCCTAATGCTTTCTCAAAATTATATTATTTATAGCACATTGTCCTCTTTGTTTAATGCAGTGATTGTTAATATCAGGGAGAGATGTATCAAGGCAAAACCAGGTGCTATTCTACGTGCAAAGTGCCAAGTGTTTGGCAATGCACCTGTTTTGACCTGATACGTCTCCCCAGAATGTCTGACATTACTCTTTGTTTTATGGAATCTTGTTTATGGTTGTGGTAAAATATGCACTCCTGATTCTTTGATTTTTACACTGTGTTTTTAGGGTCGGCGGTTAAAGGAGCAGCAGGACCTGGCTGCAGCCGTCATTCAGCGCTGCTACCGCAAGTACAAGCAGGTACTGACTCCCTTATGACAGACTGAATCACTGCACTGCTGAGGACAGTCTGTTAATCTGTCTGAACGCCGTGACTTCATATTTGAGTTTGTTTTGTGGAAGTTATTGGAGACATTGCCTTTCCTGACTTTACTTATGACATGAAATTTGTGGGGACTTTGGTCATTACAGGGGACAGTCCTTTACTGGGTCTCTATTACAGGGGACAGTCCTTTACTGGGTCTTTATTATAGGGGACAGTCATTTACTGGGTCTTTATTACAGGGGACAGTCCTTTACTGGGTCTCTATTACAGGCGGCAGTCCTTTACTGGGTCCTTATTACAGGGGGCAGTCCTTTACTGGGTCTTTATTATAGGGGACAGTCATTTATTGGGTCTTTATTACAGGGGGCAGTCCTTTACTGAGTCTTTATTATAGGGGACAGTCATTTACTGGGTCTTTATTACAGGGGACAGTCCTTTACTGGGTCTCTATTACAGGCGGCAGTCCTTTACTGGGTCCTTATTACAGGGGACAGTCCTTTACTGGGTCCTTATTACAGGGGACAGTCATTTACTGGGTCTTTATTACAGGGGACAGTACTTTACTGGGTCTCTATTACAGGCGGCAGTCCTTTACTGGGTCCTTATTACAGGGGGCAGTCCTTTACTGGGTCTCTATTACAGGGGGCAGTCCTTTACTGGGTCTCTATTACAGGGGACAGTCCTTTACTGGGTCCTTATTACAGGGGACAGTCATTTACTGGGTCTCTATTACAGGGGACAGTCCTTTACTGGGTCCTTATTACAGGGGACAGTCATTTACTGGGTCTCTATTACAGGGGACATTCCTTTACTGGGTGTCTATTACAGGGGACATTCCTTTACTGGGTCTCTATTACAGGAGGGGACAGTCCTTTACTGGGTCTCTATTACAGGGGACAGTCCTTTACTGGGTCTCTATTACAGGGGGCAGTCCTTTACTGGGTCTCTATTACAGGGGGCATTCCTTTACTGGGTCTTTATTACAGGGGACAGTCCTTTACTGGGTCTCTATTACAGGGGACAGTCCTTTACTGGGTCTCTATTACAGGGGACATTCCTTTACTGGGTCTTTATTACAGGGGACAGTCATTTACTGGGTCTTTATTACAGGGGACAGTCCTTTACTGGGTCTCTATTACAGGCGGCAGTCCTTTACTGGGTCTCTATTACAGGGGGCAGTCATTTACTGGGTCTCTATTACAGGGGACATTCCTTTACTGGGTCTCTATTACAGGGGACAGTCCTTTACTTTGTCTCTATTACAGGGGACATTCCTTTACTGGGTCCTTATTACAGGGGACAGTCCTTTACTGGGTCTTTATTACAGGGGACAGTCCTTTACTGGGTCTCTATTACAGGGGACAGTCCTTTACTTTGTCTCTATTACAGGGGACATTCCTTTACTGGGTCCTTATTACAGGGGACAGTCCTTTACTTTGTCTCTATTACAGGGGACATTCCTTTACTGGGTCTCTATTACAGGGGACAGTCCTTTACTGGGTCTCTATTACAGGGGACAGTCCTTTACTGGGTCCTTATTACAGGGGACAGTCCTTTACTTTGTCTCTATTACAGGGGACAGTCCTTTACTGGGTCTTTATCACAGGGGACAGTCCTTTACTGGGTCCTTATTACAGGGGACAGTCCTTTACTTTGTCTCTATTACAGGGGACAGTCCTTTACTGGGTCCTTATTACAGGGGACATTCCTTTACTGGGTCTCTATTACAGGGGACAGCCCTTTACTGGGTCCTTATTACAGGGGACAGTCCTTTACTGGGTCCTTATTACAGGGGACAGTCATTTACTGGGTCTCTATTACAGGAGAGGACAGTCCTTTACTGGGTCTCTATTACAGGAGGGGACAGTCCTTTACTGGGTCTCTATTACAAGAGGGGTAGTCCGTTATTGGGTCTCTATTACAAAAGGGGTAGTCCGTTATTGGGTCTCTATTAGTTTGTTATTGAACTCATTATTGTAGAAGCCCTTTATTGCATGTTAAAACCCTGGGTTCCTTTCTGTCTCACTGTCCTGTAATGAGCATGATAGTTCAGAACACAGAGTAGTAGTAAATGTCTGGCATCTTCTATATTAGCGTGGGATTGTGCTTACTTACTAACACTTCCCTCTTCTCTTGCTAGCTTACATGGATTGCACTGAAGGTAATTTTGGTATAAACACAGTCCTCTCTAACTACCAAACACTCCTTGCTTGTCACTGTTTCACTGTAGAGGTTAAGATTTCCTTGTGAGATATGCTTTGTGCTCTAAATTTAAAGATGTGAACGCAATTTTTGTGTAGTTCTTGTTTTGACTGTCTTCCTGTTAAACTCCTCAGTACGCTCTGTACAAGAAGATGACGCAGGCAGCCATCTTAATCCAGTCCAAGTTTCGTAGTTATTATGAACAGAAGCGATTCCAGCAGAGTCGACGAGCAGCTGTACTAATCCAGCAATGTTACAGGAGTTACCGAGAAGGAGCACGCGAGAGTCCAGCTCTGCAACACCGTATCAAGTGAGCTCAATGGGTGTATGACATAGCACTTCCCTCTCACACTACAAACAGAGGGTGCGCGGGTTCTATGACATAGCACTCTCCTCTCACACTACAGAGGGTGTATAACATAGCACTCCCCTCTCACACTACAAACAGAGGTTCTATGGCATAGCACTCCCCTCTCACACTACAAACAGAGGGTGTATGACATAGCACTCCCCTCTCACACTACAAACAGATGGTGCACAGGGTGTAATGATATAGCACTCCACTCTCACACTACAAACAGAGGGTGCGTGGGTTCTATGACATAGCACTCCCCTCTCACACTACAAACAGAGGGTGCACGGGGTGTATGACATAGAACTCCCTTTCACACTACACACATTTTCTATAATAGGGAATCCCTATGCTGACAGCATATTATATTATTATACTCTGCACAGCCTGTTAACAGCAGCATGAGATTGAGATCTCCCTCTCTCCTGCTACATCTAATCATTACAGCCTGTCACGGTATGATTCAGGGCTGTGCAATCAATCACTCTCTGTGATCTGCATGCAGGGAGGCTAGATTGGGGTCTCCTTCACACTGGAGAATCACCCGCTGACTTAACTGGACATTCCCTTCACTTAAAGCACTCTACTGCACACAGCTCATCTGTGAGCTTAATGAGCTGGAGAGATCCCCAGATCCCTGCAGCATTACCCTTGCTTGCTCTAAACTGAAGAATGTACAATTATCTTAAAAGTATGTCCATTTGGCTGCAGGAGTTTGATATACATATAGAAATTGTGCAGATAGTAAAGCGTACCTCTATCTCTACCCCAGACGGGCAGGGTATTAATAGAATACTCCTGAGATGGCTGCACCATTACCCTGACATTTATCATGTACACACATTATTTCATTGCTAACACAGCTGCCTTCATTAATATTAATATCCTCTATCTGTTCACAGGGGGTCCTTCCTAACCAAGAAACAGGACCAAGCAGCCCGTAAAATCATGCGTTTCCTGCGGCGCTGCCGGCACAGGTAACATACCAGTAGTGCACACTTGACATAAGAGCAGAATTTTTTGTTTGTAGGTGTCGGTGAAGGAACCGTGTCAGCATGCAAAAGATGTGCACTGTCAGATGCTGGAATCTGCTAGAATCTGTCTGTCAGGAGAGAATTGTGAGCGTTTTCGCAGGATGCAATGTATGCGTGTGTTTGTATAAACTCTGCAGCTTTAACAAGGCATTTTATAAAATAACTGATTTTGTTTTTTGTTTTTTTTTATCTCCTCTTCTCCCTCCCCCCCACCAACCCCATGCCATTTTGTTTCAGAATGAAGGAGATGAAGCAGAGCCATGATCTTGAGTGTTTACAGAAGAGGGGACTGACCAATTAACCCTGCACACCGTACCCTGCTCACTGTCCCTCATAGCCAAGCATGCTGCTGTCTAATCTGCAGAGTATCTCTGTACACTGGCTGCTGTAAGGTGCAGCAAGAATGGATCCCACTGCACCCACCACATCTGGTTATGAATGTGTTTGTGTGCATGTATGTATTCCTATGAATGTTTCTGTGTGTCACTGTATGCGTACTTCTTTGCATATAGACCCTGGTACACAGTGGTATGTCCGGTGGTGTGTTCTAATAGTGCGGCGATATCATCAATCTCGGGGGACACTGCTAATCATTCACTCATACCTCTTAATGGCCTGCTCCTCGTGCCACTATGTGATGTCAGTGTGTGTGTATCTACACAAATCAAGGTATACCGCTCTTTGTGACATAATTACGCATGTGTTCCAATCCTTTCTATATATTATACAGACATA
>OW240914.1:7362779-7403959 GCA_933207985.1 Pelobates cultripes | reverse complement strand
GACAGACAGAGCGGAGACCGAGAGAGACAGGGCAGAGACCGAGAGAGACACAGACAGGGCGGAGAGAGAGAGAGATACAGGGCGGAGACCGAGAGTGAAAGAGAGACAGACAGGGCGGAGAATGAGAAAGCGAGAGAGACATGGTGGAGAGTAAGAGAGAGAGACAGGGCGGAGACCAAGAGTGAGAGACAGACAGACAGGGCGGAGACCGAGAGAGAGTGACAGACAGACAGACAGGGCGGAGACCGAGAGACAGACAGACAGGGCGGAGACCGAGAGAGGGACAGACAGACAGGGCGGAGACCGAGAGAGAGACAGACAGGGCGGAGACCGAGAGAAAGACGGACAGGGCGGAGAGAGAGAGACAGACAGGGCGGAGAGAGAGAGAGAGAGACAGACAGGGCGGAGAGAGAGAGAGAGACAGGGCGGCGACCGAGAGAGAGAGATACAGGGCGGAGACCGAGAGAGAGAGATACAGGGCGGAGACCGAGAGTGAAAGAGAGACAGACAGGGCGGAGAATGAGAAAGCGAGAGAGACATGGAGAGTAAGAGAGAGAGACAGAGCGGAGACCAAGAGTGAGAGAGAGACAGGGCGGAGACCGAGAGAGAGAGACATGGCGGAGACCGAGAGAGAGAGGCAGGGCGGAGACCGAGAGAGACAGACCGACAGGGCGGAGAGTGAGAGAGACAGACAGGGCGGAGAGTGAGAGACAGACAGGGCGGAGACCGACAGATAGACAGACAGGGTGGAGAGTGAGTGAGAGAGAGAGACACAAGGCGGAGAGTAAGAGAGACAGACAAGGCGGAGAGTAAGAGAGACAGACAAGGCGGAGAGTGAGAGAGACAGACAGGGCAGAGAGTGAGAGAGAGAAACAGGCAGGGCGGAGACTGAGAGACAGACAGGGCGGAGACCAAGAGTGAGAGAGAGAAACAGGCAGGGCGGAGACTGAAAGAGAGACAGGGCGGAGAGTGGGAGTGAGAGAGACAGACAGGGCGGAGGCCGAGAGTGAGAGAGAGACAGACAGAGTGGAGACCGAGAGTGAGAGAGAGACAGAAAGGGCCGAGAGTGAGAGAGAGTGACAGGCAGGGCGGAGACCGAGAGACAGACAGGCAGGGCGGAGACCGAGAGTGAGTGAGAGAGAGAGACAGGGCGGAGACAGAGTGTGAGTGAGACGGCGAGAGTGCGAGTGGTCATGGAACTCCAGTACATATGGAACCATGCCCCCATGGTTCCTTATGTACTGGAGTTCCATGACCACTCGCACTCTCGCCGTCTCACTCACACTCTGTCTCCGCCCTGTCTCTCTCTCTGCCCTGTCTCTCTCACTCACTCTCGGTCTCCGCCCTGCCTGTCTGTCTCTCTCTCGGTCTCTCTCCTGTCCTGACTAATATCCCCTTCCCAGTGTTCCCTGATAAGGTCTAGTGTCCCCCTCACCCACCTCCCAAATAGTAGCTCAAACAGGGAAAACCATAACCCTGTGGATTCCTAAGGCACCTCCTCGTATGCAAACAAGATGTGCAGCAGGAATCTCTCCCAGTCTCTGCTGGTGGCCGCGAACATTTAGACCATTTGCTTCAATGTTCTGTTGAGCCATTCGCGCATAGGCCATTGGTTTGGGGGTGATAAAGGGAGCACATAATCGACTTAATGCCGCAGAGCCTCGAGAGTTGGTAGGGGACCTCTTCAGTAAATTGGGAGCCCTGATCCGACACTACCTCCAGGGAAAAACCCATGTGGGAGAAGATTTGCATCATGGCTTCCGCAACTGTTTCTGCATGAATGTTGGTCACCCCTGGGTATCTGGTTGCGTTGTCCACCACCGTCAAGATATATTTTGTGCCGGAGGGGCTAGGCTTAGCTAAGGGCCCGACTAGTCTGCCACTATCCTACTTAAGGGTTCCTCAATAGCAGGGTGGAGTTTGGCATTGCAGCAATCTTCCCTCTTACCTACTGTCAGGATTACAAGTTGATCCAGCACGCAATACTGTGTCACACCTAGGACTAAGGATAACTTATAAGCAGACCTTTGAATGGCCAGACTTAATATCTACAAGAATAGTCAAAATACTAGCTATGGTCAGGGACGTAGAATCAGACACAAAGATGAGGGAAAGCCAAAAGTCAAGTCCTCTGTGATTCCCAGCAGACAAGGTCCCTTGTCCCACACATACCTCTCCCCTTCTAACACAGCCTGACTGGAGGTGACCCAGTCCCTGTATACCTGTAGCGTGGGATCAGTGGTCACCTCATTCTCAAACTCAGTGGGGGCTTCCCTTGCAGTTTAGGGTTTCCACACCTCGTTGACTTAGGTGCGCACATTCTAATGAGGTGTAAACATTCCAAACAAACATTCTAAATGGAGTATCAAGGTGGTCCCTGTTTGGGAGGTGAACAGAACTTGTTCGTATGGGGACTCCCGAACAGGGAGTAGGTAAACCATAAGACTACACACAATATAGGGGAAAATTATGGGAAATGACATAGAGCAAATCACTAACAGGCAGTGGTCCTGCCAAACAGCTCCCCTTTAACTACAAGCCGGCATACACAGTCTGATCCCAACTGATCGGCTTGGGGAATGTCCTGGGGTGTACTCATGGATCACTTATCTAGGGCTGACTGTCAGGAAAACCCTTCAGCATTGCCGTTCTGCTTACCGGGTCAGTAGTGAATGGTAAAGCCATAAGGTTGCCTCCACCGTAGCAGCCTGGCATTGACCCCTGAGACCCGGTTGAGCCATACCAACGGGTTGTCATCCATGAAGGGTGAATTGCTGTCCATACAGATAGGGCTGCAACTTCTTAAGTGCCCACACTGCCGCCAGGCATTCTTTCTCAATGCCGGCGTAGCTTACCTACCTGGGCAACAGCTTCCTGCTGAGGTAAGCCTCGGGGTGTTCTCCGTCATCATCCTCGACCTGGCTCAGTACAGCTTCTAACCCAAACATGGAGGCATCTGTGTGAACGAGAAAATGTTTTCTGGGATTAGGAGCAGCCAGGACAGGGGCATATGTCAGGGTGTCCTTGAGGGCTTGGACGGTCGGTGACGGGTTTAGCTATGGCACTGTAGTTGGGGACAAATTTCCTTTAATAGCCAGCTGTCCCTATGAAACTCAGCACCTGGGTCTTAGTGAGGGGATGGGGCCAGCTAACTACTGCCTCCAGTTTGGCTGGCACATACTTCTGTGTCCCAGGTATTGTACCTCTGCCAGTGGTATTGTACCCCATTGTCCCAAGTATTGTAGCTGTGCCATCCCCAGGTTGCACTTGCTGGGCTTCAGATTCAATCCTGCCTCCCCAATCCTGTCCAGCACAGCCCCCACATGTGCCAGGTGTTCCTCCTAAGTATCGCTGTGTATATGGCGATGTTGTCCAGGAATGCAGAGGCATAATCCTGGAGGCCATCTAGCAGCCAGTCCAGTGGAAAGTGAACGGAGCATTCATCATTCCGAATGGCATTACCTAAAACTGGTATAGGCCAAAGGGGGTGACGAAGGCAGACTTGGGGACAGCATCCACTGCTAGGCGGATCTGCCAGTACCCCTTACCCATGGATCTCATGCAGCATACTTCCCCGCACAGCCAGAGGCTGGCGGGGAATCCCCCAGTTCCAAGGATATACTTATGGGGTTATTGCATGTTTTGGGGTCCCTGTGATGTGTTTTATGAAACTGTATTATTTCTGGCCAGCAGATAATTGAGCTTTGTGTATTGTAGAAACTCAATTATCTAGCCTGGCCCAGAGGAGGAGTTTTGTGTTGCATAAATTGTGAGTTCTGTGTGCCAGTAAATCAGTCTTGTTCCAGCATTAAGCCTTGGCTCATGTTTGGGGGATTGGAGAAATACACTCTGGGGATTGCTATAATCACTATACTCCCCAGGGTATGATCACTAAGTTCTGCTAAGAGCTTGTTCCTGTTCCTGCTCTCTGGGGAAAGAGAGGTTCACCCACTGGAAGCTGGATCTTGGCCTTGGGTCCAGGGTGGGTGGAGACAGCAGAGACCCCGGCGCAGTTGCATCGCTGGAAGTGGGGTCTGCAGTGCTGATAGTGTCGGTGGGAGTGCTTGGAGTCCTCAGCGAGCACTAGGAGCATCGATTGGCGGAGGTACTCAGTCGGAGTGCCAGCGTTCCGTCACAAGGGCGACTGCCTCAGGATACCGAGTCACGTAGTCCAGGATGGTCAGAATCTACTTCTTCCCAGAGGGACTAGGCTTAGCTAGGGGGCCTATGATATCGACAGATACTCTGCCAAATGGATCTTCAATAAAGGGGAGGGGATAGAGCAGGGCCTTATGTCGATTGCCCCGCTTCCCCAATCTCTGGCAGACATCGCAGGTCTGGCAATACTGCCTCAGATCCTTAGAGATGACTGGCCAGAAGAAGCTTTGGGTGACCCGAGACGTTGTACGACTCCTTCCCAAATTCCGTGGGCTAGCTTCAGCAGCTCATACCGATATTTCTTGTGCGCCACCAACTGCTTGGTGGTAGTAGGGGCTGTAGCTGGTTCCTTTCTCACTGCTATGCAGTACAACCCTTCCCAGATGTGCTGCTTCCCCTCTTTCCCTATCTCCCCTGTGGCTGCCTTGTCCTTGCAGCCCTGTAGAGTCAGGTCGGAGGCTACCTCCCTCTCAAACTTATCTGAGGTATCCCAGGGTATGGGGGCTGGGTCAGTGGTAGGATCCCGGGGCTCTGGTGGTAGGTAACTAGTACAGGTGGCCCGAGTGTAGGGACGGGAATGGTGCCCTGAGGGAGGGGGACTGACACGGGTTATGGGGCCGTCTATGGGACCAGGGGGGTGGAAAGGGGCACATGCCTACCTGAGCCCCAGAGTGTGAACCAACCTTGCTGCCGGGTCTTCACGGGGTAGGCTTCTTCCAGAGTCTGGACGGAGACAAAAGGTGAAGGCGAGGTGTCCCAGGTTGTTGCCGAGCAGCAACTCTGCAGGTAGTCGATCCATGAGGTCCACAAGGTGGGAAGCAATCCGCGAATGCTCCCCCTGAATGGCATTAGTTTACCCCCTTAAGGACATGTGACATGTCATGATTCCCTTTTATTCCAGAAGTTTGGTCCTTATTAAGGGGTTAATTAAGGGGCCACCACCCAGGGTCAGCATGCGCCAGGCTTCCCTTGCGGTTTGTGGTTTTCACACCTCGTTGACTTAGGTGCGAACAGTCTAATGAGGTGTGAACATTCCAAACAAACATTCTAAATGGAGTATCAAGGTGGTCCCTGTTCGGAAGGCGAACAGAACTTGTTCGTATGGGGACTCCCAAATGAGGAGTAGGTAAACCACAAGAATACACACATTATTGGGGAATGACATACAGTAAATCACTTATAGGCATGCCTACTCTGCATGAGAGTCTCTCTGCTTTCTTTAATTCTCTGAACCGCCTCCGTATGCCTACGGAGTGATGGATTACCTGGCTAGTATCACTGTCTTTACCAGAACATAGTCCCGAATATCCTTGTCTGGGACGGTTCGGTATGCTTCCGCTGCCCTCCCTGACAGCCTGCTAGCCAACAGTGGAACCCAGTCTTCCGGACGGATCCTATGCAATGCACTTTGTCTCGCAAAGTCTTGGAGGAAGGCATCAATATCCTCCTCTACAAAGTTCTTAAACGCACCATAGGGTATTTTTGGCTTACCCTCTGGTACTATTGTCACCTCCTGGGTCCTTTCTGGAGTTTGTTTTTCGTTCCATTTTAGCACAAACTCCTGGACCTCCGATATGGTTCGGGCAATAATTTCTCCATAGAAAGACAAACAACATTGTAATATCCTTTGAAATTTGCTTTTCTTGTTCGCGCTGATCCGAAGCGCAGTCCGTTAGGTATTCCGCCATCAGTTCGGCAATAAGGATGAAGTACTCCAGAACTGGCAAGAGGGTCAAACACACAAATAAGGGAAAACATACAAATAGGTGATAAGTTCTGCCTCAAAAGTATAGAACAAGCATCCATTCCGCTACAAGTGAGACTGAGTGTGAGTTAGTCTGACAGGGTGGGGACTGAGTGTGAGTGAGTCTTACAGGGTGGGGACTGAGTGTGAATGGGGATTGGTTTTGGGTGAGGGCTCAGTGGGTGTGGGTGAACCCTTTTTAATGTAAGTTTAAACTCAGTGAGAGCTCTTAACAGTAAATCTCATGGATTCTGTGAGTGAGCTGGTACTCGAGTTTCCCCAATAAATACACTCACTGCAAAACCATGAGTGAAGCTACTTTTACATGTAAACTAGTTTTATTCATGTTTTTTATTTTTATTTTTGCATAAATGAAACTACAGTACTTGTCACTACTAGATTAACTATAGTATGTTTGGCTGAATAACAATTAAAATCCAAAGCTTGCAGTGGCTGGGTTGGATCAAGGATATCTCTACAAAGTAATCAAAAAAGTAGAAAGCTCTGGCTGTCAGCACTGTTGTAAAATTGTTACTGTACTTTAAAATACGAAGCCCATTGAAGGGGAGCCACACTCTAAGACGTCTTGATAAAGTGTAGGATTTGTGTATGTGTTCACAAGCTGCAGTGGCTCTTTCTGCTGCTAAATGGTTAGTGTTTGGTTCCCGTTGGATGCATTTTAGAATTTAGTGCCCTGCCGGGTGAATAGAGTTACAGTATTGATCTACAATGGTGCTGAGAGCTGAAGGTTTTTTCTTTGATTACATATCCTATAAACCACAGCTGAATTTCAGCTTCCCTCTAATTGTATTCATGGTGTGAAAATGTAAATAGCTGCTAAGATTTCTAATAACTAAATCGAAGACTTGTTTTTTGTGTTAAATGCCCTTCAACGCTTTGTATCCCTGGGCCGTTAAATTGCATTTTCTCTTGCAAAGTTGGCCGAGAATTTTGCTACCTTGGCCGTTGTGGCGAAACCGACCTCGCCACTGGGCATTGGAGAAGACTGATTGCCAGCCTCCTGCCATGTGACTATGGCCCCTGGGATGTATTGCCCTTTAAAGACATGATTTGGGCATAATGGATTTGTGTTGTGCTGCTGCTAGCCCTTTTAAGAACCATCTGGGGACATACTGTGGAATTACTGGGTGGCCACCATTTCCTGTATCAGAAGCACATGGTGAGAACAATGGATGGCGGTCATTTTAACTCACAGACACTGTGTGGACTTTTCAACACGGTGCCATCTCGCCAGTATTTGTTGCACAGAGACATCGTGCGGTGGTTTTGGACTATACAGCAGGGGACACATTATACAGTGATTGTTTTTATTTAGCCTGTATATGTTCTGCAGAATCTGCATTAAACTGTATTTTCCAAAGTACTGAACGGATCTGGGTGAATTTTGGATATGTGGTTCACCCAGATCCCCCAGTTCCAAGGATATACTTTTTATGGGGTTATTGCATGTTTTGGGGTCCCTGTGATGTGTTTTATGAAACTGTATTTCTCTGGCTGTGATAATTAGATTACCCATTGTGTTCAGTAATCATATCACAACCAGAGGGGAGGATTTTGTGTGGGAGTGTCTGGGTGTATTGTATGGATTGATTGGCTGTTTTGTAACGCCCTGTGGGCTGTACTATGTTTGTGGATTGGGAATAAAAGAGACTGTATGTGACAGTACAGGGAGTTCCTGTTTTAACCCTCAAAGTGAAGTGTCGTCTCATTATTGGGGGAAGGATTTATTGTATGCTGTTCCAGTTTGACTGCTAGGAGAGTAAACCTATTCGTATGGTTCCTATTCAACTGTCTACAGCATTCATATGCTTGAGAGGATTCATATGCTTCTCCGGTTCGGTGGTTGTGGTGTCTGCTGCAGTGCTTGGAGTCCTTTAAAGGAGGTACCCAGTCGGGGTGCCAGGCGATCCGTTACAGCCGTGGTTCCATGGACACCTCACAACAGTATTGGATGTAGGGTAGGATGTAAATAGCGCTGTCCAGCAGTAGGTCTGGGCTGCTGGGCGGGCGGCTGGCGAAGGAGCACTTCCTCTGAGCTGTCTGCTCAGCTCCCTCGCGCTCTGCAGAGTGAGGCTGGGAGCCGGGATATGACGTCATATGACGTCTGCACTGCGCGAGGGGGGGCCAGCAGCCACTGGACCCCCAGGGAAACAGGGAAACAGGGAACCCCCCCACTCCCCAGCATTCCCAAAGGTAAAGAGGCTGGGGAGGGTTAAAGCAATAAATAAATGTTAATTTGAGTGAGTGTGTGTGTCTGTTAGTGATTGTGTGTGTGTCTGTTAGTGTGTAAGTGTCTGCGTCTGCTAGTGTGTAAGTGTGTGTGTCTGTTAGTGAGTGTGTCTGTGTGTCAGTGGGGGGAGGTTAAATCAATAAATAAATGTTAATTTGAGTGAGTGTGTGTATGTGTGTCTGATAGTGAGTGAGTGTGTGTCTGTTAGTGTGTCTGTACGTGTGTGTGTGTGAGTGTGTCAGTGTGGGGGGTTAAATCAATAAATAAATGTTAATTTGTGTGTGTGTGTGAGTGTGTCTGTTAGTGTGTGTGTGTGTGTCAGTGTGGGGGGTTAAATCAATAAATAAATGTTAATTTGAGTGAGTGTGTGTGTGTCTGAGTGTGTGTTAGTGAGTGTCTGTGTGTCTGTTAATGTGTGTCTGTTAGTGTGTGTGTCTGTTAGTGTGGGGGGGTTAAATCAATAAATAAATGTTAATTTGAGTGAGCGTGTGTATATGTCTGTTAGTGTGTGTGTGTGTCTGATAGTTTGTGAGTGTGTGTGTGTCTGTGTCAGTGTGTGTGTGAGTGTGTGTCTGTTAGTGAGTGTGAGTGTGTGCCTGTTAGAGTGTGTCTGTGTCTGTTAGTGTGTGTGTGTGTGTCTGTTAGTGTGTGTGTGTCTGTTAGCGAGTGTGTGTTTCTGTTAGCTAGTGTATGCATATCTGTCAGTGAATGTGTATGTGTGTGTGTGTATTTAGAAGGCGAGGCAGGGCGGGGGGAAGGGTTGGGTGGGGGCGCCTGAGTTTTGTCCTGCTTAGGGCAGCACAAAACCAGGATGCACCACTGGCGTCCATAGAAAAGCATTGAAAAATGCTTTTCTACGGACACTTTGAATGCGCGCACCAGGCGGTTTTCCTGACACTATAGTGTCCCTTTAATGAAGCAGTTTGTGTATAGATCATTTCTCTGAAGTTTCACTGCTCAATTCGCTGCCATTTAGGAGTTAAATCACTTTGTTTCTGTTTATGTAGCCCATGCCACACCTCCCCTGGCTATGATTGACAGCCTGCATGAAAAAAAAAAAATTGGTTTCACTTTCAATCAGATGTAATTTACCTTAAACAATTGTATCTCTTTCTCTGTAAATTTAACTTTAATCACATACAGGAGGCTCTTGCAGGGTCTAGCAAACTATTAAAGGGACACCATAGTCACCTGAACAACTACAGCATAATGTAGTTGTTCAGGTGTGATCTATAGCTCCCTGCAGGCAATCTAATGTAAACACTGTATTTTCAGAGAAATTGATTACATTGATTTACATTAATTGATAGGAATACTTCCAGTGGCCGTCACTCAGACGGCCACCAGAGCGACTTCCTATCATGTAGGGCCCTAAAAAGGCCTTGTACACGTCAGACGTATTTTAATACGTCTGACGTGTGCAGGAGAGAGAAGGCACTGTGTGTGCGCCTTCTCTCTCCTGCCTGTCAGCAGAGGAGAAGGGGCGGGCAAAGACCGCGAGCTGAGCTGTCAGTCGCATGCGTGGTAGTGTGCTCAGGACTTCAGACTCAGGACTTCAGAGGGCGAAGCCGCGCATGCGCACAAGGGAGCAATGACGCTTCCAAATGGAAGCGTCTGATTGCTCCCTGCTCGCGCCCGCCTAGTTCGTCATTTTGACGAAATAGGGGGCGCGGTTTCACGAGGCTCCCGGCGCTGGAATCAGGTGAGTAAAATCCTCTGCCTGGAGAGTCCTTTTAACATAGCAGGGGATAAGAAAATCTAAATTATACAGAACTTGCGATAAAGGAAGGATAAACTTTAGATGACTCTTTACAGGAAGTGTTTATGGAAGGCTGTGCAAGTCACATGCAGGGAGGTGTGACTAGGGTTTATAAACAAAATTTATGGAAGGCTGTGCAAGTCACATGCAGGGAGGTGTGACTAGGGTTTATAAACAAAGTAATTAACCCCTTAAGGACACAACTTCTGAAATAAAAAGGAATCATGATGGAATATTTCCATCATGCTTCCTTAAGGGGTTAAACTCCTAAATGGCAGAGAATTGAGCAGTGAGGCTGCAGGGGCATGTTCTATACACCTAAAACTGCTTCATTAAGCTTAAGTTTTTTTGGTGACTAGAGTGTCCCTTTAATATCTGGAATAGTAATATCCCCATTCTGTGTAAAAAAAAAAAACATCATACTGTGTGTGTGTCCACAAGTGAGTGAAAGGTGCTTGTGGAGATCTGGATTTTTAAACCACTGAGTGGTTTACTGCCTAAACATTGCTTTACTGTGGGAGACTGGTGAAGGGTGAGGGTAAGACACAAGTCATCCACAGTTACTGCTTGACTTGCTGTTAACCATCTAGCTTGCTACTATTAATATTTGCAATTCCTTTGTAAGTTCCTCATAATAATAATAATAATAGGTTTAGCAAATAAATTCCGGGCAGCTAAAGTGATATGTACTGGGGCCAGGGCCGGATTAACATAGGGGCTGATGGAGCTGCAGCTCCAGGCCCATGGAATAGGCCCATTGATTTAAAAAAAAAAAATTTTTTTCTTTTTTTACATTTTTTTTTTTTCACACACTACTCTTAGGGATTCCACCTGGCTTTTATTTTATTAGCACAGCCGGTATTTGAGGCTGCCTGGCTGGTGCCAATATTGCAGTGATACTGGCAATACAAATGCTGGTATTTTTCTCAGTATAAACGAGAGATTACTATGCAATACCAGCACTGGCCAGTAGGGGTCGCTGTATGTGAAGACAGGCAGGGATAGGACGTTCCAGCATATTCCTCCCTGCCTATCTATACTCACTGATCTGCAGGGGTGCAGCTACAGAGAGTCCAGACAGCAACTCCCACCCTGCAGAGACAGCCTACAGCTCAGGGAAGTAAGGGATGGGGAAAGGCTGCAAGGAGACATACACTGAGACACTAAGGGGCACTGGGAGACATTATGGCAGACACTGAGACACTAAGGGACATTGGGAGACATTATGGCAGACACTGAGACACTAAGGGACATTGGGAGACATTATGGCAGACACTGAGACACTAAGGGGCATTGGGAGATAGTATGGCAGACACAGACACTAAGGGGCATTGGGAGACATTATGGCAGACACTGAGACACTGAGGGGCATTGGGAGATATTATGGCAGACACTGAGACACTAAGGGGCACTGGGAGACATTATGGCAGACACTGAGACACTAAGGGGCATTGGGAGATAGTATGACACAGACACATGGGGACACAGTGCCCCCATGTCTCCCAGCCAGTGTCCCTGGTGTCTCAGTGCCCCCTAGTCTCCCAGTGCCCCCTAGTCTCCCAGTGCCCCCAGTCTGCCAGTGTCTCACTGTCCCCATGTCTCCTAGTGCCTCCATGTCTCTCAGTGCCTCAAGTGTCACAATGTCCCCATGTCTCCAAGCTAGTGTCCCTAGTGTCTGTGGCCCTGGTGTCTCAGTGTCCCCATGTCCCCCAGCCAGTGTCTCTAGTGTCTGTGTCCCTGGTGTCTGTGCCCCCATGTCTTCAAGTGTCCCCTATTTTCCCATTGTCCCTATGTGTCCCAGCCAGAGTCCCCTAGTCTCCCAGTGTCACTGGTGTCTCCGTGTCCCTAGGTCTCCCCGTGTCCCCAGGTCTCCCCGTCTTCCTAGTGTCCTAGTGACATGGGGACCCTGGGATACATGGGGACACAGGGAGACATGGGGCATTCAGACACTGTGATACATAGGATCACTGGGAGACCTGGGGACATGACACTAGGGGACACTGGGAGACATGAGGCACTGATACATAGGAACACTGAGACCTGGAGTAATCGACACATGGGGGCACTGAGTCATGAGGGCACTGGGAGGAATCCATCTATACAGCAGAATCAAACTAAGTAGTTTTTTTGGTGATTTTACAGCATTTTCTCTTATGTCACTCCTTGTGATTTACATCATGTGATGTCACCCATACATATTTAATTATGCAAATTGGTAAGGTCGGTATGTTTTTCCAAGAAAGATGACAACTCTAACTACTTTTCACATACTCTTACTTAAGTATGGAAACTTAAGAGGGATGTATGGGAACAAAACTTGTGTGGACTGGCTGACAATGAATATAGTTTAAAGGGACACTACAGTCACCAGAACAACTACAGCTTATTGAATTTGTTCTGGTGAGTAGAATCATTACTGTCAGGCTTTTTGCTGTAAACACTGTCTTTTCAGAGAAAATGCAGTCTTTACATTACAGCCTAGTGATAACTTCACTGGCCATTCCTTAGATGGCTGTTAGAGATCCTTCCTGGGTCATGGCTGCCTAAAATGCATCCAAACATTCAGTGTCTCCTCCCTCTGCATGCAGAGACTGAACCTTCCTCATAGAGATTCATTAATTCAATTCATCTCTATAAGGAGATGCTGATTGGCCAGGGCTGTGTTTGAATCATGCTGGATCTGACCCAGATCTACATCTTTGTCAGTGTCAGCCAATCCTATGGGGAAGCACTGTGATTGGATCAGGTCAGCACTTCTAATGATGTCAGCAGACTGCTTGTTTTTATGAGTCTAACAGCATGCAGAGTTACAGCTTCAGGCTTGAATATAGTAAGATTTTGCTATATTTATGGAGGCATGAGGGGCCAAGGGGGGCCAGATGGTGGTGTTAACACTATAGGGTCATGAATTCATGTTTGTGTTCCTGACCCTATAGTGATCCTTTAAGGTAATGATGACTTTGGTCTCTCTAACACTGTGGCATGTTCCCTTCTTCTACACTCACTACATACAGCTTTTCTCTGTCCCAGACTATATACCAGGAGCTTCTGCCTGCTACTAAGAAGGTAAGGAGACATGTGGACTAGCGAGTGCTAGGGGACAGTCCTTAGAAAGCGTTGAGCGAGCACATCATTAAACGCATTTATTTCAAGCTCAGGGTGCTGTCTGCATAGTATGCCCTTAGTTGGCCAGCTGCATGATTGGCAGGCAGCCTGACATGCATTCATGCCAGGCTGGCCTAATTCTTTGGGCAGACATGTCCTCTTTTTGGGCATGTTCGCCCCTTTTGGCAGGTTACGTGATTTGTGTCAATGGCACACCCTTTTACCTTCCTGCTTGACTGGACACTGCTGTTAGGGGTTGTGGATTTACTTGAAAGATGAAAACATAAATTAGAGAGAGATTAGAGAGAGGGTATGTGTTTTCTTATAGCTGCTGTTTTCTATCTCTCCAGCACCATCTTTATCAGATACATGACACTTGGGAGTGTTTTACTGTTTTTGGTCGATATGATTCTGTAATAAGGCCCGTCATAATTGTCAGCACCAGGCCCACTGGGCTCTTAATCTGGCCCTGACTGGGGCTATAACTTAAACCTTTGAATGTGCTGCATTTAAAGCAGAAACACTGGGCATCCAGACTCCAGCCACCATTACTATTTAAAATCACTGATGTGGTCATGGTGGTTGGAGTAATCCTTTGAGGTCCATTAATAAGAAACGGACACGTCTTCGTAGCTGACGTTTATTTAAAGAAACACACGTACCATAACCACTTTAACACATTGTAGTGGTTATGGTGTTTGGAGTTCCCTGTTGTAAGTAGTCAAATAGTTTGGTAATGGTTTGACTTATTAACTGGGGTTCGCCAGGCACGCTCCCTACCTCTTCCCTTCCAGTCATAAGAGCTGGAAGTTCTTACTAGGAGCTTACATGCAGCATGGGCAGGAGCTGGCAAAGGGAACAGGGTCGACAATTGTTCCCTGGGCCACTAGTATGGGAGGACTAGCAAGAGACCTGAAGGCTGCATCCTCAAACCACTCTTATGTAACTTAGAATGGCGGGAGGTGTGTTGGGATTTCTGTTGGAGTCTGCAGGAGTGAGGCAGCAGGCAGGAATTGTGCAGGGTCTATTCTAGCCTGCTAGTGTGTGGGATTGTACATAGGTTGCTCCTATCTCTATTCTCAATGCTTTATAGGCATGGACTGGCCCCCTGGGATATTTCCTAGTGGACTGCGATATCTGAGACTGACCTGACTGCCAGTGTCACACCCACTTGGAGATTCATGGAGCTGATGGAACCAAATTGCAGGGGAACAGCACTCCCTTACTATCACAACCCTTAGGAGCACCTGGAAGTGGAGACAAGGTCCCAAGGGGTCTGTGGTGGCATGGAGGCCTTTAATGAATAGAAGAATTCCAGGAAGCAGGAAAAGTAAACAAAAATTGCAGTCAGGCAGCAGTGGTCAATCAATCTGTATTTAGATCAGGAAGCAGGTGGGAGCAATCATCCGAGGAATCAAAGATCAGGAACATAAGCTGGAAATCAAGGCAATAGGCAAAATAACCAAGCACTGACTTGAAGGTGTGCTGGGTTTAAATAGGTGGCTGGGATCACATGACCGGCCACCTCCCACCAGTAGGTGGAGCACACAGGGGTTATATAAAGAGGTCAGGGAGTCGGCACCATCTTGTTTTATGCCATGGTCCATGACCTGTTCCTCCCTTATGGATCTGCAGCTCTTCTTCCTGTGCAGAATGGCGGCCGCCATCTTGCCGCAACAGCGTGCTCGCCGCAGACCTCGGCGGTGAGAGGAATAGAAGAAGCCGCCGCAGACCCGGAAGGGGAGCCTTCAGGAGTGGTGAGAACTGCGATTCTACCGAGAGGGCACCCAGGGGCAGGTGAGTAGTCACACACAGGCAGACAGTCACACAAATGGTTACAAGCAGCCAGCCAGACGCACTCAGTTAGAGGCAGACAGTCACACATGCTCAGTTACAGGCAGACAGTCACAGAGGCAAACACACAGTTAAAGGCAGACAGTAACACATAGTTACAGGCACACAATCACAAACAGTTACAGTCACACACACAGTTACAAGCAGACAGTCATACACACTTGGTTACAGGCATGCAGACACACGCACGCTGATAGGCACACATACAGGCACACACAAAGGCACGGCTCAGTCACACACACACAATTGCAGTCACACACACAGGCAGACAGTCACACACACACACACCTCTTTCCATTATGGCTGGAAGGGGGAGTGGAAGCAGTTGTTGGGGAAGCAGGGACTCCTTCCTTCTTCCCTCTTCCTGTGCAGCAGTTATTACCAGGGGCTTCTGGTAGGTATTAGCCCTGCCTCTGCCTCGCAATAATCTCGGTAAGCCCTGCCGCCTCTATATATTTTTTTTCATAGGCCCAGGTGGAGAATAATGAAATCCTCCTCCCTGGTACCTGTTTTAGCTCCCTTGCATTCCTGTCACCCGGCCATGTGCGAGCTGTGTTGGCCACATGGCGCCCCCTGTTCGCAAACCCCTAAGGCCGGCCCTGTGTGTCACTGCCTGAGCCATGTGTGCATATTGTTACTGTAGAGTCTCCACTATCACATTAGAAATATCAGTTTCTTCCATGTTATCCACTGATAGTCTGTACGTTTCAGTTTCTGTAATGATACAGCTTTGTTCCCAGACCCTGGAAGCACTTTAACACTCCAGGTTTTGTCAATTTCCCCACTGAATTCACAAATCCTGGAGAGTTGGTGTTCCTTGTGGACTTGGTTCGGAACCACTGATTCTACAGAGCCAAGACCTGTGGTATTGTAAACGGTTCCCTTGAGAACCACTAACCAAACCCAAATGGGCAGTCTGACTGAGTGATAAAAGGAAATCGTTTATGTCATCTGACAACCACCCAGCGGGCTGTCTGAAAGGCCAAAACAGGAGATCTTATTTAAACTGTCTGACAAAGCCTGGGAACAGCCACAGGATGTCGGACTGATAGACCAGAATTTGACAAGCTCCTATCAGTTGCTAGTCCTCCTAGCAGTCACCAAACTTGCAGCCTGATAAACTGAAAGGGGTCATTGAATATAATCCAAAAGACCCAGTTACCTTGCAAACCAACTGTTTTGAATCCTTTGACACACTGACTTACCATTCCCCCCCAACTAACATCTGAGCTCGCAGTTCTACAGACCAAAAACTTCCATGGCGTGACAGAGCTATCCAACCAAACTGAGAAGTATTATTCAAGTCTGCATCGCTTACACACCACAAGTTCTTATATACACTATCATTGCTACTGATCGAGAATTTTACATTGTGCTCTGTGTGGCTATTCACAAATATACAGAAAAAAGGCCTGTGCTCAAACTCCCACTACCCCTTGACGGCAGCAATGACTAGTACACGTCAGCTCCAATACATGTAATAAAAACCAAAGATAAGAGTTACTTGTGTGGTAATTTGACCGACCAGTTTTTTTTTTTTTTGCATCTCGCCATCTTTTAGAATGAAAACATACCCCTGTCCATGTTAGCCTGAAGGGAGGTATTAATTTGTTATGTGTATGAATTCTAACACATCTGTGTCTGTTATTAAGTTCCTTCACTGATTGCATCTCCCTACTCCTTCCCTAGGATTATCTGAAGATTTGGGACAGTCGTGAAGAGAATGGATGGTAACATTAATGACGACACTATTCCTTTTGTAAAGTAAGTTTCATTGCTGGGAATACCCTGCGTTGCCAGAGCTCACACATTAATAGCAATCCTGCTAGGCCGGCCCTGTATTCTGTTACTTCCAGTATATGTTTTACAAGCTCCAGGTCTCCATGCTGGTCACACAATGGGGTGTCACCTTGGTTTGACACCTCAGAGCCAAGTATTTCCCTCAGAGCCAAGTATTTCCCAGGGCTCTAAACAGCCACAGCAGGAATACCAGGGTGAAGAGGGGGATGATCCCTCTTCCCAGCAGCAGAGTCGCATCCGGGTCCAGGGGTAGTGGAGGGGATGGCGGTCTCCACTGGCCCCCTACCAGTAGAAGAGGTGGCATCAGGGCAGAGTGCAGCTGGCCTCTGCCCTACCTGTCCCATTGTTCCGGGGCCTGACTACCCAAGGGCACCCCAACAGAAGTGCTGGTCTCGAGGCAGAGCCCAGTTGGCCTCTGCCCTTCCCTTTCCCTTTGTCCAGTGCCTGACTACCCACAGGCCACCTAGCAGAAGCCTCTGCCCACCAAGCACTGAGAGCTCCACGACTGGGAGCCAGTGAGAGACCGTGGGTGATGGGCACAATCCGCACATTAACTTGGAACTGACAGGACAGAGCCTGGAGCAGGAAGCTGCCAGGTTAGCTGGATGTTTGTGGGTGGGCTTCCCGACTAACTCAGGTACCGACCAACAGGAGGTCTGGTACCTGGTTAGTCTTACCTTGGTGGGGAGAGATATGTGGCGAACTTGCCCTTGCCACAAGCTCCTGAAGAAGCCTGCTTGTTAGCCTCCTGCCTTAGGACTATGAGCCATGCTAAAAGGCTATGGCAAGACTGGTTTCGTGAATGCAGGCAGCGGTATTTGGGTGTCGATCGCGTGGAACTAAAATCGGACACTGAAACTCCCAAATACCGCTGAACTTGGACAAACACCTGCTCCTTTCCCACACAAGTTAGGTAGATCGCCATTCGGTAGGTCTGTATTTATGATTCATACGAACAAACGCTATCAAGAAGCCAGAGTGTGCGTTCGGTATTTCTTTCACATGGAACTCCAGAAGTTGACCAGCAGTGGCAGTGAGAGTGCAGCACAGAGAGCAGGAAGTGACAGTGGGGGTGCAGTACAGAGAGTAAGAAGTGGCAGTGAGGTTGCAGTACAGAGAGTAGGAAGTGACAGTGGGGGTGCAGCACAGAGAGCAGGAAGTGACAGTGGGGGTGCAGTACAGAGAGCAGGAAGTGACAGTGGGGGTGCAGTACAGAGAGCAGGAAGTGACAGTGGGGGTGCAGTACAGAGAGCAGGAAGTGGCAGTGAGGGTGCAGTACAGAGAGTAGGAAGTGACAGTGGGGGTGCAGCACAGAGAGCAGGAAGAGACAGTGGGTGTGCAGTACAGAGAGTAGGGAGTGACAGTGGGGGTGCAGCACAGAGAGTAGGAAGTGGCAGTGAGGGTGCAGTACAGAGAGTAGGAAGTGACAGTGGGGGTGCAGCACAGAGAGCAGGAAGTGACAGTGGGGGTGCAGCACAGAGAGTAGGAAGTGACAGTGGGGGTGCAGTAGAGACAGTAGGAAGTGGCAGTGAGAGTGCAGCAAAGATAGTGACAGTGGGGGTGCAGTACAGAGAGCAGGAAGTGACAGTGGGGGTGCAGCACAGAGAGCAGGAAGTGACAGTGGGGGTGCAGCACAGAGAGTAGGAAGTGGCAGTGGGGGTGCAGTAGAGACAGTAGGAAGTGGCAGTGAGAGTGCAGCAAAGAGAGCAGGAAGTGACAGTGGGGGTGCAGCACAGAGAGTAGGAAGTGGCAGTGGGGGTGCAGCACAGAGAGCAGGAAGTGACAGTGGGGGTGCAGCACAGAGAGCAGGAAGTGGCAGTGAGGGTGCAGCACAGAGAGCAGGAAGTGACAGAGGGGGTGCAGCACAGAGAGCAGGAAGGTAATAGTCGAGGGGGGTACCACTGTGAGAGTACCCGTGAGAGTACCTGACGTTAGTGTGGACACTTTTGGGACCCTGGCTAGTTTGGCGGGCTTTTCTGTGCCTGGGAGACAAAGAGACAATCTCTTTTCCCGCGCCTTGGCACCCAGGCACAAAGGCTCCTGGGAAGAAGACCCCTGTCACCTTGGGCGGGAGGCTCCCTACCTGAGTGGCGGGCTTTCCATATGTGGGAGAGAAAGGGATAGCAACCCACCCCCCGTTTTCGCGTTTGGGCTCTCAGGTATGGAGGATTCTGGGTTATAACACCTGGTTGTGTGCGTGGAAGACCCATTGCATGCGGTTATGCATAAAAGCCGTATGTGGCCAATAACATTTTGTTGCACCTCCAGGACTGTCATCCAGTTACTGAGGGAAAATGGGTCTCTTTATACTCTAAATGGTTCCTGACCAGCTGAAGGAAATTAGTGGATGTCACTGGTTGGATTACCCCTGGTCCGCTACAATCACATACAATTGTAGCAATAAAATATACACTGTTATATGGCTCCCACTCACATGCACTCTGTGGAACTTAAATAGAGGTTGTGAAGGTTGCGCATTACTAGCGCTCCCCTATATATATTTTTAGTGTGTCACTAAAATTCTTAATTTTGATCTATTGTTTCATTTGGGTAAAAGAGGGTTATCTACACCAATGTTTGAGCAACTTTGCTTGACAAGAGAAGATATAAGCGCTTGTTCCCACCCTTATTATTGTAAGGAAACACTCTATTTGCTTCTAATAATGAGCTTACAATTGTACTAGAATCTTGAGGTTAAAGATTTATTGTAATGAACTAAAGTCTAAACATTTTAAATGAAAGGGCGATTGTTGTGTGTCACCTCTGAGAGATATATTAAACATGTACCCAGACTTTGTAGCAGAGGTCAGTGCTTGGTTATATCTTACTGAAAGTCATATAATGTTTTGATGTATTGTCCTGATTGTCACTGTAACACCATATCTCCATTTTACTGTTTCTACCTGAATTACTACATGGTTTTGTCACAGTGAAGCATACCGTATACTTTGCCTTTGGTGTATTATTATTCTGTCACAATGATGAATGACTTGTGTATTATTATTTCGTCACGGTGACGCTATCTTTGTAAGTAAGTGATTCTGTCTATAAAACTCTCTGCTGTTTGTGTGAGTATTGTGACATTGTACTGACATCCATCCTGTGAAGATGCCTGCTGTGTTACCCTTTCAAGAGAGTACTTGCTTTGCTGTTCGACAGAAATAAACCCCGGATATTTATTAAAGTAAAAATAATATCTTACGTGGAAGTAAAAACCAACAAACTGCAAGGAGCACAACTAAATGCAACTCAACAATTAGTCTTCCTCAGGCACTCTACTAAACAGTGCCCACTATTTCACTATTATATTGGAAGACTAATCATTAGTGATGTCCCGAACGTTTCGCCGCGGACGGCGAACATATGCGCTGTTCGGTCCGCCCCCTATGTCATCATCGAGTAAACTTTGACCCTGTACCTCACAGTAAGCAGACACATTCCAGCCAATCAGCAGCAGACCCTCCCTCCCAGACCCTCCCACCTCCTGGACAGCATCCATTTTACATTCATTGTGAAGCTGCATTCTTAGTGAGCTGTCCAGAAAGGTGGGAGGGTCTGGGAGGGAGGGTCTGCTGCTGATTGGCTGGAATGTGTCTGCTGACTGTGAGGTACAGGGTCAAAGTTTACTCAATGATGACATAGGGGGCGGACCGAACAGCGCATATGTTCGCCAGCCGTGGCGAACCGTTCGGGACATCACTACTAATCATTGAAACGTGCTACATTTAGTACCAATATTGCTGTGCTCCCTGTTGTTTGCTGGTTCAAAAAGCTTTTTACTTACTTACATGTAAGAAATTGTTATATTTATTAAATGTATTTATCCAAAACCATGTCCTTTCATATTTAATTTTTTTAATTCTTATTTTTTTGTTGTGCAAAGACAGCAATAACAAGTACAATGAAAAACATATCCCCATATGTGGTGGTTTTGTCCTGTCCTGACACTGTTCTGGGGGGACATCCAGTTTTTACGCAGGGAGGTCTTCCAGAGGCCATTCGAGCTGGACCCCTGACTGTTTTTACTTACCAAACTCCAAGAAGGTATGACTCACCGGGAGCAGAAACTATGTAATAAAATAACTCTGGCTGCGAGGAGAGTCCTGGCGCCTTGCTGGTTGCAACCCTCCCCCCGTCAATAGGAGAGGTTAGAGCAAGAAAGAGGACAGCCACTTAATGGACCAACTAATAGCAACATTACATAACTCTCTCCCATCATTTTATAAGGTGTGGGAACTCTGGCATGAATATAAAGATAGAGTATAATGTCTCTCTTCTGGCAATGTCCTCGCCACTCTAAGATTCCAGCTATACTGTTAAAAATAATGAAATAACGGTTTCTTATAATGTTTGTTTCTGCAGACGCTCACGGACAGTACATAGATCTCCTGCAGAGCCCATTCTCCCTAGTGCTGCATTGTGTTCCACAGAGGAGCCCTATGGGCCAGAGTTCTGGGCCAGACTGATCAGGCAGCCTAGGTGAGTGGTCTTATCACTGGGCTCCCACCAGGCCGTAGCTATGCCATATCACTGGCCCCTTTCCATGGCCATGTCATTGCTCTGTCCCCTGTGCCATATCACTAGTCCTTTTCCAGGGCCATGTCATCACTCTATCCCCTATGTCCTATCACTGGTCCCTTTCCATGGCCATGTCATCGCTCTGTCCCCTGTGTCCTATCATTGGTCTCCATGCTGGTCACACAATGGGGTGTCACCTTGGTTTGACACCTCAGAGCCAAGTATTTCCCTCAGAGCCAAGTATTTCCCAGGGCTCTAAACAGCCACAGCAGGAATACCAGGGTGAAGAGGGGGATGATCCCTCTTCCCAGCAGCAGAGTCGCATCCGGGTCCAGGGGTAGTGGAGGGGACGGCGGTCTCCACTGGCCCCCTACCAGTAGAAGAGGTGGCATCAGGGCAGAGTGCAGCTGGCCTCTGCCCTACCTGTCCCATTGTTCCGGGGCCTGACTACCCAAGGGCACCCCAACAGAAGTGCTGGTCTCGAGGCAGAGCCCAGTTGGCCTCTGCCCTTCCCTTTCCCTTTGTCCAGTGCCTGACTACCCACAGGCCACCTAGCAGAAGCCTCTGCCCACCAAGCACTGAGAGCTCCACGACTGGGAGCCAGTGAGAGACCGTGGGTGATGGGCACAATCCGCACATTAACTTGGAACTGACAGGACAGAGCCTGGAGCAGGAAGCTGCCAGGTTAGCTGGATGTTTGTGGGTGGGCTTCCCGACTAACTCAGGTACCGACCAACAGGAGGTCTGGTACCTGGTTAGTCTTACCTTGGTGGGGAGAGATATGTGGCGAACTTGCCCTTGCCACAAGCTCCTGAAGAAGCCTGCTTGTTAGCCTCCTGCCTTAGGACTATGAGCCATGCTAAAAGGCTATGGCAAGACTGGTTTCGTGAATGCAGGCAGCGGTATTTGGGTGTCGATCGCGTGGAACTAAAATCGGACACTGAAACTCCCAAATACCGCTGAACTTGGACAAACACCTGCTCCTTTCCCACACAAGTTAGGTAGATCGCCATTCGGTAGGTCTGTATTTATGATTCATACGAACAAACGCTATCAAGAAGCCAGAGTGTGCGTTCGGTATTTCTTTCACATGGAACTCCAGAAGTTGACCAGCAGTGGCAGTGAGAGTGCAGCACAGAGAGCAGGAAGTGACAGTGGGGGTGCAGTACAGAGAGTAAGAAGTGGCAGTGAGGGTGCAGTACAGAGAGTAGGAAGTGACAGTGGGGGTGCAGCACAGAGAGCAGGAAGTGACAGTGGGGGTGCAGTACAGAGAGCAGGAAGTGACAGTGGGGGTGCAGTACAGAGAGCAGGAAGTGACAGTGGGGGTGCAGTACAGAGAGCAGGAAGTGGCAGTGAGGGTGCAGTACAGAGAGTAGGAAGTGACAGTGGGGGTGCAGCACAGAGAGCAGGAAGAGACAGTGGGTGTGCAGTACAGAGAGTAGGGAGTGACAGTGGGGGTGCAGCACAGAGAGTAGGAAGTGGCAGTGAGGGTGCAGTACAGAGAGTAGGAAGTGACAGTGGGGGTGCAGCACAGAGAGCAGGAAGTGACAGTGGGGGTGCAGCACAGAGAGTAGGAAGTGACAGTGGGGGTGCAGTAGAGACAGTAGGAAGTGGCAGTGAGAGTGCAGCAAAGATAGTGACAGTGGGGGTGCAGTACAGAGAGCAGGAAGTGACAGTGGGGGTGCAGCACAGAGAGCAGGAAGTGACAGTGGGGGTGCAGCACAGAGAGTAGGAAGTGGCAGTGGGGGTGCAGTAGAGACAGTAGGAAGTGGCAGTGAGAGTGCAGCAAGAGAGTAGGAAGTGACAGTGGGGGTGCAGCACAGAGAGTAGGAAGTGGCAGTGGGGGTGCAGCACAGAGAGCAGGAAGTGACAGTGGGGGTGCAGCACAATTCCAGCCAATCAGCAGCAGACCCTCCCTCCCAGACCCTCCCACCTCCTGGACAGCATCCATTTTACATTCATTGTGAAGCTGCATTCTTAGTGAGCTGTCCAGAAAGGTGGGAGGGTCTGGGAGGGAGGGTCTGCTGCTGATTGGCTGGAATGTGTCTGCTGACTGTGAGGTACAGGGTCAAAGTTTACTCAATGATGACATAGGGGGCGGACCGAACAGCGCATATGTTCGCCAGCCGTGGCGAACCGTTCGGGACATCACTACTAATCATTGAAACGTGCTACATTTAGTACCAATATTGCTGTGCTCCCTGTTGTTTGCTGGTTCAAAAAGCTTTTTACTTACTTACATGTAAGAAATTGTTATATTTATTAAATGTATTTATCCAAAACCATGTCCTTTCATATTTAATTTTTTTAATTCTTATTTTTTTGTTGTGCAAAGACAGCAATAACAAGTACAATGAAAAACATATCCCCATATGTGGTGGTTTTGTCCTGTCCTGACACTGTTCTGGGGGGACATCCAGTTTTTACGCAGGGAGGTCTTCCAGAGGCCATTCGAGCTGGACCCCTGACTGTTTTTACTTACCAAACTCCAAGAAGGTATGACTCACCGGGAGCAGAAACTATGTAATAAAATAACTCTGGCTGCGAGGAGAGTCCTGGCGCCTTGCTGGTTGCAACCCTCCCCCCGTCAATAGGAGAGGTTAGAGCAAGAAAGAGGACAGCCACTTAATGGACCAACTAATAGCAACATTACATAACTCTCTCCCATCATTTTATAAGGTGTGGGAACTCTGGCATGAATATAAAGATAGAGTGTAATGTCTCTCTTCTGGCAATGTCCTCGCCACTCTAAGATTCCAGCTATACTGTTAAAAATAATGAAATAACGGTTTCTTATAATGTTTGTTTCTGCAGACGCTCACGGACAGTACATAGATCTCCTGCAGAGCCCATTCTCCCTAGTGCTGCATTGTGTTCCACAGAGGAGCCCTATGGGCCAGAGTTCTGGGCCAGACTGATCAGGCAGCCTAGGTGAGTGGTCTTATCACTGGGCTCCCACCAGGCCGTAGCTATGCCATATCACTGGCCCCTTTCCATGGCCATGTCATTGCTCTGTCCCCTGTGCCATATCACTAGTCCTTTTCCAGGGCCATGTCATCACTCTATCCCCTATGTCCTATCACTGGTCCCTTTCCATGGCCATGTCATCGCTCTGTCCCCTGTGTCCTATCATTGGTCCCTTTCCAGGGTCATGTCATCACTCTGTCCCCTGTATCCTATCACTGGTGCCTTTCCAGGGCCATGTCATCACTCTATCCCCTATGTCCTATCACTGGTCCCTTTCCATGGCCATGTCATCGCTCTGTCCCCTGTGTCCTATCATTGGTCCCTTTCCAGGGTCATGTCATCACTCTGTCCCCTGTATCCTATCACTGGTGCCTTTCCAGGGCCATGTCATCGCTCTGTCACCTATGTCCTATTACTGGTCCCTTTCCATGGCCATGTCATCGCTCTGTCCCCTGTGTCCTATCATTGGTCCCTTTCCAGGGTCATGTCATCACTCTGTCCCCTGTATCCTATCACTGGTCCCTTTCCAGGGCCATGTCATCGCTCTGTCCCCTATGTCCTATCACTGGTCCCTTTCCAGGGCAGTTTGCAAATGAAACCATCCCAACTGGTCCAAATATTTTACTCTGGAAAAGCTCAGAATTCTTTTGCCCATTGTCAGTCTAAGACTACCTTATTAATTCAAACTCTGCTCATCATTGTATTTTCATTGGTTCTTTAACATAATAACAAAGTAAATGTGTTCAATTTCAGCATCCATTTTATGAGGGAACAAACGGATTTAAAGGTATATTAAGTATCTATCTGTCTGTCTGTATCTGTGAGCTAACAGGGTATTCAGTGACCGAGGTGGGAGCTGGTCTGGAGAGGATATCTCCGTAAGGACAGAAGAGTGCTTGGAGATATTTCCATTACCACGGCTGTAGCAGGGGAGTGTGCCACTGATGTAGGGGGGTGTGATAGAGGTGTTATGTTTAGGTTTTATTGGCAAAAACAATGTGAGGACTATTCTCCTGTGTCAGGATTTATATAATAGAATGTGGAAGTAACACAAAATGAATGTGGGGAGGCGAGGGTATCGAACAATCTGGGTATTAAAATAGAGTATGTATGAGTAGGAGTCAAGTAAAAAAATTTTTAGAGAGAGTCGAAAGTGATGGCAGAGATTATTTTAATATCACAGTACTCTTGATTATCCATGTGCATTGTGTTTATCTTATCCTTTATTTGTAAAAAGATGAGCAGTTATCCCGTGTGCAGAGAGGAGGAAGACTGGCACAGTCTATCTGTCTCAGGATTAGAGACTCTCCCCTCTCCGGCTGAATTATGTAGAAAAAGGAGAAAGAAGAACAGCCAGCGTGTAACAGAGAGAAGAGTATTGGCTGTCTATCAGCATCTCCAAGAGCTCAGGAGTAAACAGAGCAGCCTTGAACAGTGAGTATTACAATGATTTATATAGAGCTAACATAGTCTGCAGTGCTGTACAGTAGGAAACACATATTTAATACTAACAAACCATGTATGACATACTGGATCTGTAGGTGAAGAGGAGCCTGCTTGAACGAGCTCACAATCTAAAGGAGCAGTTCCCACTGACATAGTACCCCCCAATATTGTATAATGACATGAGCCATCTTTACCAAACTCCTGCTATCCCATCATCACGGCAAATAATAAATTCCCCACCCCAGCGCTTTGGTGTCTGGGGCATAAGTGGATCACAATTATTTTTCATTTCTTTTTATATTGTTTATTTTTGGCGTGTATAGAGTAATGCACAGATTAATAATAACATGTCACTTAGGTATGATACATCAAGTGGAGTAACAAATATTTGGAAAGACATGTAAAGAGAATGGCCCTTTTTAAGATAATGATAATTGTTCATTCTAGGGCAACATGCCTAAACAGTACTGAAACATACAACATCCTATGATAAGAGAGAACCGAGTGTGAGGCAGAATATGCAATGAACAAACATGGAGATTGACTGATATGAGCCACATATAAACTATGCTACTGTGCATGGGATTTTCTAGGCCTGCAATCTGTTTAAGCATGGCATGTATCAATTTAAAAATAATAACAACTGAAAAACAAGCTAATAAAGCACATCAAACAAGAACTGAGCACTGGCTAATAAACACCCTTTCAGTTTGCAAGTGTCCACCAGCAGGTTGTAGGCCAAGGATAAGATGCTTGGGGTGGTAATCCCAAATGCTGCCTATGCCGATTCTAGCCACATACCAGGAGGTGCTGATGGGGACTGTCTCCGTGTGTCCTGGGGTGACAACATGAGGGCTGTGACTAGGCTGTGAGTTTTCCCCAGTGGGTCGTCTGGCAACAAAAGCAGTGTCAGCTTTCAAAATCACTGAGTAGGAGCCTCAAGTTTGAGGTGAGTTGGCAGGGTGAGATAGAGCCAGTTTGCATTTAAAGTATTTGCAAAAAGGACTATAATAACTGTGGCAAACCTAGCCACTTGGACAATAACTAGAGACTGTGCCTTTAAGGGTTGCCTACAGGGCTGGAGAGAGATGCGTTGTATTCCTATGTATGTGCTAGATGTATTTCTGTAGAGACTGTAATTACTGGTTTCGCCGAATGCCAATGGCGGTTTGTATGGGGATTCTCGTTCGTTTCACGAACGGCACTTTGGAGGGCCGTTCGTGAAACGAACGCGACACCCCCTAATAGCCCACACACTTAGAGGCGTGTGGCGCTAGTTAACCAATCGGTAATTAGAGGCACTACCGACCATGCGGCGGTCGGCCATCTTGGATCAATCGGTAATTAGAGGCTCTCCTGGGTGGCCGTCGTTCGACTACCGACCATGCGGCGGTCGGCCATCTTGGATCCTTCGGTCCTCAGCGGGTCCGTGTTGTCGAACGCATAGCATTACCAATAGCTATTCGACGGCACGAACACCGCTGAGCCTCCAGGACGTTCGGGAGTTTCAGAACCAGGTTCACTAAAAGTAATCGGTTCTTTTCGTGTGTTTGGAAAGAAATGTGTTTTCTGTGCGGCGTTCGGTTATTTTGGCTGGGATCTGAGCGGCAATCTCACGAATGATGCGCCCAGACCCCAGCTAACTACCGAACGTCCATTCGTGTAAATCCACCGTGTATTTTAAAAGTTATGTATTTTTGTATGAATTGCCGGTTCTGCTGCACGAGGGGATAATCCCCTTAACGGTGCATTCTGGGAGGATGATTCCTCTCGTGCAGCAGTGCCTGATGGGAGAAATGTTATACTGTAAGTCCCCCATGTAGTCCCCTCTGGGAATGCCCCTGGGAAGGGACTCGGGAAACCCCTTGCATGGGGACTTGTATAAATTGTCGTGCCGATTAAAGGATTGTCAGTTGACTCCCAAAACTGTGTCTCGTCCGGTTATTGGGAGGTTGGGGATATTGCCTTGGTGTTTTCAGCGCTTGACTGTGGATTCGTTTCTGGACCAGCGGAATTCGTGGATTTAATATTGGCGTTCCGCTACAATAACAATAAAACTCCAAAAGCTCACGCAATGTGTGACTGCTCTCCTTGCTGGTCAAGCTCTGCCCCACCCCCCAAATCACAATTAATTACCTACCACACACCTAGGTGCCTTTCAACAGTATCTCTGAAATAATAAATTTCCCCCAGATTAACCCAAGCAGCATACGTCCCTGGAAAGTTCTGGACGTGAAGATCAAACTGTCCGAAAATTTGGCCTGGGCTGTGACCATTCGCCCATCTGGCCCTGGGTTCCAAGCTATTTGGTGGGAATTCCTGGTCACCAATGCTGGCTTCCTGTAGCTCTGAAGCAGGAAGCACTCTCGAGTCCCTGGTGTCATCAGATGCCTCATCACCTCCCGGATTCCTTTTCCCAAATAGCGCCCTTATTTCTGTGCCTGAATGAGCCTCCTGATTGTCCCTGATGGTATAGAGTTGACTTATTTGGCTCCCAAATGTCTGGCAGGGTAAAGGCACAGCGAGGACGCTACAAATAGGTGATTACTGTCATTTTAGGGAGATGTTGGTTTGGAGTCAGGTGCTGTCACGCCAAGGGTGCATAATTAATTGTTGCACAATAGAATATTGCCATTCAATGTAATTTGTGTAGTGCATATATGAATTGGTCACTTGGTGGAGATCAGATGACAGAAGGGATAATGTAAATGGTGTAGGCATGTGAAAGGGGGCAGATGGTTTGCAACATGGATTGATCCTTTGATAATCAAAAGCTCTGCAGGGTGTGAGATTCTGAACTTGAGATGGCTGGATGCTTGGGTCCAATGTAAACTAGCTAACTTCAGCTATATGGCCTGTACCTTTTAATTGATGACTTGATTTCTTTGATATGTTAATGATCATTAGCTTTCAAGAAAAAAAGAAAAAGAAAAACAAGCCTTGTGTTTCAGTATGATATCCAAAAGAAACAATGATACTCAATAATAATGGAGCCCCCTTTTTGTTATATTTGGAATGGGACAGGCACAGTCTCCTAATCAAGTCTAAACAGGATTTCCCCCGTCCCCATATGGGAAGGGATTGTGATGTATGCTATATTGGGTCACAAGTTAGGAGTATGACCTATCTATGGAATGGAAAAATGGTAACAAATTCATAGATTCAAAATTATTTATGTGGCACACATAAATAAAGTACATACGAGGAGATAGAACCAAATGTTTCCATTTGGATTGATGTTGGTCTGGAACTCAAGGGGGTGGTCACTTATTGTGTCACCAATTGCCTTTCTTCTATCTTTCTGAAACTCAATCTCTCTAAAATTGAGTTTCTTATCTTTCCTCCTCATAACACTGATCCTCCTCCTTCACTCTCCCTGCCTTTCAAGCTCGCAGTCTTGGTGTCACTTTTGATCCTGGACTCACCTTTGCGCCTCATGTCCAGTCTATTGCTAAAACCTGTCGATTCCAACTTTAAAATATTGCCCGCATATGCCCCTTTCTTAAGCAAGATGCTGCTGAGGAGCTTGTTCACACTCTAGTAATCTCTCGCATCGATTACTGTAATTTTCTCCTAATTGGTCTCCACAGAAGCCGTACCGCCCCCCTACAATCTGTGGTGAATGCTGCTGCCAGGCTGATCTTTCTCTTCTGTCGCTCCTCTCACACCTCATCCCTCTGTCGATCCTTACACTAACCATTACTTATAAAGCTCTAACCAACTCTAGACCCTCTTACATTTCTTCACTGATTAATAGGTATGCCCCCTCTTGGTCTCTCCTGTCTACTGCTCGCACCCTTACTGCAAATTCACGTCTGCAAGACTTCTCACGGGTGGCTCCTTTCCTTTGGAACAGCCTGCCTACCCCTGTCAGACTCTCACCTAGTCTTCAGTCCTTTAAAAGGTCCCTCAAAACCCATCTCTTCAGGATTGCTTATGGCCTCCAAGAGTAACTTCTATCTCTCAAACCTACCTCTCGCTCTCTTCTATAGGGCCACACTCCACTCTCACCTCCAGCTCTGCTACTTTCCCACCATGTTTATTTGCTGTCTATCTCGATACCCTTCCTATTGTATTTTTATACCCCACCTCCTCTAGACTGTAAGCTGGTTTGAGCAGGGTCCTCAACTACCTATTGTTCCTCTTACATTTTGTTATTGTCTCATTTGGTAAATTCCCCTTTTATTGTAAAGCACTGCAGGATAAGCTGGCACTATATAAATACTACTACTACTAATAATAATAATAGGTACACCTTAACTCCACCCCTGGGCAAGACTTGGTAATCCACAGGGTATATATCGGATGATTCTGAAAGGTGTTGGTACTTGCTTGGGGGCCAGAATCTAATTCTGAGTGAATCACAATCTTTCTTACCAGAGACCTTCTGGGAAGAAGTTTGACTTTGAAAAGTAAGTGATTAGGACTTATGTTATTTTATCCCTTTTTGTTTTTAATCTGTTGTTGGTGTAACTTGATTGTCTTTATTTTTTTTTTATAAATTCTTTATTTTTGGATCTTCAAAAGGAGTTATTGTTTTTTTTTTTTGTTTGTTTTTTTTTTTTTTTAAACAAAACGGGGTGCAGAAAGGAAAAAGGGGTGCAACATGTTACAGTTAAATCGGTTACATTTGTACTCATTACTCTTTTCCTGTTTACATTCGTTGTTTCAGTTGTCCAACATGTAACTCCCCTTGCTATGGGTCTGGAAGGGTCGGGTGTGTAAGATGGATGGGGGTGTCCCCTCTGTTAGGCTTAACCACCGTGTGCCCTGAGTTTAGGGAGTAGGCCCTAGGCGATGGGTTTTGGTGATGCTGTGAGGCTCAAACCTGGTTTTCGCTTAGGGCGTGGGCTTTGTGAGGAGTCGTTGTCGTACTCTGTCCGTTGCGTTGCCCTGTCTCTGTCCTCTGGGGGTGAGGTGGTGCCTCTGGGGTCGGGGGTTTAGGGGTTTAGAACTTGGAGAGTGTCCTTGTGTCGTAATATCAGTTTGATGTGTTTGTGTGGTTGAGCTTGTGGGGTTCACCTGAGTTGGTTCAGGTGGTTGCTTGTAGTCGTGATGTTTGCAGGTTTGTGCAATTGTTTTCTGCTGGTTGTGGTGCTTTGATGTGTGTTGTGGGCGGGTGTAGGGTAGGGGTGGATTGTGGTAAAGGGGGGGGGCTGTACGAAGTCTTACAATGCCAACCAGGGGTCCCAGATCTGATTGTCTTTATTTTTATATGCACTGTGACTATGTTTTGCTCAAAATAAATATTTCTTTATTAAGTTCTGCCTTTGTCTGGTTAAGAATCACGTTACCTGTAGAGACTAATTAGTGTTTTGCATTTGCTTAAATATTGTGCTAAGCTGTACTTGGTGGGTTTTTATTATTAAGTTACCTGGGGGACCAAGGCGCACTCCATTTATGAATTGTCTTGGTGGTGGCAGCATTAAAATAGTAATATTTATATTATTATGGTTGTGTGGGATGTGTTAAGTGGGATTTTATCATTATTTCCTGTCTAGTGCAAACAAATAGTGAACTTTAAACCTTTCACCATCACAACTACGTCACACACACTCTTGAAGTAGGGTGCATTTGTGAAATGCGCCAGTTGCCATTCTGACTGGGGTAGACATTCACATACCCACTTTAACAGGTCTCAGGTGTAATTTACCTAACACATTTTTCCTCAGTGTAAAATCCAATTTTACACTCTGTCCTCTGTATAATTATTCTATTGCAGTATGTATATCTAAATATCTACTCATTAACTTTACTGTGATAAAACTTTACTCATCTTCTCTTTTCAATTTCAATAACTGTCACTATTATTTAGGTTGAAGTCATTGAAATGGGGTAGATATGAGAAATTAGAGAACGGAAGCCAGTCTGAAATACAAAATGAAGAAACCGACAGCAATGTCCAAGAGGTGAACTGTGTCACGTTCCTAGACATGATGTCATCTCATGCAGAAGATCAGCAGACATGCTTCCCTAGAAGCTCTCCCTTACATAGCAGGATCAGGGTAAGATCTTATTCTTTCTCTGCAGTCCTACCTTACATGGTGGGATGGGGGTAAGATGTTAAACTTCCTCTGCAGCTCCCCCTTACATAGCAGGATGGGGGTAAGATCTTATACTTCCTCGGCAGTACCCCTTACATAGCAGGATGGGGGTAAGATCTTATTTTTCCCTCTGCAGCCCCTGCTTACATGGAAGTATGGGGGTAAGATCTTATACTTAATCTGCAGCTCCCTTTACATAACAGGATGGGGATAAGATCGTATTCTTCCTCTGCAGCCCTCCTTTACATGGCGGGTTGGCGGTAAGATCTTACACTTCCTCTGCATCCCCTCCCTTACATGGCAGAATGGGGTAAGATCTTATACTTCCTCTGCAGCCCCCCTTACAAGGCAGGATGGGGGTAAGACCTTATTCTTCCTCTGCAGCCCTCTCTACCTTACATGGAAGGATGGGCAGTAAGAATCGATTGATATGATGGTAAAATAATTTTTTTAAAGTCCATTAAATTAAAATGTAAAGATGAAACATGCTATATAAATAATATACATGCATGCATTACCTAATACACAGTGTTCATTATCATTGTATAGATATTAAGTATTGTATGTATAGAGAGTACTTGCGGAGTAAATGGGTTATCTATAAAATATAGACATTCCTACGTAGAGGCGGGTAACCCCTAAAGTAAATTATATTGAATAATGATAATACTGCCAAAAATAGTGGCGCAAAAATACAATTCCAATAGTTGCATATTCAACTGTGACCAAAAGGCAACAGGTTACCAATATAAGGTTAAAGAAGCACTATAGGGTCAGGAACACAAACATGTATTCCTGACCATATAGTGTTAAAACCACCATCTAGCCCTTTCTTGCCACTTTAAATATAGTAAAATCGTATTTGTATTCAAGTCTGCAGCTCCTGGCTCTGCCCCTGTCTGCCTCTGATCTGACATCTGTCTGCTGACATCATCAGAAGTGGTGGTCTGAGCCAATCACAGTGCTTCCCCATAGGACTTGCTGACACTGTCAAGGAGGCAGAACAAGGGCAGAGCCAGCACAAGTCAAAAACAGCCCTGGCCAATCAGCATCTCCTCAGGAGATTAATTGAATCAATGCATCTCTGAGGAAAGTTCAGTGTCTGCATGCAGACGGTGGAGACAACGAACGTTTTGATGCTGTAACGGAACCTTCCGTTAATGGACGCTTCATAGCTTGCGCCGAGGACCACAAGCACCGCATGGGACACCACAACCACCGCAGACTCCACAACCGCCGTAGCTTAACTGGAGTCTTGCCGTCTTCCGTCTCCTTCAGGAGAGCGTATCAGGAATAATCTCTTAAAAGAGCGAAGTGATTAAAGCTCAGGGGAATATGCAGAGCATAGCAATCCTCAGTGTGATGATAGCAGCTCCCTCCAATAAGGAGACAAGGCTACGTATTGAGGGTCAAACAGGATCTGAGGTTCAATGACACACACTCTACTTTTATGCAATTCTCCGCTGCAAGGGAGACGCCCACGGACAATTATACAATACCCAATCACACAATGGTTACATCCCACACATCTCCTCCCCTTAGCCTGAGAGGTAACCCAATTATCCATACATTTAAAACATACTTTTTACCCAACTTTCAAAACTATACATACAATATTAATAAAAGTCACATATTATTAATCAGCACATTCCAAATACAAACATACCCAAAAATCATTCGAATCCGTTCAGCCGGTCGGGAGATACATATAAGTCACTTTTGACCGACCGCAGACACATTTTCATGCCCAAAACATTTCCATGGATTTGGGCTGTGCAGTCGGTCTATGTTACACCGAGAAAATGACGAGCGTTCGAATCTTCGAACGGGACTTAGTCTCCAGCCGCAGTGTCGAAGTAGAGTAGAACGTATGGGTCAGTGGTGTTCATGCAATTGGGTAGCTGAAAACAGTTCCATAGATTTGGCTGCACACACCGCTGACTGCATTCGAATGAGTTAAAATGGCCGCCGCCACGTGTTTGGTATTCGAATGGCGGCCACTTGACAAGTTCGACAGCATCTGAAGTGCCAGTTTAAAAGTACAAATCCTTTCTTTGGGCATTAAAGGGCCAGAAACAGCAACATAAGCCTCCAGTATGCCCACATCAGTTCCTAGAAGGGCAGGACAAAGTGGCGAAGGGTACTTCGTCACAGATGCATTTTAGGGAGCTATGACCCAGGAAGGAACAGCTATCTCAGGAGTGGACAGTGAAGTTCTTACTAGGCTGTAGTGTAAACACTATTTTCTCTGAAAGGACAGTGTTTACAGCAAAAGGCCTGAAGGGAATGATTATACTCACCAGAACAAATGCAATAAGCTATAGTTGTTCGGGTAAATATAGTGTCCCTTTAAAGAATGAAGCAAGTATACATTTTTACAAAATGGGTCAGTGGTCAAGTGTCTGCAAAGCAACTACAAAAAAATTAGCATATCGGAGAGCTCACCAAATAATTTTACTGTTCATCCATGTAGTTCAGACACCAAAACAGCAGGAAGTAGAGAGAAGCCACTACTAAAATTACATGCAAACGATCCTGGAGTTCATCATCACAGACATCAGACTAAAATGAGAGCAGATTATCAATATCTACACAATGACAGATTATAATTATCTACACACTGCCATATTATCATTATCTAGATTATGTGCTCATTCAGAAGAGCATTGCAGTATGGGAATACAAAAATCTCTAGCCTGTCTTCAACACTAGCAAAATGGGCTCAGTGGAACCTCAGAATTGCACAATGGTTGCCAGATCAATTTTTCTCTCAAAGAGAATGACGTTGGCTTGGTATTGGTTGCTGTTGGATGCAAAGCTCTTTCATGGGTTTCATCTAGAATAAGTTTACTGAACCGTGGTAACAGATGTCTGTCTGACAGGATGGGGAGCCCATATGGGGTCTCATTACATCCAGAGAATATGGCCGAAGTCCACTTCATAAACAGCATCCAAAATGCGGCAACTGAAAGCTGCCTTTCAAGCCCTTCTTTGTCCAATGGGTCAAGATCCAATCTGAAAACACCTCACTAGTAGTCTAAATCAATCACCAGGGAGGCACCAGGATTCAGAAATATGTTGGAGATATTGAAGATGCTCATGAGCATCTTCTAGACTCTTTAGCAATTCATTTCCCAGGGTTGAACAACTTGGAAGCAGGTTCTCAGTCACCATCATCTTTATCTGGGAAAATGGCGATTAGCTCCTTGGGTTTTCCAGATGGTGGTGCACAAGTGGGAGCTACTAGAAGTGGATCTGATGGCTACAGCTTCCAACAAACAAATCAGGAGATTTTGTTCACAAGCTTTCCATCCTCAGGTGGAAGAAACAAATGAACAAGTGAAACTTCGAGAAGTTGCATTCTTATCTTTCCTTTCTCTTGATGTCCAGACTTCTCAGGAGAATTCAGCATGAACAGTAAGAGGTTCTCGCAGTGATTCCTGTTTTCCCAGGAAGTCCTGGTTTCCGGTTCTGTGGAGCCTCTCTCAATAAAATCCTCTTCATTTCCTGTATCTAGGTCCACTAAAACATCTGTCCCTGCAAGTGTTGCACCTGATGGCCTGAAGATTAAAAAGCATAAATTGAAGGAGAAGGGATTCTCGGAAGTCCCAGTAAAAATAGAAAGTCTACCTTGGAATATATTTTTTTAATGATACATCATGAGATCCCATTTATCCTTCTCATCTAAGGAATTATTTTTTCCTCAAGACGATTTTGACAAGAACTTGACTATGATTACTCTGAAAGTGTAAATCTTGGCCTTATTGTCTTTTTCTGAAGTACGCTGGGCTCTGGATCAGTACACCCTTAGATTCCTGAAAGGAATCCTGCATATCTGACCATATCTATCCTTTCTTCAGTATAAGGTGGTGCTGGATGTTCTCCACAAGGTGGTCTCAGCTTCCATCTGACTCAGGAAGTTATTCTACCATACTAGACATGTGCATCGTGTTTCATTCCGAATCAAATTTCATCTGAATACAATAATTTGGAAGCATACTAATAAACAAAAACCAAAAACGAATGGATCTATAACAAATTAAATTGATTAGTTTAAGATCCATTTGTTTTGTTAAAAATAGCAAATTATAGAGTCATCTGGTAAACATCTGAAAGGGAAAAGTTTTTCTGGCACTATAGTATCCTACAGTACCCCCCTCTCTCGTGCCCCCCCCTCCTGCGATGCTGACCCCTTCAGTCACTTACATGAATCCAGCATCAGTGTCCCTTGGTGCTGGGTCACTCTCCGCCCATGCTCCTCCCCTATCGTCGTCAGCTTTAAAGAATGAAGCAAGTATACATTTTTACAAAATGGGTCAGTGGTCAAGTGTCTGTGTAACGGATCGCCTGGCACCCCGACTGGGTACCTCCGTTAAAGGATGCTCCTAGCGCTTCCTGAGGACTCCAAGCACTGCAGCAGACACCACAACCACCGAACCGTAGGAGCATATGAATCCTCTCAAGCATATGAATGCTGTAGACAGTTGAATAGGAACCATACGAATAGGTTTACTCTCCTAGCAGTCAAACTGGAACAACATACAATAAATCCTTCCCCCAATAATGAGACGACACTTCACTTTGAGGGTTAAAACAGGAACTCCTGTACTGTCACATACAGTCTCTTTTATTCCCAATCCACAAACATAGTACAGCCCACAGGGCGTTACAAAACAACCAATCACATCACAGTTACATCCCACATATTCCCTCTCCTTATCCTGAGAGGAAACTCAATTACACATACAGTTAAAACATACTTTCTACCCAACTTTCATAACTCTCAAACCATACATCACATTCACATAAAATTACATATTCACAATCAATCCATTCAGGGGAACAACATATTCAAAAATGGCACAAATCAGACAAGGGGTTCAAAAGTTAGTAAAAGTCCTTTGTGACTAAATGAAGCATGGCTTTCTGGCCCAAACCAGTTTCAGAGTCTTCTATCCTGGAGATAAGTAATTCAATTATCTCCCAGGACAGACACAAGACTCCATTAAGCACATGGTTGCAAAAAGACACAAAACACTTTAAAATACATAAGTCACATTTTACACATAACACACAGACATTTCACATATCCCCAGATAGCTGGGATCTGAGTGCACATTATTAGATGAATAGCACTCAGATCACACAAATAAGCCTTTCTGCAGGGGAAATAAACGGTTTAACCTGCAGGGCCATAGTCCAAAGGGAGCAGGCGAGCAACCAGGCTTCTCCAGTTCACAGTGGCGAGGTTGGTTTCGCCACAGTCTGCAAAGCAACTACAAAAAAATTTGCATATCGGAGAGCTCACCAAATAATTTTACTGTTCATCCATAAGTTAATTTTCTTTATTTGTTGCCTTTAGGTTGCAACTATTAGAGTAGTGTCAAGTGCTAGGCTAGTGTTGCCATTCCTGACTTCCTCCACTAGTCCCAGTTTCTGATGTGCTTGGCAGGGATTATAGCTCTCCCACTCTCGGGACCGATGCAAAGATTTTTAGCTACACAGACGAAGATGCATTTTGCCGCACCCCGCCCCCCTTAAAAAAATAAATGCATCTTTACCTGTGTGTCTTGTTGTAACCCCCCACCCCCCTTTGAATTTCTTCCAGTTTTGTGCCTTAGTGTATTTTATTCCCCCTTTAGTGTGTCTTACAACCCCCTTTGTATGTATCTCACTTCCCTCCAGCCCCTTTGTGTGTCTCTTCCCTCCAGCCCCTTTGTGTGTCTCTTCCCTCCAGCCCCTTTGTGTGTCTCTTCCCTTTCGTACAAATTATTTAAAAATTAATTTAATAATTTTTATTATATAAAAATGTTTATATTTTGGCACTGCTTCCCCGATTATATTAACTTAAAGCTGAGAATTACCCACTATTTTAATTCTTATAGATCCTGGAATATGTTTCATTAGAGGATTTTATTTCACACATTAATCACAAACTAATTATAAAAATATAATTTATTGTTACAATAATAATATGTAACATGCGTGACAATAATCAGTGAGTATTATTTAGGTATAACATAAGTATAAAATATGGCAGTGATTTAACACAAATTATAGACATCTAAATAGCAAATTATATCGACATGTATGCAGTTTTCAACAAGATTTACGATAGGACCCTTCACTTTGAAATCAGGTTACTAAAACTTCCTTAACACAGAACACGTCTCACAGCAGAACAGCGTAAAGCAATAAAAACTTGGCTGACAGTCATATCATACTGAATTAACTCATTCACTGCTGGCTACAATATTCTAGGCAAGATATCCTATTATTGCATTGACAAATACAATATTTCTCATACTAGATCATTTGACCATTCCTATGTCCATCCAGTAAGATCCAACTTTCCTAATATTTACTATTTCTAAATTACGTAAGCGAATATATCTGGAGTTATATATTTAGAGTTCATTGGTCCACTTGCAGGAATGGAATTACGAATTATATATATTATTAACAAATCATGACTCCTTAATGTTGGAATCACCAGCTTTTATCTAAGCATATTCTGCCTTTTAGTAAAATCAATGAATTTAATTAAATAAAACCAGCATAATTACCAGTTATGAAATAGAAAATACTATGAGTCTCAAACGAATGAGACTCAAAACTGGTTTTTAGGAAAGCAAAGTATAGAAAAATACCTGATACATATTATGATTTAAAAATCAGCACTGAGTACTAATAAATGCGGTTTATCCATATAACCTATAAAAATACTAATTCCAAGGAGTGCCACAAAAATTCAAATGTAAAGATACTTTTATTATAATTTAAATACAAGAAGGCACTATCAGTGGAAATTTTGAAGTAAGAATTATAATGGATAAATACACTGACTATCAATAGAGGGAGTAAACTGACAGAGAAACTTAAAGAGATAACTTCAGAGCAATGATGTAATAGTGGTAGAGGCAGCCAAAAATTGCAAAGTAATAAATCTATTGAGGCTAAAAAAATCTCTCCTAATTGTCCTAAAGTTGACACTTGTAGAGAAGTATGCTGTCCCTGCTAGTGGACAGTCAAGGGAATGATGCCTATTCTCAAAAATATAGACTCAAACCCCTATTATGCCTGAAGCATGCACCTACAGGGGTATTCTAAGATCCCCAGTGAAATATAGCCTGAAGTCCTATCTCATTAAGGAACAATGGAGGAATAGCTTAGCAAATAAGGGTGAAAAAAAATCTATAATATCCCTATCACTCCTAAAGTAAACACCTTCAAGGGTGTTCTATGCTGACCCTGAAAGGTAAGAGAAGCAAAGCAATTAGATCTGCCTGTTTATCCCCCCCCCAAAAAAAAGTTAAATAACTCAGCGCTGAATAGAAATAAAAGTGAATCAAAAACCTAGTGCCACCATGTGAAAGAACAAAAAAGGTGAAAGTTAGACAAAGACCCGACGCGCGTTTCGGTGCTTCTAATGCACCTTCGTCCCCTGACGAAGGTGCATTAGAAGCACCGAAACGCACGTCGGGTCTTTGTCTAGCTGTCACCTTTTTTGTTATCATTAATAGCCCAATTTTGACAAAGTGCTGCATACAAACAAATTGTAATGGATGACATATATTGTCCCATAAAAAGAGCTATTTAAAGTGTTAAATCGTGTATAGAAAATACAAATAAAAAGGCAACGTATAATAACTAATTCTAAGTTTCAGATAGAGACTGTACATAAATATCCTTATGAACTACAAGTTGCATAGTGCTGCTTGGTACTGTTAATAGTGAAATAAGGTGCATATGGTTGAAAAAGAGCTAAATATATACTCAAATGCCTGTTGAAAGCTCAATTAAAATTGATAAAATAGAAGAATACTAAATCACTACATATATAATAAGCTATGATTAATCTAAACAATATTCATAGCAGTGCAATATTCCACAAGCTGGGTATAACTTATAAGAATGAATGGAAGAGTACATTTTCATTAAGTCCTTTAGGGCATACAGTGTTCAGTTCGTGAATCCAGTAGGCTTTTCTATTAAGTAAAGCTCGGCCTCTGTCACCTTCTCTTGTGGTACATGGTCAATAGCCATAAATTTTAAAGCGGACAAAGGATGTGGTTTAACCAAAAAATGTTTTGCTACACCGTCCCTGTAAGCCAGTCGAATACTCGAGCGATGTCCTCATATCCTTTCGCATAGTGGGGTCTCTGTTTTTCCCACATAGTTAAGTCCACATGGGCATGTCAACTTTTACACAATGAATGATGTTTTACACGTAATCGTGTGCCTAATTTCATACCTTTTGTTGGTATGTGGATGGTTAAAATATTTAGCTTGTAACATATGTCCACAGGTGACACAACCGAGGCAACGTACACACCCACGACTTACAATCTTGGATGCTTTAGTATAGCTCCTTACTGGATCCGTCTGCTCCAACATGTCTTTCAAATTCTTATTTTGCTTAAAACAGATAAGTGGAGCTTCTTTAAAGACTTTAGGGAGTGTGTCATCCGTAGAGACCATTTGCCAGTTGTCTCTCAGAAAGCGTGAGTGCAAGATATCCTATTGTTTTTTTTTTTTTTATATGTATTAAGGCCTGTAATTGTGGGAGGTGCTTGTTATTCACTGCTAGCCTACGTAAGAGACGCTCCATACCGTTCGAGGTCAGAGTTGAATGAGGATCCACTTTCGGGTTCTCTCAGACGCCATCTTGGTTTTCAGTCTCCACGAGTTTTTCCATGGCAGGCTGTGTCCAGTAATCCTGTTACAGGCCTTTCTGTCCGTCCTGCCTCTTCTGACCCCCGGTCATTGTCGTAGATCGCGTCCCAGGAACTCCTAAACCGTAAGTTAGACCTACCTGTCATGCCAGGATCGGTTCCCACGGCGTCCGGTACAGCACTTGTCCTCACTTTACGGTCTTTTCCCTGTTATGTTGCAATTGGACAATCCGTTCTCGGACTCATTTCGAGCAATATTCGGCAAATTCATTGTGTTAGTTAAGGGTTGTCATTTCGCCTAAAGCTGTTCCGTGTTTTCGGCGAAACAAGCTATCCTTTTGGCACTTGTTCATGATATGCTTAGCAAGCTTGCCTGTTTGCATAGGTTTTCATACGTGTAAACTGTTCGTTTCAGTTCTGTTTCCCTTGCTATAGAGTTCGGTATATTGTCTTGCTCATGTATTCGCATAAATCCTTTTCGTGGATTACATACATCATTTCATGCCTATATCATTCGGTTAAACAATTTGTTTTTGCTTTCCGGATATAGACTAATTCTATTTACTGTTTAAAGGTATCAGGGTTGTATTGGTTTCCATAGCAAACCAGTTCACATATCTGTATGGATCATTTGACTCCCACGCTGTCAGGGGTTTTCCATACTGATCCATTACAGTCACGGTTTTTCAGCCTACAGTTACAGGCCTCATTTCTGTTTCAAACTATGACAAGACTATATACATATACATAACTATATACATGAGGATACAATTTCCTTTTTCCAGGCAAGGAATTCTCGGGTTGAATCACACGTACTGATCCAACCAATCATACGTCTTTGCATTACAGTACTATCATA
>OW240914.1:7336865-7349638 GCA_933207985.1 Pelobates cultripes | reverse complement strand
TATTTGTGGGGATATTCATAGGGCGAAAATATTAAAAATATTTTCATAAAAATTATCCAAATTAATTTAATAATATTATATCAAAATTGATATCTCGAGAATTACCCACTATTTTTAATTCTCTTAGATGCTAGAGAATGCCTATGAGAATTTTACTCCATACAATAAATCACACATTTTTTTTTTTTTTTTTATAAAAATATAATTTATTGTGACAAAAATAATAAAATAATATGTAACATGCGTGATAATAATCAGTGAATATTTAGGTATAACATTGGTATACAATATGGCAATGCTTTAAACAAATACAGTGGCTAACAGCATCAACTGTCAAGATGTAACAATTTACGATAGGTAAACAATCTCACAGACACTAAACACAGAATTCACAGGCAGCTAGAAGTCGTAAAATCTTGGCTATCCGATCCTGATTAACTATTCCACTGCTGGCAAGAATCCTCCTAGACATATAATATCTTATTCTGTTGCAATTTTAATTAATGCAATGTTCATATCATTAACTGTTCCATGGAACCATCCAATAAGCGTAATCTACCAGATTTTACTTAGCCGAAATTTTTTTTTTAAATCTACATAAAATACGCGATCTTATTTTTTTTTTTTTTTAAGTGTGACTGGCAGTAGACCCTTTTAATTTCTATCTTAGCACAAAATGTCTGCCGATATAAATATTCGGACATACTTCCCGGTCTAGCAATTTTCAGCTTTGGTAGGCTACCGGTGTTCCTCTCCGTCCTCATTCACCTGGCTTAATGCTGCTCCGAGTCCGTACATAAAAGCGTCTGTATGGACTAGAAAATGCTTGTAAAACTTTGGAGCCACTAGCACAGGAGTTTTTTTCTAGAGCAGCTTTCAGGGTGGAAAAAGCTGGCACTTGGGGGACCACAGGACCGCCCAGGGTAGGGATTTCTTAGTAGGGACGTGCATGAGGAAAATATTCGGATAGGTTCAGCATTACGAAATTCGTTACTTCGGCAATCCGGAACTTCGACACTTCAGAATTTTGGGACTTCTCTTGCAGCCGCTTAGTAGATAGCTCACTAATACCGTGGGAATTAGGGAGTTATCTACCAAAAGGCTGAAAGACCTAAATTGGTCTTTCAGCCAAATGTACTAATACTAAGTAAAAATTAATTAGTATTAGTCAACTCTGCCCCTACTCGCTATACCGCGAGTAGGGGCATGTCTATTAAACAGGGAGCAGCCTGTGGCTGCTCTGTGTTAAAAAAAGAAAAAAAGAAAAAAGTGTCCCCCCTCCCATGCCGCGTGAGTGGGGGCTTTTAAACTGAAGGGGGGACCTATTGTCCTCCCTAAAATAAAAAAGGGGGGCCACCTATTGTCCTCCCTCCGGCCCCTACCCCTGAGCGGTGGGTGGGGGCCCTAAAGTAAAATAATGGGGGGGACCTATTGTCCTCCCCTCCAGCCCCCACCCATGAGCTGTGGGTGGGGGCCCTTAATTAGAATAATGGGGGGGACCTATTGTCCTCCCCCCCGACCCCCACCCTTGAGGGGGCCCTAAATTACCCTGGCCCTCACCCCTGTGCGGTGGATGGGGGCCCTAAATAAAAATGTAATCCCCCCAGGTGACTAGGGGTTCCCAAACCAATCACTAGGTACCTGTAAAAAAAAAAAAACTTGCCCTTTGATGTCTTCTTTTTTTCTAAAATCTTTTTTCAGCCCCAAAAAAGGCCAAATAAAAAATAATTCAGGTCTTTCAGCCTTCTAGTAGATAGCTCCCTAATACCGTGGGAATTAGGGAGTTATCTACTTATTCATTCCTGTCATTCCATTGACTGGCTTAGTAACTTTCATTTTATTTGAATATGTATGTTACTTGATTGTTGAAAGTGTTGCAAATGCTTACAGCTGAATCCTGGCTATGTTTGTATACTTTTTATTTAAACTTGTATACAGCAGTGGCGGATCCAGAGCCTGATCTCGGGAGGGGCACTTGTAGATTATTTAAATAAATAAATAATCCAGGCACAATAACCACTACAGCTCAGTGTAGTAGTTATGGGGCCAGTAGTGCCAGGATCCCACCCCAGAGTAAGTAGTCATACCGTTTAAGAACAGTTTGACAACTTACCTGGGGTCTGCTGGGGTATAGGAGCAGTGGTGTGTGTTAGGGGTGAAGCGTGTGAGCGGTGAAGTGTGTGTGAGTGCGGCAGTGTATGTCAGGGCTGCAGTGTGTGTGTTAGGGGGCAGTGTATGTCTGTGTGGGATTGTGGAGGAGCACTGTATGTATGGGGGGCACTGTATGTCTGTGTGGGGCTGTGTGTATGGGGGGCATTCTGTGTATGGGGGGTCATGTGAGGGGCAATGTGTGTAGGGCACTGTATGTGTCTGTGTGTGTATGGGTGTGCAGTGTGCATGGGGACAGTGTTTGTGGGGCAGTGTGTGTATAGGGACAGTGATTGTGGGGCAGTGAGTATGGGGGACAGTGTTTGTGGGGCAGTGTGTGTATGGGGACAGTGATTGTGGGGCAGTGTGTATATGGGGGACAGTGTTTGTGGGGCAGTGTGTGTATGGGAACAGTGATTTGGGGGCAGTGTGTGTATGGGGGACAGTGTTTGTGGGGCAGTGTGTGTAGTGTGTGTATGGGGGGCACTGAGTGTATGGGGGACAGTGTTTGTGGGGCAGTGTGTGTATGGGGGGCACTGAGTGTATGGGGACAGTGTTTGTGAGGCAGTGTGTGTATAGGGGCAGTGTTTGTATGGGGGGTGGGGGAAGGAGGGTAGGGAGGCTTTTTAATAATAAAAAAAAAATATGTATTTAATAAAATATATGTATTTATGTCCCCCCTCCCTTCTTACCTTTACTGGGAGGAGGGGGGACCTATTTAGTTCCCTGGTGGTCCGGTGGGATTCCCTGGTGGTTCCAGTGGTGGTGAGGTGAACTCTAGCCCGCGCTCCTGGGCTAGAGTTCACTCTCGCGAGATTTGGTAACCACGGCAACGCTCCAAATCTCGCGAGAGGAGGACCCGGAGGAGCTGCAGGCTGAGCTCCCGGGTCCTCTCTCCTCCCTCTCCCTCCCCTGCCGGCTGTCAGCACGGTGCCTGCGGACCGGGAGGGAGATCTCTACTCTCCCTCCCCGGTCCGCAGGCACATAGCAGGGCTGGCACTTGGACAATGCCAGCACGGCACTACAGGGGAGAATCTCGGGGGGGGCAATTGCCCCATTGCCCCCCCTGGATCCGCCAATGGTATACAGTCTAACATTCTTCTTTCTTCCACTTTGTATATACTGTGCTTCGGAAATATCCGAATGTCCGAAATTAGTTTGAATTGACATTGGAACGAAACGAATTGCACGTCTATTTCTTAGTCAGATCCATCAGGGGCTTGGCAGTCTCATTATAGTGGGGAACGAACTTGTGGAAGTACACGGCCATCCCCAAGAAGACTAATTCCTGTTTCTTGGTTTGGGCTATGGGCCAGTTGGGAATGGCCTCTATCTTTGCAGGCTCTGGGCACTGTTTCTAACTCCCCACCCGGTGTCCTAAGTATTGAACCATTTGGCATTTGTCGGGGTATATGGTCATCCCTGCCTGTCTAATTCTACTCAGGTCCGTACTTCGATGTCGCAAGTGCTCTCCCCAAGAATCACTGAAGATAGCTATATCATCGATGTAGGCACATGCAAAATACTGTAGTAATTTGAGTAGTTGGTCTACTAACCTCGTGAAGGTAGTGGGGGCATTCTTCATCCCGAACGGCATGACCTTAAATTGGAACCACCCAAACGGGGTGATGAAGGTCAATTTGGGCATTGCTTCGGCAGTTAGGGGAATCTGCCCTCTGCTCAGGTCGAGGGTGGAGACCCAAGCAGCGCTAAAGAGGGGGTCGAGGAGCTCATCTACCCTGGGCATGGGGTAGGCATCAGTAGTAGTCTTCGTTGAGCCGCCTATGGTCGACACAGAACCGGGTGGTTCTGCCCTTTTTAGACACCAACACTACAGAAGAGACCAAGGGGCTGTGGGAAGATTATATAAGGCAGAGGGCTTGCATCTCTTTGAGCTCTTGGCGAATATGCCCTCTGACATCCTTGGGCACCTTATAGGTGGGTTGGTGGAGGGGAACCTGGCAGGGTGTCTCGACTGCATGATGGGCCAACGTGGTAGCGCCAGGCTGAGCGGAAAACAAGTGGGGTGACTGTTCTTTGGGATTAAGCTTAGCTCCTAGTTGAACCTTTGTAAGGTCGTTGCCATTCCGGGTTTCGGCTAGTAGGTCGGGATTGCTCTTTAAGCGTCGGGTCTGTCCTTGGGCACCCTTAGCTATCAAGTAGGCGGTGTCCTCACTTTGTTGTACGACCTCATAGGGTCCTTCCCAGGCAGCCTGCAACTTATTCTGCCTAGTGGGTCGTAGCATGAGGACCCGCTGCCCTACTGTAAATTCCCGGGGCTTGGTGCGTTGGTCATAGTGGGTTTTTTGTCAGGTCTGTGCAGCCTGGAAATTCTTATGGGCTAACCCCATTAAGTATTCAAGTTTTTTTCAAAGCTGTACAACATAGGTGATGGCGGGTGTCTCTTTGGGGTTACATTTCCCTTCCCAGTATTCCCGTAATATATCAAGGGGTCCATGGACTCTGCGTCTGTATAATATTTCAAAAGGGGAGAATCCAGAAGACTCTGGGGTACTTCTCTGTAGGTAAATAGGAAATGTGGGAGGTAGCTTTCCCAGTCCACATGCTGTTGGATGGGGAGTTAGGGTCAAGGTTGGGTTTCTTCAGAATTGGGGTTATAGTTGCATGTTTGAAGGGCGATGAAAATATGCCAGAAATGAGAGAGAGGTTGAGAATTATAGTGAGAGGTAGTGAAAGAAAGACAGAGCACGGATGAGATGCGAGGGATTGGATCTAGGGAGCAGGTGGTGGGGCCGGGAGGACTGGAGCACATTAGAAACCTCTTCCGCTGTAGCGGGTGTAAATGAACATAGAACAGCAAAGGGAGTGAGGTTAGGGGAAGTATTGTAAGGGGAAGAAGAAAGATGAGAGATCTCTTCCCTGATTGTAGAGATCTTGTCAGTGAAGTGAGTTGCAAAGTCTAAGGTGGTCAAGTTAGTGGGTGGAGGAGGAGGAACAATAGGGCGAAGAAGAGAGTTAAATGTGTGAAATAGTCATTTGGGTTCGCGGGAGAGTGTGGTTATGAGGGTACCGAATTTAAAGAGGAAAGAGCCGAGCTGTATGAGCGCAGCATACATTTAGAGTGGAGAAAGTCAGACGCACAGTTCTGGAGCATTTTTGGAGGAATCGAGTGAGCTTTGTGTGCCAGGGTTGTGGTTGGGAGCGCTTGCTGCGTTTAAATGTAGGAGGTGCCATGATGTCTAGTTGAGAGGAGAGGGTGGAATTGTAGAAGGAGGTTGCAGAGCTAGGACAGGTGAGGTTTGAGATAGGTAAAAGGAGAGTTTGGAGATTAGTGGAGAAATGCTCTAGGTCAAGACATTGGAGGTTTCTGTGATATTGATGTGCAGAGGGTGGTGTCAATTGGGTCTTAGGTATGCTGATGTCAAAAGTCAGCAGATGATGGTCAGATAGAGGAAAAGGAATATTGGAGATAAGAGGCGGTACAGAGGTTGGTGATAGCAAGATCAAGCGTGTTTCCTGCTGTATGGGTTGCTAAATTGGACCATTGCATAAGACCAAAGGAGGAGGTTACAGAGAGCAGACGAGAGGGCGGGTATCAGACTTTCTTACAGCAGTATTGGGGCTTGATAGTTTTGAAATCAGGCTGTTGAATAAAGATATGTGAGGGTAGATAGGCTTGCAATAAAGCTATGTATCTAGTCACAGAGATGAAGGGATGATTATTCAAATAAAAAACATATCAATAAAAGAAGGGAGGGTTGCTGACGATCAGCTGATGGAGCTCTGAGTTTCAGCAGTATTGGGGTTTGGAAATCAGGCTGTTGAATAATGATATGTGAGGGTCAGATAGACTTGCAATAAAGCTGAAGGAGGGAGATATGTATCTAGTCACAGAGATGAAGGGATGGTTATTCAAATAAACATGAATAAAAGAAGGGAGGGGTCAGAGGTCAATCCGAAATACAGCAGTATTGGGGCCTGATAGTTTTGAAATCAGGCTGTTGAATGCCTCGCCTGCACCACTTAAGCCAATTTTGTGCGGCTGGATTAATTTGGTGATAGCATATCAGGCCAGAAGTCGCTTTTTTACTTCTGGGTAATTTCGGCTCCATTTTTCAGGAATGGCACGATATGCCTCTGCAGCTCAGCCAGTTAGTTAGTTAGTTTTCCGACCAAGATGGGGACCCATTCGTGAGGTTCCACGTGGTGTAGTTTCCACTGTCTTGTATGAATCTGTGAATGGTCCCCCACTTGATCATTTAAGGTTTTAAAGGACTGATGTGTGATTTTGAGGCTGATGCTGGAGCCAGAGCTTTGGCGAGACCGCATGTCTTCGGGTATACTGGCCATAGCGTTGGCTCGGCTAATGGCCAGTTCTTCAGCTTGCTCTGCAACCTCCATGATCCAGTCCACCATTTCAGGAGGGGGGCTTGGGCTATAGAAGGCTAATTGTTCCCTAACCCATCTGGAGAGCTCATCTGGTGTGCTGGGGAGCCGGGTGGGTTGCTGGCAGGGCCAAAATTAGCTCGGGTTTCTTCATCCCCGCTGGATCTTGTTCCTTCTCAGTCAGTAGTTCCTGTAGGGCTACTACAGTTAGTTTTCTGTAGCTTTCCGCCATCCTTGTTGCTGTTTTTTCCGCTAGAACCTTTTGCTGGACTTGTGTTGTACGGAGGATCCCGCTCCTTACACCAGTGTCAAGGGTTGCAAGGCTAGTGTCGCCGTTCCTGACTTCCTCCACTAGTGCAAGTTCCTGATGTGCTTGGTAGTGATTCTAACTCTCCCACTCTGTATAGAAATTCCCCCAATATATTGGACGCAACCAGTTGTATTGGGTTCAAAAAGGACTGTTTTTTATTAAGGCCAAGTTGCCTGCTTATATACACAGACCCCCAGAAGGGGGTGTCCATACATTACAATAGTAACCCCACCCCGGTGTTTCTGTGTCTGGGAGATAAGTGTGTGTACTTTTGCTTAAACTAATTATCTCCCAGGCAGTAGAGGTACAAGATTTTACAATAAAACACCTCCAAACACATGTAAAACAGATAGGAAACCCTACACGCATGATATCCATGGATAGCCCGGATCTGAGCGCAAAAGTTGTCAAAATAACGCTCAGATCTGTTTAGAATAGCCAAAATCGCCACCGGGGTAAAGTTTTGACCGACTGCAAACGTGGCAGCTGCCCAAATTACTTTCATGAGAAAAGGGGTAACAGCCAGTTATTGAACAAATTTTAAGAATTATTTAAGAGTAAAAACTGAAGATGTTTTACGCAGAAGCCATTGTTTTTAGAAATTTAGCATATCTTATATTTTTTGTATTTCTAGTAGACTTCCATTTTAGATCATTTTGAATAAAAGTATAATATAAAAAAATAACGCTTTTCCGTTAAACAGAGTATGATTTAGTAAATTGTAAGTTAGCATGCTATAAACCGTTTCTTATGTGCAGGAGACTTTTCCATGGCTCAGCCCTGCGCGGGGCACTCCGAGCAGCCCGTGGCTTGACGAAAATATGGCTGGGAGTCCGGACACACATTGGTTATGTGAATTTTTGGATGAGGAATAATCAGACGCTCGACCCACTACTAACATTTTTTATTGCAGCCACGTCAGCATGTCTACTAACAACTAGTTACATTTATAGCCGCTAGTTAGACTTGTTACACAGGTTTAAATATTAAACAACTTATATGATTTAAACACTAGTTAGATTAGTAAAGTGTTTTAAAACATTAGTCAGAGAAGTTATATAATTTTAAACACTTGTTAACTATGTTAATACAAATTTAATAAAGTGATTGTATGTAAGTTATAATTATATATGCACCTTGCTTCAGTCTCATTGTAACGTGAGAGTACAGTTTGAAAAAGACAAGTCCGTCACGTTTAACCTTTCAAACATTACTGATGCGGTTTAAAATAAAACCAAAACTATTTTAAATAAATTCCATTTGTGTTGATCAATGGCTATTACTACGTGTTATCAATGTCTGACAGGCATAGAATATGAATGTCTGTGGAGGTGGGGGAGGATTGTAGTCACTGTATATTGCCTTGTCTACAGCCCAGTTTATATTTTCAGCAGGTGCCCCAATGCCTGATAAACAACTATTAAAGGGACAATAAAGTTAGTCATCCACACCACTTCATCTCAATGAAGTGATCTTGGTGCAGTGGTCCAGTCCTTTCAACCCTGCAATGAAATGTTTACAGTGGAGGGTTAAATCCACCTCTAGTGGCTGCATGTGACTCACACAGCCTTCTTAAACACTTCCTGTAAAGAGATATCTAATGTTTGTATTTCCTTTATTGCAAATTCGGTTTAGTTTAGAATTTATCTCCTGCTCTGTTTACAGCTTGAGGGACCGTACAGGAGCCTCTTGTATGTAATTAAATTCAATGTACAGAGCAGGAAATACAAATTTTTAAAGTAAGTTAACATGTTATTAAAAATGAAACCATTTTGCTTTCATGCAGGCTGTGTCAGTCATAGCCAGGGGAGGTGTGGCTAGGGCTACAAAAACAAAAAAGGAAGTGTGAACATTAGATGATTCTTTACATGAAGTGTTTAGGAAGGATGTGCACATTATATGCTGGGAGGTGTGATTAGTGCTAAATGACAGTGAATTGTGCAGTGAGATTTCAGAGATAATCTTTACATTATTAAAACTGCTTCACTAAAGGAACACTATAGGCACCAAGACCACTTCAGTTCATTAAAGGGACACTCCAGGCACCGAGACCACTTCTGCCCATTGGAGTGGTCTGGGTGCCAACTCCCACTACCCTTAACCCTGCAACTGTAAATATTGCAGTTTTCATAAACTGCAGTATTTACCTTGCAGAGCTAACTCCTCCTCTAGTGGCTGTCTATGCGCAATAGGTCTCCCCCGCCGGATGACGTCGGCGGGAGAGGACCCTGAACCAGCACTGAGGGACATCGGTGCTGGATACAGGTAAGACACTGAAGGGGTTTTAACCCCTTCAGCAACCTGGGATGGGGGGTGGGAGGGCGAGGGGACCTGCAGTGCCAGGAAAATGGTTTGTTTTCCTGGCACTGGAGAGTCCCTTTAACCCCTTAAAGACCAAACTTCTGGAATAAAAGGGAATCATGACATGTCACATATGTCATGTGTCCTTAAGGGGTTAAAATGGTTTGGGTGCAAACTCTTAAGACCCTTAACCCTAGAGTGGTAACTATATTGCAGTTTTATAAACTGTAATTACCTGCTAGGGTTAACTCTTCATCTAGTGGTTGTCTGCTAGACATCCACTAGAGGGACTTTTTGAAGGCGACTTTTGGTTGCCTAAATGGCGCTGGATGTCCTCACGCTATGCATGAGGTCTTCCAGCGTCCACAGAAGCCCCTTAGAAAAGCATTGAATAATGCTTTCCTATGGGGAAATCCTAAGGCGAGTGCAATAGGTCTCCCCCGCTGGCGGATGTCGGTGGGGTAGGAGCATGGGCGGAGCTGAGCCAGTGCCGAGTGACATCTGCGCTGAACCCTGGTAAGTGATGGAAGGGGTTATTAACCCTTTCTGCACCACAGGGTGGGTCTTGACAAAGGGGAAAGCTATAGTGCCAGGAAAACGAGTTTGGTTTCCCGGCACTATAGTTTCCCTTTAAGCTAACGTTGTGTTGGTGACTATAGTGTCCCTTTAAATTAGATATTCTCTCTGAATTCTGACAGCTCTCGCTATAGTGCATAACACTTATTGACTTTTAACATGTCGTAGTGTGTCACATTAACAATGCTGTTACTGATGGCACTTGTCACAATTAATATAAACGCCCACAGGCTGGGAGTGATGAGAATTCCAGTCCACTTCCCACAATGCTTATAACCCCACGGCTAGGAGTGATGAGAATTGTAGTCCATTTCCCACAATGCTTATAACCCCACGGCAGGGAGTGATGAGAATTCCAGTTCACTTCCCACAATGCTTATAACCCCACGGCTGGGAGTGATGAGAATTGTAGTCCATTTCCCACAATGCTTATAACCCCACGGCAGGGAGTGATGAGAATTGTAGTCCATTTCCCACAATGCTTATAACCCCACGGCAGGGAGTGATGAGAATTCCAGTTCACTTCCCACAATGCTTATAACCCCACGGCTGGGAGTGATGAGAATTGTAGTCCATTTCCCACAATGCTTATAACCCCACGGCTGGGGGTGATGAGAATTGTAGTCCATTTCCCACAATGCTTATAACCCCACGGCTGGGGGTGATGAGAATTGTAGTCCATTTCCCACAATGCTTATAACCCCACGGCTGGGAGTGATGAGAATTGTAGTCCATTTCCCACAATGCTTATAACCCCCAGGCTGAGAGTGATGAGAATTGTAATCCATTTCCCACAATGCTTATAACCCCACGGCTAGGAGTGATGAGAATTGTAGTCCATTTCCCACAATGCTTATAACCCCACGGCAGGGAGTGATGAGAATTGTAGTCCATTTCCCACAATGCTTATAACCCCACGGCTGGGGGTGATGAGAATTGTAGTCCATTTCCCACAATGCTTATAACCCCACGGCTGGGAGTGATGAGAATTGTAGTCCATTTCCCACAATGCTTATAACCCCCAGGCTGAGAGTGATGAGAATTGTAATCCATTTCCCACAATGCTTATAACCCCACGGCTGGGAGTGATGAGAATTGTAGTCCATTTCCCACAATGCTTATAACCCCCAGGCTGAGAGTGATGAGAATTGTAATCCATTTCCCACAATGCTTATAACCCCACGGCTAGGAGTGATGAGAATTGTAGTCCATTTCCCACAATGCTTATAACCCCACGGCTGGGAGTGATGGGAATTGTAGTCCATTTCCCACAATGCTTATAACCCCACGGCTGGGGGTGATGAGAATTGTAGTCCATTTCCCACAATGCTTATAACCCCACGGCTAGGAGTGATGAGAATTGTAGTCCATTTCCCACAATGCTTATAACCCCCAGGCTGAGAGTGATGAGAATTGTAATCCATTTCCCACAATGCTTATAACCCCACGGCTAGGAGTGATGAGAATTGTAGTCCATTTCCCACAATGCTTATAACCCCACGGCAGGGAGTGATGGGAATTGTAGTCCATTTCCCACAATGCTTATAACCCCACGGCTGGGAGTGATGAGAATTGTAGTCCATTTCCCACAATGCTTATAACCCCACGGCTGGGGGTGATGAGAATTGTAGTCCATTTCCCACAATGCTTATAACCCCCAGGCTGAGAGTGATGAGAATTGTAATCCATTTCCCACAATGCTTATAACCCCCAGGCTGAGAGTGATGAGAATTGTAATCCATTTCCCACAATGCTTATAACCCCACGGCTGGGAGTGATGAGAATTGTAGTCCATTTCCCACAATGCTTATAACCCCCAGGCTGAGAGTGATGAGAATTGTAATCCATTTCCCACAATGCTTATAACCCCACGGCAGGGAGTGATGGGAATTGTAGTCCATTTCCCACAATGCTTATAACCCCCAGGCTGAGAGTGATGAGAATTGTAATCCATTTCCCACAATGCTTATAACCCCACGGCTAGGAGTGATGAGAATTGTAGTCCATTTCCCACAATGCTTATAACCCCACGGCTGGGGGTGATGAGAATTGTAGTCCATTTCCCACAATGCTTATAACCCCACGGCTAGGAGTGATGAGAATTGTAGTCCATTTCCCACAATGCTTATAACCCCCAGGCTGGGAGTGATGAGAATTGTAGTCCATAACCCCCTCAGAATAAGAGTGATGGGAATAGCAGTCCCCGCTCTGCCTACATCGGCTGAATGTGCGAACTCGCAACTTCCGGATCTCCGTGCGTCATGACGTCACACCGCCAGCCCCCGGGTCGCCGTGCGCGGTGACGTCATGTGACAGGTTGTTGAGAGGAGGGGGCTCGGTGATAAGATGGCGGCCGGAGGGTCCCGGGGAGGTGAGTGAGTGGGAACCGGGGGGCGGTGTGTGAGGGGCCGATACCGGGCCGGGGGGAGGGTAATATATCTTATTATACACAGAGTCAGAGTCAGATATTATACACACAGAGTCAGATATTATACACACAGAGCCAGATATTATATACACAGAGTCAGATATTATACACACAGAGCCAGATATTATACACACAGAGCCAGATATTATACACACAGTCAGATATTATACACACAGTCAGATATTATATACACAGAGCCAGATATTATATACACAGAGCCAGATATTATACACACAGAGTCAGATATTATATACACAGAGTCAGATATTATACACAGAGTCAGATATTATACACACAGAGCCAGATATTATACACACAGTCAGATATTATACACAGAGCCAGATATTATATACACAGAGCCAGATATTATACACAGAGTCAGATATTATACACACAGAGCCAGATATTATACACACAGAGCCAGATATTATACACACAGAGTCAGATATTATACACACAGAGTCAGATATTATACACAGAGCCAGATATACACACAGAGTCAGATATTATACACAGAGTCAGATATTATACACACAGAGTCAGATATTATACACACACAGTCAGATATTATACACACAGAGTCAGATATTATATACACAGAGCCAGATATTATATACACAGAGTCAGATATTATATACACAGAGTCAGATATTATACACAGAG
>OW240914.1:7202914-7336765 GCA_933207985.1 Pelobates cultripes | reverse complement strand
ATAATTCTGCACTCCCTGTATAGATACAGACTGTACAGATATATCTCTATATCTATCTATATTATATATCTATACTGACTGACATGGCGGATACTGAGTCACTGTGTGCTATCTCACTGTATTATATATAGATACAGACTGTACAGATATATCTCTATCTATCTATATTATATATCTATACAGACTGACTGACATGGCGGATACTGAGTCACACTGTGCTATCTCACTGTATTATATATAGATACAGACTGTACAGATATATCTCTATATCTATCTATATTATATATCCATACTGACTGACTGACATGGCGGATACTGAGTCACTGTGTGCTATCTCACTGTATTATATATAGATACAGACTGTACAGATATATCTCTTTCCTGGCTAATCATGGCAGCATTTAACATATGGGTTTAGCTCCTCCCTCCAACCCTCAGGACAGGAAACACAATCAATTAAACAATTAAGCCTACCTTCCCCTAGTATTAGGTACCCCAGTATCCCCCATACCCCATACCTCAGTCTTTTCCTGTCCTCCTAGCCCTAGGACAGTTTAAATATTTTTTTTTTTCTTTTTTCAGTTTCTTCTGAATTATTTTTTATTTTTTGCTCACCTGACCATGTTTTATATGGTCTTGTCCCTTTGGAGGTCAGCCTCCCTCCTCAGGAAGCCCAGGCACATGTAGCCCAATCTCCATGGAGTTGGGAACCCCTGGGAGCCTGGGTGGTTAGTTCCACAGGCTATGGGAATCCTCTGCAGTCCAGTGTGTGCTGCAGACCTCGATCAGACGATCAGCATAACGGTAAGACGCCCGCGCATGCGCTATGCATCCGACCGGACCCAGAGTGAAGTTTGCCCCTTTCCAAAATGGCGGTTTAGCGATCTCACGACCGAAGTGCGCATGCGCGATCATTTAAAGGTACAGAGCGGGAAATTTGAAATGGCGGTATTTAGCTTAAAAAACGCTCGTTTCCGTTCCCTTTAAAGATACAGTGCTCTAGTAGACTGTTCTTAAAGCTCTGCAGGTAAGAGAATTACTTATATTTTAAAATCAGCATAATATTGGGCTGGGAATACTTTTCTTATTATTTTAACATTCTTAGCCCTACAGTCAGTATGGATCCTTCATCCCCTTCTGCAAGATCAACGAGATCTGCTATAGGTCATAGGTGAGCAATATTTTTTCTTGGTTTCTTCACGTTACTAAAAAGAGTGCACAGAGGGTACAGTCTTATGACTTCTGTATCTTACAGCCCTCGTGACCGGTCCTGTCCCAGATCCCCATCGAGGAGAAGGGAGAAGCCGGCAGCCTGCCCTGGATGTGGAGCAAGGCCTTTGGATAACTGCAGGCTCTGCAGAAAATGCTTAAACATGGCCGCAGGAGAATCTGATCGCCAGAGGTCACCGCAAGCCTCTACCTCCTCAGCCAAGGATATTGCTTATTGGATTAAGCAGGCAGTGGTTGAAGGAATTGCTGAATCCCACAAGATTAAGAGATCAAGAGGGGAAAACTTCAGCATGGATTCAGATCAGTCTGACGATGAATACAGACAAACTTCATCTTACCTGGATTTGGAGCCAATCTCGTCCAGTGAAGAGGAGTATATGGAACAACCTTGCTCCTTGGACTCCAAAGCTATGGAGCATTTGATTATGGCTGTTAGAAGAACATTGGATTTGCCGGAAGAAACCAGAGAATGTTCAGCTTCTGACAGACACTTTGGAGATTTACATAAGAAAAGACCTTCCTTTCCAGTCCACAGCTCTATTAAAGACCTGATGAGGAACGAGTGGCAAATTCCTAGTAAGAGGATTACTAGTCAGGGTCGGCTTTCGAAGTTATATCCGATTAAAGAGGAGGATTCCAGATTGTGGACTACGGTCCCCAAAGTTGATGCTCCTATCATTAAGGTTGCTAAAAGATCCACGCTACCAATTGATAGCAATGCTTCCCTTAAGGAGCCCATGGATAAAAGGATTGATGCTGATTTATCTAAAGCTTTCATGACAGCGGGTTTAGGTTGCCATCCAGCTGTGTCCATTTCGGCTTTGTCTAGAGCCATGCGTTCCTGGTTGCTTGACTTGGAGGATGACATAGATAAAGGGTCAGTAGACGTCAGATGGCGGAATCCTTAAGGGATATCAAACTCGCCAGTGACTGGCTTTTGGAATCCTCCACTGACCTCATTAGAATTCTTTCTAAGGTTATGGCACATTCAGTCACCGCTAGAAGGGCGCTTTGGCTGAGATCCTGGGGAGCAGACCTGTCATCCAAGAATAATTTATGCTCACTTCCCTTTATGGGAGAAGTGCTTTTTGGGAAACCTCTGGATGAAGCGATTAAAAAGGCGGCTGAGGTTAAACAGGTCATGCTGCCACAAGATAGGCGTCCAAAGAGACCTCGTCTGGACCGTAGACCTTTTAGGGATCAAGGCTACTTTAGGGAAAGTAAGACTTACAGGCCAGGTAGAGAATTCTCAAGGAATTCCAATTGGAAGAGCGGCCTGAATGGGAAATCCTCTAGGGGCAAGACGCAGACCTCTTCCTTTCGCCCCAACAAGCAATTCTGAAGGTGGCTTACTCCAGGTTCCTCGAGTGGGAGCACGTCTTTCATTCTTTCAGAGGGCCTGGGAAATAATTCCAGATGCTTGGGTAAGATCCATTATCACCGGAGGTTATCATCTGGAATTCGACGAATATCCACCTCCACCAAGGTTTATTCGCACAAGGCTTCCAGCCAACATCCAAAAAAGAGAGGTTTTGACTCTTTATGTCAACAATCTTCTTACGGAAGAAGCCATCATACCTGTACCCATAAAAGAAAGATTCCAGGGATATTATTCCCCCCTGTTCTTGGTCAAGAAGCCAGAGGGAAAATGGAGGCCTATTTTAGATCTCCACCAGCTCAACCTTTATCTGAGAGTCAGAAAATTTCGGATGGAATCCATTCGCTCCATCATTCCGGTTGTTCATCACCAAGATTGGATGATATCAGTAGACCTCAGGGATGCATATTTTCATGTCCCTATCACGTTCACCCATCAAAGGTTTCTCAGGTTTTGTGTCCGGAAGGAACACTTTCAATTCCAGGCCCTTCCTTTTGGTATAAGTACGGCCCCGAGGACCTTCTCGAAGGTTCTGGTCACCATCATTGCTTTGCTCAGAAAAGAAGGGGTAGCGGTGTTTCACTACCTGGACGACATCCTGGTAGTGGCTCCGGACCTAGCATCAATATTCCAACACAGGCAATTAGTCCTAGACACTCTATCTCATTTCGGTTGGCTCATCAATTACGAGAAGAGTCACTTGAATCCTTCAAGAGAACTGATATTCCTGGGAGCAAATTTCAATACAGACACAGCGATTGTATCCCTCTCACACGACAGAAAGATCAGACTTCGAGATCGGATAAGGGACTTCAGACTAAAGACTTCAGCCTCGGCAAGAGAGTTTATGAGGCTTCTGGGGACTCTTTCCTCTACGATAGAACTTGTCAGATGGGCTCAGTGGAACCTTCGCCCTCTTCAACAATTTTTCCTAAAAAATTTCAGGACCGACTCGAGGGAGTGGGAGACGCTGATTCGCATTCCTTTGATTCTGAAGCAGAAGCTCCTTTGGTGGAAGTCATGGGAAAATCTCTCCAGGGGGTTCCCCTTGCGGGAAATAGATTGGGTGGTCATTACGACAGATGCCAGTCTGACAGGTTGGGGGGCACATTTAGGCAATCAATTTTTTCAAGCAAATTGGCCTCCAAGAACTCAATGCTTGCCTTCCAACATCAGGGAGCTAAGAGCAACCTTTCTGGCGCTTCTTCATTTTCAGCATCTCATCAGGCATTGCTGGGTCAAGTTGAGAGTGGACAACAAAGCGGCGGCTGCCTACATAAACCATCAAGGCGGAACAAGGAGTGTAGCCCTGATGAGAGAGATAGTTCCCATTATGACCTGGGCTCAGAATCATGTGGAAGGCCTGTGTGCCATCTATCTCCCAGGGAAGGAGAATGTAATAGCGGATTTCCTCAGCAGACATCGGATAGAGGCTTCAGAATGGCAACTTTCCAGGAGAATCTTCGCTCGGTTGGTCCAGAAGTGGGGTCTTCCCCAAGTAGACCTCATGGCGACCTTTCGGAATGCTCAGGTTCCATGCTTTGTGTCGAGGAGATACCATCCAAAGGCGGTTGCTCAAGATGCTCTATCCATCAATTGGGTATTCGATCTGGCTTACGTTTTTCCTCCAATTCCCCTCATCCACGCTGTTCTGAGAAAGATCTCCAAGGAACATTGCAAGGTGATAGCTGTACTTCCATTCTGGCCTCGTCGCCCTTGGTTTCCCCTGTTACAGAGGTTATCAGTGGACCTGCCTTGGGAACTTCCAGTCTCAGAAGACCTGCTGATTCAGGGTCCAGTGTTTCATCCGGAGCCTCACAAATTCAGGCTCCATGCATGGCTATTGAGAGGAAGTCTCTAGTTGAACATGGCCTTTCGGACCAGGTTATCTCTACCCTGTTACGTTCCAGGAATCCTTCTACTTCTTCTACGTACCATAAGGTATGGGAAACCTTTGCTCGATGGTGTAATTCCACGGTTCAAGAATTAGGTTCCCCTTCCGTGTCTCAGGTTTTGGGTTTCCTGCAAGCAGGCCTGGAGAGGGGCCTTCAACTTAACACGCTTAAAGTGCACTGCTCTGCTCTTTCAGCTCTTTCCGGTATTCGTTGGGCATTGAATCCTATTGTAATTCGCTTCTTCAAAGCAGTGATTAGGATCAGACCTCCTATCAAGGTTTTCTCTGCTCCTTGGAATTTGCCTCTGGTTCTGCAGGCCTTGACGGAACATCCCTTCAAACCTATTGATGAGGTCTCTATGCAGGTTCTTTCTCTCAAGACCCTGTTGTTACTGGCCTTGGTATCTGCTAGGAGAATGTCAGATATTAGAGCACTGTCGTCTGAAGAACCATTCACTACCTTCTTCGATGATAGGGTTGTGCTATGGCCTAGACCTGAGTTCCTTCCTAAGGTGGTTACATCCTTTCATTTGAATCAAGAGATTGTCCTGCCAGGGTATTTTCAGGAGCCATCGTCTCCTGAGGAAGAAAGATGTCATACGCTAGACCTAAGGAGGTGTCTTTCCACATATATTTCACGCTCAGCTGATTGGAGGAAGTCTACCCAATTGTTTGTGATACCTTGGGGTTCTCGTAAAGGTGAAGCTGCCTCTGTCGCAACCCTTCGTTCTTGGACGGTTCAGGCTATTTCTAAAGCTTACAGAGCTAAACAGGTTCCTGTTCCCAAGGACATCAAGGCACATTCCACAAGGTCCATTGCTACTTCATGGGCTGCAGAGTCAGGAGTTCCTGCAGAGAGCATCTGTAAAGCTGCCAATTGGTCATCTTTAAAAACCTTTGTACACCACTACAGAGTGGATATCTCATCTCGTTCTGATTCAGAGTTTGGCCTATCGGTTCTGAACCTGGATAGACTTTGTGTGTGTCTCTCCTCGCCACTGGTTCTTGGAGGCGCCTGCTGGCCAACCTCCTGCCTCAGGACTATGGGCCCTGCAATATACCTTGCGCAATACACTTGAAAAAGCTCTGTTCATGTGAGGCATGTACTTTTGTATTCCAGACAGAGACCAACCTTTAGCCCTGATTCCCTGGAATTGTTTTGGGCATAGGACCATTGTGGCGAAAGTGACATCGCCACTGTTTTTTGGAGTGGCCTGTTTGCCAGCCTCCTGCCCTGCCACTATGGCCCTGGGATGTATTGCCCTTCTAGGAACTGATTTGGGCATAATGGATTTTTATATTGCTATTCCTGGTCCTTTAACTACTTTAAATTGGCACTTCGGATACAGCCGAAGTAGTCGAAGTGGCCGCCATTCGACAAACGAACACGTGGCGACGGCCATTTTAACTCATTTGGATGCGGTCAGCGGTACCTTCTACCCATACCTTCTACTCTACTTCGACACTGCGGCTGGAGACTAAGTCCCGTTCGAAGATTCGAACGCTTGTTCGAATGGGACTTAGTCATTTTCTCAGTGTAAAATAGACCGACCGCACAGCCCAAATCCATGGAACTGTTTTGGGCATGAAAATGTGCTTGCGGTTGGTCAAAAAGGGACATCTGTGGGTTGTAACCATTGTTTGATTGGCTAATGTATAATTGTCTGTGAGTGTCTCCCTTGCATGGGAGCACTGCATAAAAGGAGTGTCTGATTAAAAGCTAGAGTTCTTCTTCACCCTCAATCTAGAGTCCTGTCTCTTATTGGGGGAATTGCTATATCACTACAAGGGATTGCTATGCTCTGCATACTCCCTTAGCTAATCACTACTAAACTCTTTTAAGAGCTTGTTCCTGCTTCACTCTCTTGGAGGAGAGGTTCACCCACTAAAACCTGGATCCTTGTCGTAGGTCCAGGGTGGGTAGGAGACGGCGAGACCCCAACCAAGCTGCGGTGGTTGTGGTGTCTGGCGGAGCGCTTGGAAGCACTAGGAGCATCCTTCAACGGAGGTACCCAGTCGGGGTGCCAGGTGATCCGTTACAACCATTTGCACGGTCGGTCAAAAATAAGACTTCCAGGAAATTCCTGAACTGATGTGGGGGATTTTTGGATATGTTGGCCACCCAGATCAGGGCTATCAGGGGGATGAAACATTTGTGGGGACTTTGTATGTTTTAATGTACTTTTGGAACGTTTATAAAAATTGTTTTTTTTTGTGCTTGGAGATAATTTGATTACATTAGTACAGTTCCTGATCTAATTATCTCCCAGGCAGAGGGGAGGGATTGTGTGTTTGTATATGGGAGTGTAATGCATTTAATCACTGTTCGTATTGGTCTGTGTCTTTGTGTTTGAGTCCCCAACAAGGTCCATGTGGGCATACCCCTTGCTTGGGGATTGTCATAAAAGGCCAGTGTGGTACCGTTAAAATAGAGTTCCTACTTACCCTCAACATAGTGTCTCGTCTCATCTCATGTGTGGGGTAAACTGCTGTATCTACCCTGGGGATTGCTAAATCACTCTACTCCCCTGGGATTATAATCACTAGCTCTTTTAAGAGCTGTTCCTGCTGCACTTTCTGGAGTAGGAACGGTTCACCCACTGGAAGCTGGATCCTGGTCTTGGGTCCAGGGTGGGTGGAGGACGGCTAGTTCACAGTCAAGCTGTAACGCTGGACATGGGGACTACAGTGCTGATGGTGTCAGGTGGAGTGCTTGGAATCATTGGTGAGTACTAGGAGCATCGCCTGACGGAGGCGTCCGGTCTGGTCCGATCTCTTTCTTTCTCTCGCTCTTTCGCTCTTTCTCAGATGTTATTAGAACCTTCTACATTTCCTTTCAGTCTTCACTTGGATGACGAGAGGCAATGTTCAAATGAGAATGTTCCAGTCCACTTGTCTATATCCTTCTCCCTGCTTTGTAACTGAATCCAGAAGTTCAGAAGAGGATTCCAAATGGTGATGCCTTTCAGTTTATTGAAGTATATTTACTATTTTGGAAATCCTCTCACTTGTTTATCATTCTTTTGAGATGTAAATAAGGTCAAGCAGCAACATCTATTGCTTGTTAGTTTGTTCCAGCTAAATCTGTTTGGTTTCTTGGTTCTCATCCTCTTGAAGATATGCTTGAGAATTGCCTATTGCAGTGCTGCTAATATACATTTTATCAGTATTGCCTTTATTTTCCTTTACTGACCATACAGCATGGTAGTACTATACTGTGGCGAAACCAGCCTCGCCACTGTCCACTGGAGGAGCCTGGTTGCTCGCCTGCTCCCTTTAGACTATGGCCCGGCAGTTAAAACCTTTTATTTTCCCTGCAAAGTGTATTCGTGCCTTTCTGTAGACTGTTAAAGCCATGCTACCCCATATAGCTATGCCATGGAGCCCAGCCGTATGCTGAAAGACTGTATGAAAGACTTTGGCTCCATGGCGATTGAACTGTATGTATGTGATCTGAGCGCCATTCGGTAGTAATGTGCACTCAGATCTAAGCTATCTGGGGATATGTAGAATGTCTGTATTTTATGGAATAAATGTAACTGTATGTAATTTTATGTCTTTTATTGTCCTTTGTCTGCCATGTGGTTAATGGAGTTTTGCCTCTGTCCTTGGAGATAATTTGATTACTTCACAATTATCTCCAGGACAGAGAGGAGGGATTGTGATGTAATTGTGGGTGTGTTTTACGGTTCCCCTGTAGCGATTGGTTGTACTGTGTCCCACCCTGTGGGATGGGGACTTGCATAAAAGCCAGTGTGTGGCCATTACAGAGAGTTCCTGCTTAGTGTAAACCTATTCGCATGGTTTTTCCTATTCGGCTGTTTCCAGTATTTGTGTGTTTGCAGTTCGGGAGAGTGGTGATTTCAGTAGCTGTCTGTGCATCTGAAAAAAGGGGAATATCGCCTAAACAAGTTTTAACCTCTTGTGGGCAAAACGGTCCGTTACAATTGGTGGCAAGCGACGGGATCATTCCCACAGCCCAGAAGGACAGCTACAAGGTAACACCATCCCCTGGACTTACAAATGGAGGGCAGCAGGGCAAGCATGGCACCCAGCTACACTCAGGAGCAGTATGACAGAGAATTTACCACATGGATGGCTTTCTTTGGACCCAACCCCCCGGAGAGATGCGTGCAGCTTGTGAGGAGACATGTAGAAGAGTACCTGCAGGTCAGAGCAGGGCGGGCACGTAAGTTGGCAGGTTGGGAGAGTCCCCAGCAGCAGTGTGTGTCCCAGGGAGCTGAAGGTGTCGTCCTTCCTCCCCAGCGGCAGTGTGTGTCCCAGGGAGCTGAAGGTGTCGTCCTTCCTCCCAAGCGGCAGTGTGTGTCCCAGGGAGCTGAAGGTGTCGTCCTTCCTCCCCAGCGGCAGTGTGTGTCCCAGGGAGCTGAAGGTGTCGTCCTTCCTCCCCAGCGGCAGTATGAGTCCCAGGGAGCTGAAGGTGCCGTCCTTCCTCCCCAGCGGCAGTGTGAGTCCCAGGGATCTGAAGGTGCCATCCTTGCTCCCCAGCGGCAGTGTGTATTACAGGGAGCTGAAGGTGTCGTCCTTCCTCCCCAGCGGCAGTGTGTATTACAGGGAGCTGAAGGTGTCGTCCTTCCTCCCCAGCGGCAGTGTGTATTACAGGGAGCTGAAGGTGCCGTCCTTCCTCCCCGGTGGCAGTGTGTGTTACAGGGAGCTGCAGGTGTCGTCCTTCCTCCCCGGCGGCAGAGTCTTACAGGGAGCAGTGTGAGTCTCCCAGGGAGCTGAAGGTGGTGCCGTCCTTCCTCCCCAGCGGCAGTGTGTGTACAGGGAGCTGAAGGTGCCGTCCTTCCTCCCCAGCGGCAGTGTGTGTTACAGGGAGCTGAAGGTGTCCTTCCTCCCCAGCGGCAGTGTGTGTCCCAGGGAGCTGAAGGTGCCGTCCTTCCTCCCCAGCGGCAGTGTGTGTCCCAGGGATCTGAAGGTGCCGTCCTTCCTCCCCAGCGGCAGTGTGTGTTACAGGGAGCTGAAGGTGTCGTCCTTCCTCCCCAGCGGCAGTGTGTATTACAGGGAGCTGAAGGTGTCGTCCTTCCTCCCCAGCGGCAGTGTGTATTACAGGGAGCTGAAGGTGCCGTCCTTCCTCCCCAGTGGCAGTGTGTGTTACAGGGAGCTGCAGGTGTCGTCCTTCCTCCCAGCGGCAGTCTGTCTTACAGGGAGCTGAAGGTGCCGTCCTTCCTCCCCAGCGGCAGGGTGTCCTGCAGGGAGCAGAGACCGTCGGTCTCGCACCCCAGCAGCAGGACAAAATATTGAAATGGGAGACAGTTGGTCCCCCTCTCCACCAGCAGAAAGAGTGTCAGGGAGAAGAGCTTGTCATTCCCTCTCCCCAGCGACAGAAAGTGGATAACTTGCTACCCCCTCTCCCCAACGGCAGCCTAGCCCACCAAGGGGAGATGATAAGCCCCACACCAGTGCAGATGGGACCATGGTTTCTGCACATGCTTCACAAGGGCTAGGGATGGTCGGTCCTGTTCCCCGGCAGCAGGGATGTTCATCCAAAGGGGAGACAGCCTGTCTTGCCCTCCAGCAGCAGTACCAGGTCCAGAGTGAGGAGCCTATTACGCCATTCCCTCAACTGGGCTCCAACCAGGCTACTCCCGTGGTAGCGCTGGCAGCAGGGCAGAGTACCGCTGGTCTCTTCCCACTCAGCAACCCACCGATCCGGAATGCTAGTACCCCCCAGAGCCGAGGTGGAGCTCCTGGACATGGACAAACTACCCACTACCCCTGGTGTATTAACCAATTCTGGTGGGTGGGTTATACTGCAGATTCTGTTTTGTGGGTGGGTTGCTGGACTAACCAGGGCACTGACCGACAGGAGGTCAGATACCCTGTTAGTCTGGATGGTAAAGGGGAGAAATGTGGCGAAACCAGCCTCACCACTGTCCACTGGAGGAGCCTGGTTGCTCGCCTGCTCCCTTTAGACTATGGCCCGGCAGTTAAAACCTTTTATTTTCCCTGCAAAGCGTATTCGTGCCTTTCTGTAGACTGTTAAAGCCATGCTACCCCATATAGCTATGCCATGGAGCCCAGCCGTATGCTGAAAGACTGTATGAAAGACTTTGGCTCCATGGCGATTGAACTGTATGTATGTGATCTGAGCGCCATTCGGTAGTAATGTGCACTCAGATCTAAGCTATCTGGGGATATGTTGCATGTCTGTATTTTATGGAATAAATGTAACTGTATGTAATTGTATGTCTTTTATTGTCCTTTGTCTGCCATGTGATTAATGGAGTTTTGCCTCTGTCCTTGGGGATAATTTGATTACTTCACAGTTATCTCCTGGACAGAGAGGAGGGATTGTGATGTAATTGTGGGTGTGTTTTACGGTTCCCCTGTAACGATTGGTTGTACTGTGTCCCACCCTGTGGGATGGGGACTTGCATAAAAGCCAGTGTGTGGCCATTACAGAGAGTTCCTGCTTAACCCTCAAAGTGAAGTGTCGTCTCATCATTGGGGAGGATTTATTGTATGCTGTTCCAGTTTGACTGCTAGGAGTGTAAACCTATTCGCATGGTTTTTCCTATTCGGCTGTTTCCAGTATTCGTGTGTTTGCAGTTCGGGAGAGTGGTGATTGCAGTAGCTGTTTGTGCATCTGAAAAAAGGGGAATATCGCCTAAACAAGTTTTAACCTCTTGTGGGCAAAACGGTCCGTTACATATACTCCCACCTTATGTGAATTTGTTGGCTTTAAAATTGGTTGCGGAATAGTGGCGGGAGGAGGTTCATTTTATTTGAGGATGTTCCTGTCAAATTTGAAGTGTGGGACGTTATACCCATTGTAGTGCTGCCATGGTTTGTCTGGGAAAGAGGGGAAAAGTAAGAATGGATCCATTCTTATTACGCACACCCTTACTGATGGTGTTCTCTCTCATCATCCCAGACGATTGTTTCTATAGCCAAATGGCACCAGAACTACTAAACTTCACTACACAAAATCATTTCAGCTGTGTCAAATGAATCAAATTCCAGTTAATCTATGCCTGAACGAATCCAGACATAACTGAAATAGATTTTTCCACAGGTTTAATTCTTACTACTTTGGGATATATTGCTTATGGTGCTTGGTCTCCCTGACAATGCCATTTCCTTTTTATACTGGTTTATTACTCGGCTGTCTATCATTATTCTCTGCGGATTGATCTGATTTTGAGTTCTGGTTGCTATAGAAGGTGTAATGATACAGTGGAATCTATTAAATGACTTCCTGCATGCCATGTATTCGCACACAGATGTATTAATCACTTGTTTATCTCACTACGTTAGACTGGTGATATGAAATCAGATGCTGATTCACACAGGAGATTGTATGAATGTTTTACTCATTCAAAGTGGAAAGGATGTGCCGTATCACACAGCTATTATTCACATCGCTTAGAATTAATATGTATCTATCTGATAGCTCACAATACATAATTTATAAATCTTCTACCGTGTTGGGTGTGTATTAACTGGTCCCCATTCCCTCCAGAGCAGGGCTATCCAAAGAACACCCTTTAAAAGTTCTGTTAATCAATGGAGATTTGAGCTACTATGTGCTATAATTGCATAAACATGTGGAATAAACTATATTAGAGTAATGGTTTTCAAAGGTTAAGCATTTCATTTCCAATGAGGATACGAGCAGAATGGGGACCATAGATGAGCCATGAAAAACCTGAGTGACCTATTCATTGTAATTGAGGCTTCCCTCATTGTCCTTCTCTGTGCATGGTGCAAAATGATTACAGACCTGTATACACAGACACTAATGGCATTCTTCTCTTAAAACAGGTAACTGTTTCGTTTCCCAGCTTTGCCCTGAAATTACCACAGCCAAGAAAATCACAGCAATAAAGTATGACCTCTCTTACCGGGGAACAAACACAGCGTGGAAATCACATCATTTTACAGGAATCAGACACGTAAAACGATTAGTTTTCTGAGTTATGCGGAGGTGATGCAGGATTGGGAAGCTTTACTATGTGCTGTGTTTACAAGGGATTTACCACTCATCGAGCACAAGAAGAGGAGAGCATTGTGGCTAAACTGGGAGAACATATCGCTCTGAATAACAGCATGGAATGGAGATAGTCCTACTGAATCTTGCCCTGGATGCTTCTTTCATTAGCTGTTATAATTGTCTATAAACAATCGTGAAAAGTAAAGGACACAAGCCATTGTAAGAGAATTAACGTGTACGGGTGGAGTAACGTGAGCACTGATAAAATTACACTTGGGTGTATCTGTCATTAGCTCAGATAGCAATATCTGTGCCACGCCTGGTGGCTGGCTTCCTGCTGTCTGTGTACCATGTCCTGGATGGAGATTATTACACTAAGGCCTGCATTACTCTGATGCATGTTTGGGATAAGTACTACGGAGGACACGTGACCGAGACCTCGCTAGTCTTTTGATTCCTGGGGATGCAGAGAAGCTGATCATTTGGAGACCCAGGTAAGGGTAGGTCAGAGCCTTAACAATTTAATAAACATAGCTTTAGAAAGCTGCCACCTCATTGCCAGTTTGGGCAAAGATCAGTGCAGGCAAAGTGTAAAGCCAAGGTCAGAGATGCCATGTGGTTGGGAGTATTGCTGCCTCCTGTATAAAGTGGTGACCATTATTCTGCTCTTTCTGTATTTATCAGACCATAATATCTGGCTTTGTTGTGTGTTATATCATGACCGTGTGTCTACCTCCAAACTATGCAAATTGATTAGAATTGATGGGTATAGGGACACCTGCTTGAAATTCAATTAACAACCAAACGCTGCCTACTCCTACTGTTGCTCTCAGAGAATAAATAGTAACAGTGCGTGACCTCTCCCTGAGTGCTTACTGTGACATAGAGCTCAGCAAAGGACCAGCTCCTGCTGTTATCTGCTAATGATTGGTTTTATAAAATAATGACCCCGTGTCAGATTCCAGGACTGGCCACAGCGCAGCCTTCCTGGCGCTTACCCAGCATCCTTTGTGTACATGTCTTTATATTTACTGTGTCCCTAATAAGAGTGTGCCTGTTGCTGTTATACTCGTGCTTATTGTATTAATCTCGTTTAACTTGACCAACGGAATTAACATGTAGCTTTCGGTGGCTGAACCCAGAGCTCTGGCTACCCTACTTTTGTATCAAGAAATATGTTCCTACCTCTGTTCGCGATCTACTTGCAATGTATTCAGCGTCAAGTGTCATCCAGTGATTCCTAGTGATATCAGATTCTTTATAGGATTTCTAATACACGTTTAATTAGCTAGTATATCCATGTGCTGCTGTAAGCACCGTGGAATGGCTTTAAATACCCAGCTGCTCTGTTCTGTTCGTGTCAGTAAAGGATAAATAAGTAATATCTGTCTGCAAACTGCATAAACAGGCCTCAGATCTGCACACGCTAAGGGCCCCAAGCCTGGCAGAACGAAAGTTCAAGTGCTAATCTGCTGCCTTGGGTAACCAGCTAGCTCTGCCAAATCAAATCACCTCTTATTTTTAGAGTTCCTCTTATAGGGAACTGCCTGGTTGGACAACAGCAAGAGAATAAGGTGTCCTCAGTGGCTGTGTGGTATGACATGCCAATTGTGAGAGGTGTTATCCTATGTTAACATGTAGTTTGTGGAAAATGATCTCTCTGGAGGTCCTGGGCCCCAGATTCTGATATGTTGTGTTTTAAAATGGAAAGATTTGATCTTGTAGCACGGCATTGTGTACAGTCTCCTGGAAATCATTGGCCCTTAGGACTTTGATCTGCAAATAAAAGGTAAATGGGAGCAGAATTTCAGGCACTCTGCAATCAGCCGTTTTACTGTATGAGAACTATTAAAGCATTGTGCAAGAAGTAAAACAATGAAAACGGGTATAATGTAGCCGCATGCAGCAATGGAGGTGGCTGGCACAGCTCTCACGTATTGTAAGTAGAGATGTCAGTAGTGAAGATTTGGGGGGTAAGGTTTTTTAAATAAACATATTTAAAAATTGGCCATGTGAACCAGTATGGCCACCAGACGTTTTGGGCATCATGAAAATGGCAGCGCACACTGTAGATTTTGATCACCGCTCTTTAGTTATGCTTTTGAGGCTGGTTGAATAATGTAAACATTTATAAGATTTTCAAAATAGCTGCAAAATCACGACTGTCCACTGTAAAAGTGGCCAAGCATAAGATCCTGGATACAGCACATGCAATGATATGGACTGTAGATTGTAAATGTTAGCTGATCTTTGTGACATTTAACCTCCATATTACTTTTGGTATTTTTGCTGTAGGTTTTATGGTGCCTGGAGTGACCTGGTGCATCCTCCCCTTCTATGTAAATAGTCAAACCATTTGCTAATAGTTTGACAATTTGCCTGGGTACACTGGGTGCTAGTGACAACGATCAGACTACGATCACCATGGAGCTTCCGGTAGCTCTCCTGAGCTAAACTTTGACAAGCAGGGCAATATAATCGGCTCAGCTGATTACTCTCACCCCACTGGAATTAGCTCAATGCTGTGAGTGCTCAACGAATCCCATCTAATTACATTCTGTCACCATAACCTCTACAGTGTGCTTAAATAGTAAAGGTGCTTTGAAGTGTTTTATTAGCACTTTACATTCCCCAAATCTGCCTCTTCTGTGCTGACCTCTGCAAAGACCAGGAAGTGGCTGAGAACTGCTGTTGCCTTGATGTAATAACTCCCAGACACCATGCGCACCACGTGCAGTACTCCCATTCTAAAGGTTTATTACTCGAGGTCAGTGGAAGAGAACATGTTCTAGTCATCAGATGGGATGCAGTTATAATCCACAGGATGCAGACATCTACTGTCCTGCTCATTGCTCTGTAATCCTTGCAAGGAGCACTGACCAGAGTTGACAAACATGGGGACCACGTTTCTTACAAGCCATGGGTCAGTGAATCTTCTGTGAATTTGTACACCAACACTAACATGGATGTACATCCTAAGCTTTACAGGAATACTCTTTGATCTTAAATGATCGTAATCAGTGTTCCAGCTGTGAACATTGGAATTTATGGCTGCAGTTCCTGTCTGGAGGAATGCTAAGCATGTGATACAAATGCCAGTCCTGTTAGGAGGGGAACCCGGTGTGTGGGATGGAGTAAGTGGTTCTGCGTATATTAGTTATATTTAGCTGAGATCTGAGTTGGTGGATTTGGTTGTATGGGTCACATGGTGCCGGAACATGATACAAGTTCAGCAGTTCAAAGAAGGAAGAGATGAGGTATGGAAAGGGGGTGAAGATGCGTTGAGAAATGAAAAAGGGAGCAAGGGATGATGAGGATGTAGGCGTTGCTGAGGAAATAGAGAAGTAAAGAAGGAGGTAATTAAAATCAGGTGGTAGAGGAGAGGTGAAGGAAGATGATGACGATGATCCAGGGGGTGGAGGGGAGAGATGGAGGAAGGGGCCAGGAGGTGGAGGGGAGATCAAGAGATGGTGAATTAAAAAATGAACATGAGTAAGGGATGATATATTATTACATGGTTATTTCAATCTGTACAATGATTGCAGCACATGGGGTGTAATATACACATACTGTCCCATGTCTGTCATGCTGCCATTCCTGTCCATCACACTGTGTGACGAGTGACAAAGCACTGCAAGTGTGTATATATAGCTTCTGCCATGGAGGGGGAGGATTGAGACCCAGGGTAGACTTAAAGGGACAGACCCACATTTATGATCCAGCTGGGAGCCGGAGTGAACCTACCATGATATGGCATATTCCATCTGATTCTTGGTGCTGTGATTTATTTACTCTTTTTATACGGTATAGTACAGCTGTATTAAAACAAACTCTTCACTGCTTTCCCAGATTCAAGGATAGTGTAGGATCATGAGTTGTAGTTGTATAGCAGCTGTGGATGTGTCTGTTTGCTCTTCCTGGTCTGAGTGTCCCCACCAAGTATTAACATTCACACAGCTTTCCAGTATTGTAGAGCCCTCCTTCTCTTCAGGGTGGTCCTCGGGTCACCATGCGGCAGTGCCAATACAGTGGGAAGAAGAGGAGGAATGGGCAGTGTAAACATACTCTGCAGAGCATGCCTTTACAGTCCTTCTAGATATTCTCTTGGGAGAAAGTTAGCTTGGCATCATTATGCATGACCTAATGGGTTTAGGTATATCCTAAATTTCTCCAAATAAAACAAGCAGTGAGTATGGTAACTCTATAATAATTGTGGCCAATATCCTATATGCTCCTTCTTGTTATCTCCCTGCTTTGTTGGAATGGGAGAGAGGGAGGGGGCGACTTCTGCTCATTCTCGAGCACAAGGAAAATTCCTGAGATGTTTGTGAAATAGGGCACGGAGTGCAGCGGGACCATCCGTCGAGTGAAGGGGGGACGTCCGGGTCTTTGCAAATGAGGGGATGGGGGACCACAGTGAGTAGGGGGGCCAGTGCCCTAGTAGCAATAACCAATGTTCATTATTGGCAGGCTGTGCTCACTCAAAGCATTTCTATAAAGCTTAATGTACAGAAAATCGATAGTCAGCATTTGGTTCACTCCTTATTGAAAATAACGTTGTATTTATACCATATTAAGGTAAATTCAAGTATATTGGCCGCATCTGAGCTGCATTAAAAGAAAGTGTATTTATAACCTCAGCTTTGCAAAAATGAAGCGGGTGATAAATAAGAGATCGGGGTAAAAGATGATTTGTGCTTTGTGCAGCGTTCTATCTGTGTGCGGATGAATGAAATCAGATCTTTCATTACAAGCAGTGAGCAGCCGTGCTTCCAGCCCTGCAGGGAGGATACAGTATGTGGGAAACCATTCATCCCACCCCACCCAACCAACAATAGGATTTCCTGCAGCTAAACTGCTTCATAAGCAGAACACAAACTGGTATGAACTGCTCAACCTGTCCTAGGATTTATCTTTATCCCATCAGAGAGGGCATCACTGACCCTATAACTTATAGGAACCCCTGTGTGTGAGACGCTCTCTTATCCCTCAGAGGGAGCGTCACTGACCCTATAACTTATAGGAATCCCTGTGTGTGAGACTCTCTTATCCCATCAGAGGGGGCGTCACTGACCCTATAACTTATAGGAATCCCTGTGTGTGAGACGCTCTCTTATCCCATCAGAGGGGACGTTACTGACCCTATAACTTATAGGAATCCCTGTGTGTGAGACGCTCTCTTATCCCATCAGAGGGGGCGTCACTGACCCTATAACTTATAGGAATCCCTGTGTGTGAGACGCTCTCTTATCCCATCAGAGGGGGAGTCACTGACCCTATAACTTATAGGAATCCCTGTGTGTGATATGCTCTCTTATCCCATCAGAGGGGGCGTCACTGACCCTATAACTTATAGGAATCCCTGTGTGTGTGTGTGTGAGACGCTCTCTTATGCCAGCAGAGGGGACGTCATTGACCCTATAACTTATTGCAATCCGATTTTAAAGTTTTCTTTAATGCTTGTTTTGTTTCACAGAGAAGAGCTGTGTGAAGATGGCTGGTGCATCAGTGAAAGTTGCTGTCCGTGTCCGACCTTTTAACAGTCGGGAGACCTCGCATGATGCTAAATGTGTGATCCAGATGCAGGGGAACTCGACTTGTAAGTATTGATTCGCTAAACGAAGGATTTGATCATTTTTTTGTTTACAGTAAATATTAACTCTTCGCTCCCTGCTTCTTCCTATCAGGCTAATGCCTTTTAAGCAGATACCGGTGCATCCATTATTAGTCAGTAATGGAAGAGCGGAACAATCGCCATGGGAACACATGGAATGTTTTTGATCCACAATTTGTTTATTGCACTATTGGAATCTTTTATCTCTGGGTTTTTCCATCAAGCATTGGATGTATGGGTACAATCGTTTCCGCAGTAGCTGTGCAGCAGTGAGGCTGGGGTGTAGGTGCTTCTTTGTGTCATGTCACTCAAATAATTTGATTTAAACAAAAACAATAAAACTTTGGGGAGGGAGCAGCACCAAAATATTCCTTACACCATAACTGCTACATGGTGATGGTGATGGTATTTATTGTGCCATTTTAATTGCAGCCTTTTTTTATTTTTTTTATCCGTTGTGTGTAAAAGTTTTCGGTAAATAAAAGGAGTTGTCTGAAATTGTCTGACTTATATAGTTACAGCAGTCTTACTGTCCTTCCAGAGGTTTCGGAAACTGTGTGTAACTCACTCATTGTCTCTGTGCTAGCTGGATTTATTCTGAGCTTTAATTACCTGAAACAGGAACAGCAACATTACATGTCCCAATAACTGCTGACAGTCACTGACACGGTACCAGGGGTGAAGACAGTCTATTAATTGTGGTAATGAATGGACAGGACTCTTTGGAGTGTGTTGCTCCCCAGTGCTGGGTAGCAGTTCTTTACTCCCATGAAGCTCAGCCGTGCACAGCCCATTCTATGTAGTTAATGTGTCCAGCGGTGGTGCTGGGTGTGAATGGTGACCCTCTCTTTGTCTGTTTCCAGGTATCACAAACCCTAAGCAGCCCAAAGATGCACCCAAAAACTTCACTTTTGACTATTCCTATTGGTCCCACACTACGGTGAGTTTAGTGTGCTTTTCCTGGGTTAATCTGCTCCTTTCCTATTTTAAGTTGCCCTTCCGGTCTCCCCCTTCCTTATCCTCTGTCACATTCCTCTTTCACCTCCCCACTGCTTTGCCTGCATTGTCCTGTCTCTACATGTATTCACAGAGCCAGGCAGCCCACAACAATAGGATTCTGGTTTGTGGTGGATTAATATAAGAGCAGGCATTAGGTTTTCAGAGTGGGGTATCATGTCATGGCCTTCTGGTAGTCCGCCACTAGAGGTGGAGTTATCCCTGCAATGCAATTATTGCAGTTTTAAGGGGACAGTGGCACTGCACCCATACTACTTCAGTGAGATGAAGTGACCTGGGTTCCTATAGTGTCCCTTTAAAGGACATAGAGTTTTATATGTAAAAAAAATTTATAACTCATCGCCAACTTTAACATATTTTCGGAGCCTTTAGCCATGTATATGTGTGTGTATATGTATATATTTCTATCTTTATATCTATCTCTATCCCTTTCCTTATGTTAGGACAGGCTGTGCTGTCCTATAAATAAAAGGCTGTAATGCCATTAGTGTGGCATAGCTCACCCTAAGAATCGGCCCCTGCCTCCGGGCCAAATACATACCCTCAACGGCAGTTGTGATCGGAGGTCCTGCCTGACAACCCAGGCAATCCCCGTACAGGCAGTCCAGGTAGTCAGTCATATAATCACGATAACACCGTGAACACGTGAATCAGATCAGCTGGATTGCATGTTTGGCTGCAGGGGACAACACATAATGAATAAAACAATATGATTTATATGTTATATAATTTCATTTTAAGCATAAATATGTGTATACATATAATTTTTTTTTATCTCCCCTCAAGCTGACTGTATTTATATAGAATTATATTATTTTATTAATTATGTATTGGGGCATGCCCCATGAGGCATAGCTGTACACAAATATTCTTAGAAATAGTCTTAGAACAGTAAAGAATATAATGACGACAACAGACATAGGTCAAATTCTAGGTTTTGTTTTGGTTCAGAACTTGTACAATGGTCTTCGTCCTTATCCCCTTAAGGACAGATGACGGTTCAGGACTGTCATCAGAAACATCCCCTTGAGGACTGATGACGGTCCTGAACTGTCATAACGGTAATATTTACTTACCTGATCACCGCCGGCGATCGGCGTTGCCCCCGGTCTGGGGGGACTGCAGCCATGTGATTGCTCAAACAGAGCGGTCTCATGGCCGCAATAGGCGTCTGTGAATCTGCCTGCAGGGGGACTGCCTGTGTGACAGGCAGTCTCCCTGCATGCGTAAAATAAAAATAAAAATAAAAAAAATTGTTAATAAACAAAATGTGTGTGTGTGTATATATCATACAAAGTGTATTTTTATATTCTAAAAATACACTCAGAATTAAAGGGATACTATAGTCAGCTGAACAACTACAGCTTAATGAGGTTGTTCAGGTGAGAACTGCTGCTCCCTGCAGCCTTTCTCATGTAAACACTGCATTGTCTGATAAAAAAAAGTGTTTACATTGAAAGCTAGCAACACCTCCAGTTGCAGTCACTCAGAGTGAACCAGAGGGACTTCGGAGTTGATGGAGGTGTAATATGCCTCCATCCACCCTGATCTGCTGTCAGCAGAGCACAGGTCAGCATTGTGCACAGCATCCTGTGATTCTCCTCCCTCTGCATGCAGACACTGAACTTTCCTCATAGAGATTCATTGATTCAATTCATCTCTATGAGGAGATGCTGATTGGCCATGGCTGTGTTTGAATCATGCTGGCTCTGCCCCTGATCTGCCTCTTTGTCAGTCTCAGCCAATCCTATGGGGAAGCACTGTGATTGGATCAGGCTACCACATGTCAGCAGTCTGAGTCTAGCAGCATGCAGATTTCAAGCTTCAGGCTTGAATACAGTAAGATTTTTACTATATTTATGGTATATAGTGTGTGTGTGTATATATTATAAAATAAGTAAATAAACGTAAAAATTATATATGAAATGTTATTCTAACAGTATTTTGATATTAATATATATAGATATCAAAATACATGTAGAATGTAATTATATACACATTTATGTATATATAAAAAAAAATATGAAATATATCCATATACAAAATTACTTAAATAATTTCATAAATATACACGTAGACTTCAAATATATAAATCTCTCTCTCTATATATATATATTTTTTTACATAAGTAAGTTTATTGTTTGCAATTTGGGTGACCTGGCTGACAACTCAGGCCGATAGTCCAGAGAATTTAATTTGCTAGCACTTTATTTAAACCTGTAACGTTCCAGGACGCCATAAAACCTGTACATGGGTGGGGGTTTCTGTTTTACTCTGGAGACTTCGCTGAACACAAATATCAGTGTAAAAAAAAAAAACGTAAAACATATCACAGCGATGATAGTGTCAGTGAAAGTGAAGTTTTTTGCATTTTTCACACACAAACAGCACTTTCACTGAAATTATTGCCGTACGTTTTACCCTAATATTTGTGTTCGGCGAAGTCTCCTGAGTATAACAGTACCCCCATGTTTTATACTGTTTTTGAAACTTAGAGTCAAATACAAGGGTCAAATGTTTTTACATTGAAAATTACCAGATTGTTATGTTGCCTTTGAGAGCGTATGGTAGCCCACTAATGAGAATTACTCCCATGATGGTATTGGGTTGCATGTTGAAGTTCGCGAACGGTTTGCGACATCACTACTCGTGACTTAGTGACTACTTTAAAAAGACTGGACATACCCCATATTGAATACCCTGGGTTGTCGAATTTAAAAAATATGTACATGTGAGGTGTGATTCAGAGATGTATGACAGATAAAAGTGTTACAATGTCACTATTGATACATCTTAAAAATATATATTTTGAAACCGCAATTTCCTATTTGTACTTATAGCCCTATAACTTGCAATAAAAACATGTACACACTGGGTGTTTTTAAACTTAGGACAAAAATTTTAATCTATTAACAGTTTTTGTCATTAGCTTTTGTAGATAAGTAAAAGATTTTTCAAGTAAAAGTAGAAAAACATATTTTGTTTCCCCCCTAATTTTTCACAATATTTGATTTATTATTAAATTATATGACATGATACAAATAATGGTATGTAAAGAAAGCCCTTTTTGTCCAGAAAAAACAATATATAACTTTTATAACTTGTATGGGATCAGTAAACAGAGAGAGAAAAATTACAGCTAAACACAAACACCACAGAAGTGTTAAAACGGCTCTGTTCCTTAACGTACATGGCTAAAGGATCCAATAATCCATTAAAGTTAGGGATGAGTCTTCTCCTTTTTTTTTTTCTTTCTCAAATGTATATATATTTTTACATCAAATTACATCAAAACTTGAAAATGAAAAAATAGATTTGCGGTGACAGTTGTCCTTTTAATCACTTCCCAGGAGCTCAGCAGTGTTATAAAATGTTAATCTAAAATAAGTGGACAGTTCATTTTTTGTTTTTAGTGAGAGCTTAATGGAATATCTGCAAAGACTTCATTATATAATGAAATGGGTGAAATCCCCACTGGAGTGTCTCTTTAAAATGAAGATTGCCATTGATGTTTATCAGAATGATCATCAGACAGGAGTTACCGATGTTAACCCTTTGTTGGGATCAGAGAGAAGAGGTCTAGTGGGTAATCAGGAGAGCTGTACGCAGCATGCTGCTAGTAGCAGGGGTCACAGTTTGATGATGTCATCACAGCTGCTGTACAGCATGCACAGAATGACCCTGTTAACCCCTCTGCTACAGCAACTGCATGACACATTTTGTCTGCTGGCTGTGTTTGTTTCTTTATCATTCTGTATGATCTCTCATCCACCCAAACAGACAGTAAGTTTCCATGTAAGCGACTCAGCCCTTGCTGGAAATGTCCACTGTTCGGGTGGTGAATGCCTGCCGGCCCTCATTCACTTCCCAGAGTGCAGGACTGGACAGAGTTTCAAGTCACAGCCCCATCTCCACTCACACAATGATATCCCAGACATGTCAGGTATTCACACCGCTCCCAGCTGGATTCCTTTTCAGTATTTACAGGGATTTTTACGGCAGCAAGAAGCCAATAACAAAAGGTCTGACCACTTCCCCTTCGCCTTATTGCAATATTTATCCATTAAATCAGTGGTTCCCAAACTTTTTAGGTTGAAGGCGCCCTTAATATGTCAGTATTTTTCCAAGGCATCCAAAGTCAAAATTTCTAGGTTGTATATCTGTACAGCGCTGCAGCATTTACTGGCGCTATATGGTAATGTACAGTGTTGGTGTTTGAAGGGGTGCTTGTATAGTTATTATGTTTTAATACAGGGGTGTGTTTGATTGCAGGGGTGTGTCTGAATGTAATGTTCACTTTTAAATGTGGATGTACATTTGTGTGAAGTAGTTGTGTTTGAGTGAAGGGGTGTGTTTTGTATATTTTATTCTTGTTTGAATGCAGGGGTGTGTATATAATATTTGAGTTAGATTGCAGGAGTGTGCTTGTATGTTGTGCTGGTGTTTGACTGCTTGTGTGTATGCACATACATACACACAGATATTCATGCACATTGACACACAGATGCATATAGATAGACACATACACACATCCTGACACACACACTGACACAGATGCATGCACCCTGACGCACACACACAGATGTGTGCGCAGATACAGAAGCACACATATATATATATATATATTCTCTCTATAATATGCGCATACTCATACAAGTGATTTAAAAAACAAACTCTCCAGCCACCCTCCTTTCAGCTTACCTTATGTGCCAGGAGGGCTTCCTGAGTCCCCCTCTTCAGCAGTAATCTTTCCACCTGTGTGCATGTCGCCTCGCCCCAGGGTGCCGAGGCACACAGGTTGGAAACCTATGCATTAAATGGTAAACCAGAATTATGATGGCTCAAATGTCATGCTATATTTCACAATTAAATGTTAAATTAGCATTGTGATAGTCCGACGTACCGAAGAGCTACTCCCCCCCCCTCCAATTTGTCTACCTACACTGCATGCGCACTGTGTAAGCACTGGACTAAAAAAATAGAAAAAGAATATCTGTGCCACGGAAGGAGGAGAGGCACTAGCTAGAACAAAAGCTGGACAGGTATAATGCGAGGATGAGAAGTTACAGAAAGAAGGGGCTGCAACATATCAATAAAGTACTCTAGAATTCACTTGGTTTGTGGATGAAGGGGGCCAGCAACATGGGGAAAGAAAAGAGTAAATACAACATTCACTGACGTTTCTTGCGCACACACACACATGCATTCAATTACTTTTCTCACACTCACACACTGACCTTTCACTCTCGCGCACTCACTGACCTCTTGTACACACACAGACCGACACACATTCACTGAGCTTTCATCAGACATTATGATTTGTCCCTTTGATTTAGCATTGTGAAGTGTACTCTGTATTCTGTTTACCAATACATATGTTAACTTGTTTCTTTTTTATTGCCTCAGGAAGAGGATTCTAACTTTGCTTCACAGAGACAGGTGTATAAGGATATTGGAGAAGAGATGCTCCTGCATGCTTTCGAGGGCTACAATGTCTGTATTTTTGCCTACGGCCAGACTGGGGCTGGCAAATCGTACACCATGATGGGGAAACCAGAACCTGATCAGCATGGGATCATCCCACAGGTACAGCAGGAATGTGGGTGCAGTATCTGATCCAAACTTAGGGCTAGTGATTTAGATCATCCCACAGGTACAGCAGGAATGTGGGTGCAGTATCTGATCCAAACTTAGGGCTAGTGATTTAGATCATCCCACAGGTACAGCAGGAATGGGGGTGCAGTATCTAATCCAAACGTAGGGCTAGTGATTTAGATCATCCCACAGGTACAGCAGGAATGGGGGTGCAGTATCTAATCCAAATTTAGGGCTAGTGATTTAGATCATCCCACAGGTACAGCAGGAATGGGGGTGCAGTATCTGATCCAAACTTAGGGCTAGTGATTTAGATCATCCCACAGGTACAGCAGGAATGGGGGTGCAGTATCTAATCCAAACTTGGGGCTAGTGATTTAGATCATCCCACAGGTACAGCAGGAATGGGGGTGCAGTATCTGATCCAAACTTAGGGCTAGTGATTTAGATCATCCCACAGGTACAGCAGGAATGGGGGTGCAGTATCTAATCCAAACTTAGGGCTAGTGATTTAGATCATCCCACTGGTACAGCAGGAATGGGGTGCAGTATCTGATCCAAACGTAGGGCTAGTGATTTAGATCATCCCACAGGTACAGCATGAATGGGGGTGCAGTATCTAATCCAAACTTAGGGCTAGTGATTGAGATCATCACACAGGTACAGCATGAATGGGGGTGCAGTATCTGACTGATCCAAAGATAAATGAGCTGGTGATCTGGGCCATCTTGACACAGGTGAATCCACCTAGGATGTTTCCTTTGAGCAGAATGTGGTGTATTAGATCAGATGTGTGGGTCAAGGAAGACTGTAGTGAACAGGTGGAACCTGTCCGTAACAAGCCCATAAAGTCCTGGCTGATGCTGTTTTTCTTGCAGTTATGTGAAGATTTATTTGCCCGGGTGTGCAGTAATCAGAGCCCAGACCTGTCGTTCTCAGTAGAGGTAAGAAATCGTGGCCCCCAGCATGTCAGGATCTCGCTGACCCTCCATCCCCCTGTGATTTTACATGTCTGTCCTCTAAATTTAGGTGAGCTACATGGAGATTTATTGTGAGCGAGTTCGGGATCTCCTGAGTCCAAAAAGCAAAGGAAACCTGCGAGTTCGGGAACACCCCATTATGGGGCCATATGTCGAGGATTTATCCAAGCTTGCAGTGACCTCGTTCCACGATATCGCTGACCTCATGGACTGCGGTAACAAGGCCAGGTAACTCTTAACTCAATCCCCTCCGTTTTGGGTATTCCCCATTGGTAATGCATGGATAATATGGGTTGGAGACCAATGGGACGTTTCTTTCTCTGGACACCAGGAAGTAACTGGGATTTCTCAGCCCGTAATGACTTCCCATTGTTGTAAGTTCAAACACTCTCTACATATCGTATAGTCTGCTGAAAGGTTTGTGGGATATGTAGTCCAGGATTTGCTAGTGGGTTTATTAAAAAAAAAATAATAAACAACCTAATTGAACTGCAGTTTCTTTTTGCAAAACCATTTCATTCACTTGTTTAGTTGAAACTGTTTATATTTGCACAGCTGCAGCTGAGACTCTGTTCTAGAAAGCGGAGTGATCTCTTACAGATTTCTACAACAATACCTACAGCAGGACAATAGGCTCTGTGACCTCACTCGGTAATGGAGCTTGGCTTATAGAAGGCCCTGTGATTGCACCACAGAAGTTATGCTGCCTTTCCAGAAAATCCAAAGATAGTAGCCTTCTTTCTTTTTAACCCAAACCCTTAACCTCTCCCACTGTACTGGAATCCACTTTCCATTAACCCAATGACCTATGTTCTGGAAATCTGTTTAAATTCTGGTACTTGATCCACTATGTCAGTTCTGTTCTCTTGGTCATGCGTAAGAGTACAGCATGGATGTCTGTGGAGGAGCCTGCGAGACCGAATTTAAATGTCTACATTTTCATTGTTCTTTCCATGCAATCTGTATGACAGTGGTGGGTGGAGAACCCAGCTCTCTCCTGCACTGTCCAGGCAGAAGAAAATTGAAATGTATAATGTGGAAGTGTTAATTATTTATCTGTGCGGCGGCCGTGTTGAGGTCAATCTATGGGTGCTATGGAGGGCTCAGTGAACATGTGTTGGATGCCATCCTTTCTAATACAGAATGCTCATCGTAACTACAGAAAGTCACGTTTACTTTGTAAAGCCATCAGTACTGTGTGAAGGCAGGCTTAAAACAGATTCATGGTCTGATGACAGGTGCCTTTTAAAGAGCTAATTCGCTCTTATTAATTCCTTAATAGGACAGTCGCAGCCACCAACATGAATGAGACCAGCAGCCGATCCCACGCTGTGTTCACCATTGTCTTCACGCAGAAGAGACATGACGAAATGACCAATCTAGACACGGAGAAGGTGAGTGTGCACAGGCTGCACTGCAACCGCATAACATTATGTATAGAATATATGTACGGTAACTGCTTAACCGCATTAATCAGTGGTTCCTATGCCATTTTATTGTATCTTCATTGGAGGGAATAGATTAATCATATCCATTTCAGCCTTAGGCCACTGATATTAAACATGAAACTTATCATACAAAAGTAGGGTTACATAGACGATTGACAGGGAAGGTTAAGGGAACTAGACTGACAATCAGGGAGTGGAGGGCAGAGACCCCATTAACAAATTAATACAAAGAGATTTCTTCACTAAACAGTGTATTGAAACCCAAACAAGCTGTGACTAGAGCAGATTTTTCCAAATCTGTGTTGCAGGTCAGTAAAATAAGCCTGGTGGATTTAGCTGGGAGTGAAAGAGCTGACTCTTCAGGAGCTAAAGGGACGAGGCTTAAGGTAAGTGATGGTGCCTGGTTCTGACTGTGCTCGGCAACACACTGAGCTCCCAAATTTATTCCAAACTTTGCCTTTCTCCCCCAGGAAGGTGCCAACATTAACAAGTCCCTCACCACCCTGGGCAAGGTGATTTCTGCTCTGGCTGACATGGTGAGTATCAGTTAAATCAGTGCTGTGAGTGGCTGTATACCTGTGGAGTGCGCAGGCAACTAATAGGGAAATGTGGTGAGCTGTGATTTGGGGGCGGTATATACCTGCATCGGTCAAGGTGGGAGTGAGCCAGATTAAATGACACAAGATTTAGAAAGCTACAGAAGATAATGTGGTGGGGGAATTGTGTGTATCTGTGTGTTGTACATTTAGTGTGTGTGTGTGTATATGTGCTTTGTATTAGTGCAGTGTATGTATGTTGTGTGTTGTACAGTTACTATATGTATGTTGTGTATTTGTGCATGTTGTCTTATTATTATTATTGCCATTTATATAGCGGCAGCAGATTCCGTAGCGCTTTACAATATTATGAGAGGGGGAATTTAACTATAAATGGGACAATTAGAAGAAAACTTACAGGAACGATAGGTTGAAGAGGACCCTGCTCAAACGAGCTTACAGTCTATAGGAGGTGGGGTATAAACACATTAGGACAGGAAATATCAATCAAATAAGGTGGGAGTGAAGCAGAGCTGGAGGAGAGAGCAAGAGACAGGTGTGTAAGGTAGAGGTTACTCTGGGAGTCCATAAGCTTTCCTAAAGAAATGGGTTTTAAGGCACTTCTTAAATGACTGAAGACGGGATAAGAGTCTGATGGCGGTAAGCAGGCTGTTCCATATGAAGGGAGCCGCCTGCGAGAAGTTCTGCCTGCATGAGTTGGCCGCCTGAGAGCAGCGGTCAGGAGGTGGTCACGGGCAGAGCAGAGGGAACGAGGAGGGGCATACCTATGGATCTGTAAAGAGATATTAGAGGGGCTAGAATTGTTCGGTGCTTTATAGGTATGGCTTAGCACTTTGAATTGACTCCTGTAGGAAACAGCCTTTCAGAGGGGTGAGGTATGAGAGAACCGGCTAGAGAGGAAAATCAGTCTGGCGGCGGCATTCATTAGACTGAGGCGGGGCGATATGGCTTTTGGGAAGACCCATTAGGAGAGGGTTACAATAATCCATGTGGGAAATTACTAGAGCATGGACAAGCTCATTGGTAGCATCTTGTGTAAGAAAGGGGCGGATACGGGCTATGTTTTTAAGTTGGAATCTACAGGATTTGGCAACATACTGCATGTGAGGCTCAAAGGTGAGGCCAGAGTCAAGTATGACGCCAAGACAGCGCACTTGCAAGGATGGACTGATATCACTGACTTGAAGGGAGAGCGAGAGAGAAGGATCAGTATTAGGAGGAGGAAAGACAAGGAGCTCAGTTTTAGAGAGATTGAGTTTCAGAAAGAGGGAAGACCGTTCTATGTATTTAAATGATGTCCAGGTACCATGTATGGGTATAAACAATAATAAAAGGCTGCGCCAATAAGAGAGTAAAAATAGAGTGACTAAGAAAAAATGTCCAACGTAATAGATAAAAATAAAAAATAAAAGTTCAACTTAAGTGTCCTTGCGGATAGTCTTTATAGTAAGTGTTGCAGCAGTGAAGTCTTCATAAGCTGTATAGGTTCCACTCATATAAAAGACAAAAGGGGAGAGAGAAGGACGACCAGTAGTGCAGTATTGTATAATTCCAAAAGTGACGTATGGAAAGATAATATTAACAACTCACATTTAATAGAGCTTATGTCCAGCTCTAGGATAGAAGCGCATACAGCGGTATAATCCCCGCTTGTGGGATATGCTGTGGGTTTCTCTCCGTCAGTGGTGTCCAATTCTCAAACAAGGAAAAAGAGAGACAACCGATAGTGCTCACTATTTAAGTAGTCTTAATATAAGTAGATGAAAACGTACTTACAAATGAGGAGCAGACCAACTGCTCTTGTGTATCAGCATAGGTGGATTGATCCCCACCTTTAGGATTTCTTGGAGTGCAGGAGACTTCCGAAGTCAGTGTTGGTATATAGTAGTAAAATGCTAAAAATATACTAAAATATACTAAAAAGCCAGGTATAAAAAGAGTAATGTGTATATAAAACTATAAAAAAGAATAGTTGGCACAAATAAATTACCAAAAATTGCTTTAATATTACAATACACAGTATAAAATATCCATAACGCGTTTCGTCAACAGACTTTATCAAATGGAATAGCAAACATTACCTGGCTAGTTGTATTATATAGGAGTTTAAATTTGGCGCCACAAATAGTCCATCCAATCAAAATTAAGTTACATTTGGTAGTATAAAAACTTTAAAATACAGCAATAAAACCAAAGTATAGGGTCTAAGAACACTCATAATTGACTTTGATGACCAAAACGAAGGTTTTAAAAGCATAAATTAAATGATTAAAAATGCGCACGTGACGCGCGGCACTTCCGGTTTTTGGACTATATGCCGCTATGCTTTATGGGAGATGTAGTTGGTAAGCCGCGAATGGCGGCTAGGAGTGTAATATAGGTGCTGCCAAATATTGGGGGACATAGAAGCAAAAGCCCACAAAGAGGGCAAAAACTAAAATACATTAGACACTCTGCTAGTAGAAATGAAAGTATTAAAATCATAAATTCAGCAAATGAAATAAAGCACGTGACTTACGGCACTTCCGGTATTCGGACAAAATGCCGCTATGCTTAGTGGGAAATGTAGTCGGCTGAAGATAAGCTCGATCAAATTAAAGGGACATGAAAACAAAAGTTCCCAAAAAGGGAGCTCTATATAAAAAAGAGATGGCAAAATTAAAAGGGACATATAATTGGTGGGGCCATATAATAAAGGGGCACATGTATATGAAATATAAATAAAATAAATTAAGAAATAATAAAACAATTTTGCAAATGCAGAAAATCATAAATAAAAAATACAGTTTGAGCAAGGTAAAAGGCATTGGTGTAAAACAGACATGTAAAATACTTTTGTCTTACAAAAAATTATATAGGTCAAAGTCTGCATTAAGGCCATGGGGTATAAGGGTCTTAAGGTTATACACCCATTCCATTTCTATTTTCCCAAGTAGTTTTTTTATGTCTCCTCCTCGCCAAGGGGTAGAACATTTTTTTATACCAATACATTTTAGAAGTTTAGGATCTTTGTTATGCATAATAAAATGTTTGGATACTGTATGATTTAAGTATCCATTTTTGATATTTCTGCAATGTTCGCTCAATCTTGTTTTTAAGCACCTTGTGGTCATCCCCACATATTGGAGACCACATGGGCATTCGAGCAGATAAATAACATTTTTAGTATTGCAGCCGATAAAATCATAAATATAATACATTTTTTTAGTCTTATTGGACATAAACTGAGTAATTTTAGATGGGGTAGATGGATCTGTGGTTCTACACACTATGCATTGTTTGCATTTATAAAAGCCTTTTGTTTGTGGGAAGAAAGAGAAACCCCTAACTGGCGATTCTCGAGTAAAATTGGTGGTTAAAATGGATTTAAAATTTGGTGCCCCTCTAAACACGATATTTGGTTGGTTGGGTAAAATTGAGTTTAAAATATCGTCTTCTTTAAGTATATGCCAATGTTTTTTTATAATTTTTTTGACATTATTACTTTTGCTATTGAAGTTAAAAATAATAGGAAGAGATATTGATTCATCCTTTTCTTTATTCTTATAAGTCAGAAGATCTTTTCGTTCTTTTTGTTTAACTGTATTAGCCTTGGCTTGAGAGTGCTCCAAAGAGCCAGTTCCTACGTCTTCGTAGGAACTGTTCAGAAATAACAGATTTTAATGAACAAGCTAATATCCTTAAAAAATAAATTTATGGAAAAAAGATATTTAGAATCAGAGCTCAATAACACAATTAATACAGTTAAACAAAAAGAACGAAAAGATCTTCTGACTTATAAGAATAAAGAAAAGGATGAATCAATATCTCTTCCTATTATTTTTAACTTCAATAGCAAAAGTAATAATGTCAAAAAAATTATAAAAAAACATTGGCATATACTTAAAGAAGACGATATTTTAAACTCAATTTTACCCAACCAACCAAATATCGTGTTTAGAGGGGCACCAAATTTTAAATCCATTTTAACCACCAATTTTACTCGAGAATCGCCAGTTAGGGGTTTCTCTTTCTTCCCACAAACAAAAGGCTTTTATAAATGCAAACAATGCATAGTGTGTAGAACCACAGATCCATCTACCCCATCTAAAATTACTCAGTTTATGTCCAATAAGACTTAAAAAATGTATAATATTTATGATTTTATCGGCTGCAATACTAAAAATGTTATTTATCTGCTCGAATGCCCATGTGGTCTCCAATATGTGGGGATGACCACAAGGTGCTTAAAAACAAGATTGAGCGAACATTGCAGAAATATCAAAAATGGATACTTAAATCATACAGTATCCAAACATTTTATTATGCATAACAAAGATCCTAAACCTCTAAAATGTATTGGTATAAAAAAATGTTCTACCCCCTGGCGAGGAGGAGACATAAAAAAACTACTTGGGAAAATAGAAATGGAATGGGTGTATAACCTTAAGACCCTTATACCCCATGGCCTTAATGCAGACTTTGACCTATATAATTTTTTGTAACACAAAAGTATTTTACATGTCTGTTTTACACCAATGCCTTTTACCTTGCTCAAACTGTATTTTTTATTTATGATTTTCTGCATTTACAAAATTGTTTTATTATTTCTTAATTTATTTTATTTATATTTCATATACATGTGCCCCTTTAGTATATGGCCCCACCAATTATATGTCCCTTTTAATTTTGCCATCTCTTTCTTATATAGAGCTCCCTTTTTGGGAACTTTTGTTTTCATGTCCCTTTAATTTGATCGAGCTTATCTTCAGCCGACTACATTTCCCACTAAGCATAGCGGCATTTTGTCCGAATACCGGAAGTGCCGTAAGTCACGTGCTTTATTTATGCTTTTAATACTTTCATTTCTACTAGCAGAGTGTCTAATGTATTTTAGTTTTTGCCCTCTTTGTGGGCTTTTGCTTCTATGTCCCCCAATATTTGGCAGCACCTATATTACACTCCTAGCCGCCATTCGCGGCTTACCAACTACATCTCCCATAAAGCATAGCGGCATATAGTCCGAAAACCGGAAGTGCCGCGCGTCACGTGCGCATTTTTAATCATTTAATTTATGCTTTTAAAACCTTCGTTTTGGTCATCAAAGTCAATTATGAGTGTTCTTAGACCCTATACTTTGGTTTTATTGCTGTATTTTAAAGTTTTTATACTACCAAATGTAACTTAATTTTGATTGGATGGACCATTTTTGGCGCCAAATTTAAACTCCTATATAATACAACTAGCCAGGTAATGTTTGCTATTCCATTTGATAAAGTCTGTTGACGAAACGCGTTATGGATATTTTATACTGTGTATTGTAATATTAAAGCAATTTTTGGTAATTTATTTGTGCCAACTATTCTTTTTTATAGTTTTATATACACATTACTCTTTTTATACCTGGCTTTTTAGTATATTTTAGTATATTTTTAGCATTTTACTACTATATACCAACACTGACTTCGGAAGTCTCCTGCACTCCAAGAAATCCTAAAGGTGGGGATCAATCCACCTATGCTGATACACAAGAGCAGTTGGTCTGCTCCTCATTTGTAAGTACGTTTTCATCTACTTATATTAAGACTACTTAAATAGTGAGCACTATCGGTTGTCTCTCTTTTTCCTTGTTTGAGAATTGGACACCACTGACGGAGAGAAACCCACAGCATATCCCACAAGCGGGGATTATACCGCTGTATGCGCTTCTATCCTAGAGCTGGACATAAGCTCTATTAAATGTGAGTTGTTTAATATTATCTTTCCATACGTCACTTTTGGAATTATACAATACTGCACTACTGGTCGTCCTTCTCTCTCCCCTTTTGTCTTTTATATGAGTGGAACCTATACAGCTTATGAAGACTTCACTGCTGCAACACTTACTATAAAGACTATCCGCAAGGACACTTAAGTTGAACTTTTATTTTTTTTTTTATCTATTACGTTGGACATTTTTTCTTAGTCACTCTATTTTTACTCTCTTATTGGCGCAGCCTTTTATTATTGTTTTTACTGTCTTGTTTTAAAAGGGCTTGGAGGGTTTCCCTTTTTAAGGTTGCTGCCTGTTTATTAATTAGCGCTGTCTCTCCTTTCCATATACTCCTTACCATGTATGGGTATGTCTGCTATATCTGGCCCTTCGGCCTTGAGAATGAAGCTGTAAGAGCCCACACCGTATCACAAAAGAAGAAATGTCACCATCTCGACATAATCCCTCAGTCTGTAAAAACGCATTGTTAGGCCAGGAACTAGCCATGAACGGGTTAAATCTAATGAAGACTATCATGTGAACATTATTAATCTTTGTGGACAGGATCCATTTGTGAATAATGAATGTTAAAATGGAATGTAAAAACAAGTCTTATGTTTCGGAGATCTGAAAAACTGCTTACAAATGCAAACCTCTATATAAACGTAGTCATTGAAATAAACACAGTGACTGGCATATCTCCCCTGTGACATTCAGCTTGTCTTGTATCTCTTTCTCTAATGCTGCACAGGGCGCTGGTCATTGAATGGTAAGTTTCTTGCTGCTGGCGCCTTTTGATGAGGTCATCTGACGGCGCTATTACATTTAGAGCCAGGAATAAGATTGTCTCAATCTCTGTTCATTCTTCCAGCAAAGTAAGAAGAGAAGATCTGATTTCATCCCTTATCGCGACTCTGCCCTGACTTGGCTCCTCAAGGAGAATTTAGGTGGGTCCAGGTGGGAGCGACACCTTGCTATCTGTCCACGTATCAATACATCTGATAACGGTATCCAGAGCTGTGTACAGGACATTGTCCTTTTCCTATTCTCTAGGTAGAAATGGGTGAAGTGTGTTTACCATACTTTAATGGATAGGCTCCCTTTGTATTCTGCTAATGTTTAATGGAATGCAGAGCAGCTAACCTATAATACAGTGCAATATTAATCTTTATTATTAATGAATTATAGATAAACCTCACTCACAGTATAGTGGATAAAATTCTATGCACAGGTGATTATCCAGGCTTAAATATAGTGAGCCCTCAAGGGTCTTGTATTATAAGACGATGAAAGATTCAGAAAGCTTCAAATGTGTAAGCCCTCTAGCAAGGATCTTCATAAAGAGGACTGAAACCTTGGCAGCTGGTGATTTTTTTATTTTATTTTTTGATAGATATATATATATATATTCCCCATATGTGTTTGATGTTCTGAGTTTACTACATATATTTGTTTCCCTGGAGACGCAACACCTGCATGGACTGTCCTGCTTATTGATGGTAGTTCAAAGAACATGACTGGTCTTCATCACTCACAAAGAAAACTGATGTAACTGTAACTTGTGGTTGTTCTCCCGTTAACTGGCGATAAGCTTGCTATGCAATGCACACATTCTGATCTTGTCGTTTTTCTGTCATAGGTGGGAACTCCCGCACAGCCATGATTGCTGCTCTAAGCCCGGCAGATATTAACTACGAAGAGACGCTCAGCACGCTCAGGTACTGGTCTACAGAAGCGCCATTTTATATCTTCCCAAAAGGCTTTGCATGCTGGTTACATGTGAGGTGTAACCATACCCCCTGGGCATTTGATGGATTTTGGCCTCCTACTCATGCTGTTCTTCTTTAAATTCAAATCTAATAAATTTGGTTAAAAAAAAAAAAATTAAAACATTTTGCAGCTTTCTGTACCTTTAGCCAAGCTCCCTCTTTTCCCAAAGCAGCTTCCTTATTAGCTGTATTCTGAACTGCTATCAATCCACCACACTGACTAATAATATCCACGTATTATCTTTAGATGTGGTGGCAGAGGCAAGTTAGCAACTCGGCTCACTCTGGTCTATAATTGGCTGAGCTGTGTATTGTCATGCTGGACGCTCTTACTACCGCCATGTTCCCATGCAGCTGTTCAGAGTCCTGGGGGTGCTGCAGGAGTCTCCCTTTTTGTTGGCAGCCTTCGCATTCAGTGCAATTACTGACCACTGCACAGATGAGCCATTCTATGGCTATGCCTCCCATTAAGAGGCGATCATGCTTGTGATGTCTCACGCATTCGCAAATAGCGAATCACAGACCTCTTAGGACTATTTAAATTAATGTTGCAGTTATTTGATGCCCTGTTGTGATTTCCCATTGTGGTTTATCCAAGAGTGCGTTTCCATTGATTTCTCTGTGTATTTGACCTATGACTTGTCTCACCGTTTACCTTCTCTCTGTACTGCTGACCTCCCCTTGTCCTGTTAGTTCTGGTTTTTAAGTTCCGGTGATATGTTGAGGGTTTACTATTCTTTATTTTGGTTCTGCGTGTTGGGTTATAGACAATCCTGAGAAGCATGTGCTCAGGGAGGAAAAACACAGCATGAGTAGGAGGACAAATCCTATTAAATGCACCAAAGGAACTGTTTAGGCACCAAAACAGGTTTAAGTGAAATAAAGTTATGGGGCCAGGAACAAAGTCTGTGCTCCAGTGCTGGGTCTGCAGCCCCGTTTGCCAGATAATGCTTTAAGCCAAGTTAGGCAACCTTCGGCACTCCAGGTGTTGCGAACTACATCTTCCGTGATGCTTTGCCAACATTATGGCTGTAAGAGAATTATGGGAGATGTGGTCCAAAACATCTGGAGTGCAGAAGGTAAGACAATAGCTTCCCATTCACAAATACTGCTTGGAAAAAAAATAGGCCATGCTTCATTACATAATTTAATTTTATATTGTTCTCCCAGTGGTGAGGTTTATCCATTAAAGAGCAAGTTTGTCTAGTGCTCTACAATACACAACATTCAGATTCAGGCTTAATGTTTGTAATTCGGTTTACAATTCACTACAGTTTGAGGTTTGGTGAATAATCTGAATGGCTGGAAACTCAGCTGGGAGTTTTCTAAATGCCCAATTTGGAAGTGTTTGGTGAATATGTAGATGTACTATGTAAACCTGTGTCATCTCTGCAGTTTAAATTCAATACGTGGAACCTCCTCCTAGAACAGCAGTGATTAGAACTCTGTGACACGTTTAGAAGGTCCTTACAGGTTACTGGGAGAAGTCTAATGCATTATAAATTACATGATTCGCCATTACCAGCAGCCAATATTCTAAAATGAAGGAAAGCAAAGAAACAAATGGGTATTGCTTATAAAGAACTATAATTTGTGTATTTTTTACTGCTCTCTCCAGGTACGCGGATCGTGCGAAGCAGATAAAATGTAATGCCATCATAAATGAAGATCCGAACGCCCGGCTTATTCGGGAGCTGAAGGAAGAGGTGGCCAGGCTGAGGCAACTGCTGTACAGTCAAGGATTAGCAGGTGATTGACTAATATTTCCATTATCCCCAGCAGTAGTTTAATCTGAGTTGGATCAAAACAGTGTTTCTCGATTAGTTTGTAATTCCTGTAACAGACAAAAGATCCCATTAATCTCAGCCAGCCAAGTGGTGTAGCTTTGCTCCCTGTTCATATAACTGGTTATTCCTCCCTTTGCAGATATTGCTTTCGATGACACTGCAGCTGTTCCTCATTCCTTGCCACAGCCCCCTGCGCCCCTCTCCCCTCCCTCCTTGCCAGGACCCATGCCACCATCCCCTTCTCCAGCTATGAATGGCCAGTCCGAGCCCTTCTCAGAAGTGGAAGATGGGGCTGACATCTGCACAGAGGAGGCAATGGAGAGGCTGCAGGAGACAGAGAAGATCATTGCTGAGCTGAATGAGACCTGGGAAGATAAACTACGGAAGACGGAAGCAATCCGGATGGAGAGGTAATGACAGGCTGACTGCATGGGACCACACATGTTAGGTTGATGAGACACAGGGTAACTATACAAGGCTTTTCTACTCTTGCAGTGGCCAGTAACTTTTATGACCTGGCGAGTAGCACAGCTTTTAGTCTTGGAAGTACATTAAAAGTGATTGATGGAGGGCTGCAAGAGACCAGTTGCCAGTGTTGAAATGCAGTATGACTAATATAGTGCTGTTCAAGTTACAGGGTGATATGAGACACCCTGTCAGTAATGGTGTGCATGGTATGAGGTACCCTGCAAGAGACTGGATGCTTGGTGTGAGGTACCCTGCAAAAGACTGGATGCTTGGTGTGAGGTACCCTGCAAGAGACTGGGGAGCGTGGTGTGAGGTACCCTGCGAGAGACGGGGCGCATGGTGTGAGGTACCCTGCGAGAGACGGGGCGCATGGTGTGAGGTACCCTGCGAGAGATTGGGCACGTGGTGTGAGGTACCCTGCGAGAGATTGGGCGCGTGGTGTGAGGTACCCTGCGAGAGATGGGGCGCGTGGTGTGAGGTACCCTGCGAGAGATGGGGCGCATGGTGTGAGGTACCCTGCGAGAGATGGGGAGTGTGGTGTGAGGTACCTCGCGAGAGATGGGGCGCGTGGTGTAAGGTGTAACGGATCGCCTGGCACCCCGACTGGGTACCTCCGTTGAAGGAGGCTCCTAGCGCTTACAGAAGGCTCCAAGCGCTCCAGCAGACACCATAACCACCGCAGACCCCACGAACCGCCGCAGCTTGGTTGGGGTCTCCTTCAGAGGGCGAAGCAGGAACAAGCTCTTACAAGAGCTTGGAAGTGATTATCCAAGGGAGCATGCAGAGTATAGCAATTCCCCCAATAAGAGACAGGACTCTAGATTGCGGGTGAAGAATAACTGAGGTTTAATGACACACACTCTGCTTTTATGCAGTGCTCCCCTGCAAGGGAGACGCCCACAGACAATTAGACGTTAACCAATCAGACAACGGTTACAACCCACAGATTCCCTCCCCTCTGCTTGGGAGATAATTGAGTTTCTTACTGTATCTACTCAATTATCTCCAAGCTAAAACTTATACTTTTTAGGCATTTTTATAACTTTATGATTTTTCATCCTACAGGAATAAAACTTTTGTATTTTTATGAACAACACAACTTGTGGACAAACATATTCAAAATTCGTACGAATCCGTTCAGGGGTTCCAGAGATATTGAAAAGTCTCTTTGGACCGGCCGCACGCCTGTTTGCATGCCCAAAACAGTTCCACAGATTCAGACTGTGCGGTCGGTCTATTTCTGCCTTGAAAAATAACAGAGTCACATCCGAAGGCGGTGTTCGAATATTCGAACGCACTTCGATTTCTGTCGAAGTCAAACGGGGTAAACTTCCTCGATGGTTGTTAGGTGAGTGGTAGTCGATTTCACATGAAAAGATGACAAAGTCCCAATCGAATGTGTGTTCGAATATTCGAATGGGACTTAGTCGCAGTGTCAAAGGGTAGGGGACGGTGCAGGTCAGCGGTGTTCGTGCAAATGTGTGACCGATTTCCGTTCCAGAGATTTGACGGCACACACCACTGACCTTGTTCGGCTGTATTAAAATGGCCGCCACCACGTGTTCGACTGTCTAATGGCGGCCACTTCGACTACTTCGGCACCTCAGCTGTATCCGAAGTGCCCTATCAAATGTACCCATTCTCTGCACAACACAGTTAAAGGGCCAGAAACCGTTTTTATCCTTACGTGTGGGGCAATGTGGATGATGGCAGGAAGGTAAAAAGGTAGAGGTTCCCAGGCAACAGGGTAGGACGCTGGTACACATATATTATAGATCCACGGAAAAGGGGGGGATCTGTTACATAAGGTACCCTGTGGCGCGTGGTGTGAGGTACCCTGCGAGGGACGGGGTGCATTATAATGTACCCTGCAAATACTGGGGTGCATGATGTGGGTGTGACGGAGCTTGCTGCGGTCACGATTCAACTGGTCCAGGACTGAGGCTAACTCCCCCTAAAAGAGCATAATCGCTCTCCCTGGCCTTTTCCCCTGTTCCATCCACCCCTCATGCAGCAAAGCACACTATTTTCTATCCCTGGGAATGTTTTCTACAGCCCGGGGCAATCACAACTCCTTCTGCGGGATCAGGAGCTAGTCTAGAACTAAATCAGACTCATATGAATCGGCTGACCAGTACAGCTTACACCGCTCAGTTCCCCAGGGAGTGGAGAAGGGGAAGATGAGAACCAATCTAAGCACACCAAGAACCTGGTGGAGCCCTCTTCTCCGGAGTCAGCAGAATTCCTTATTGGGGACCGGTCCATAGTCAGCTCCAGCCTGGAACTCTGCACCGGATTAGAATATAGTCGTGGCCAGGTTAAACTATACTCGATGATTACTCCAGCTTGGTCCATCCTATCCAGGTGCTTTTTGGACTTTTTGCTTATGGGAATTATCTGTCCAGGGATGTTTAATTTGTCGATATACTGTTGGAGAAAGTTACGTTTTGGGGTTACTGTTGTTGACGCTCGGTTGTCTGAAAGTTAATAAAATCATTCCCAGTTAATTGAGTTATTCCCCGCTCACACACACACACAGCGGCGCCAGGGATTTGGAGTCTGTTGTCACTGTTAATGACCCTTTGCTGTGAATTTCCCTATAAATATGTGCTTGTAAAGTGGTTTTACCCTTCACAAAGTGTGGTCTGGTGTTTAGGGGGAAACAAGCTATGGTCACTTCAGAGCTTTCTTTTCCAGCGGGAGGGAACTTTCACGGTGTTACTCAGTTGCAGTAGTGCAGCTCTGTCACAGTGGGGTAACCTGCAAGAGATTGGGTGCATGATGTGGGGTTCTCGCCTGCAAGTGACAGGGTGTGTGGTGCAAATTACATTTAACTATTTGTGTAGAATGCACAGCAAGTATCTGGTCCTGAGTGAGGGAATGTGAATGTATAATAAACAATTTGACCGATTTTTCATTACATTTCTCTCTAGAGAATCTTTGCTGGCAGAAATGGGTGTAGCTGTAAGAGAAGATGGAGGAACAGTTGGGGTCTTCTCCCCCAAAAAGGTAATCTATCTAGTGACTGTTCCAGAAAAGATCACCCATTTTACAAGGAAGCCACAACTTGCAGAACTACTTAATTATGGAAAGGTCATGGCACGTGCCACCTTCATGCTTATTCAATACTCCTGGGAAGCCAGGCTGTGCAAAAACACTCCTTGTCCAAAAATACTGCCCTATACAGGATCCTTGCTTCCTTTGCAGCCCAGTTGATGAGGATGGCTGTCATGGTATCTGTGTTCTTCTGGCATGGTGTGCCAGTGTGTGAATATAAAGACTACTGCATGCAGTGCCTGGTTAATCTTCATTGTTTGCATTTTTCCAGATCCCTCATCTGGTAAATCTTAACGAAGATCCTCTCATGTCAGAGTGTTTGCTGTATCATATAAAGGAGGGAATCACACGGTAACAAGCCCTTTACCCCTTTACTTTATTATCTAACCCTTCACTGTCTCTGAGTTTAGCCCAGTGTCCCTTATCTTGCACCTTCCATTACCTCTTGCCTCTTCATTCCCAATGAATGCCTGACCCCTCTCCCTTTCTGTTTGCCAGGGTCGGTCAGGTCGATGTTGACATTAAACTAAGTGGCCAATTTATCATGGAACAACACTGTTTATTTCACTGCAAAACCAATACCGACGGAGAAGGTATTAATGGCAATATGACATCCACTGAGACAGCCCAGCTGGTTTTAGGTTTTTTAATAATTGTCTTCTCTAATTTTTCCAACAGTAATTGTCATTTTGGAGCCTTGTGAAGGAGCGGAGACATATGTGAATGGGAAGCAAGTAACACAGACCTTGGTTTTAAAATCAGGTGATACAAACTGAGCTGGACATAATCACCAGTCAAAAATGGACTATATATCAGTAAAGACTAAACATTTATACTTTAAAGCATATGCAGCTTCCTCTGGCAGAACCTAGCGTCCTATAGATAGTACATGGATCAATAGAAGGATTAGGGAGCGCAGCAGTGATGGTGTGTGTGTGTATATATGATAAGCTCAGGTAAGAGTATAGAAAATGAAACAAATTTGTATTGAGAAGAATAAGCACCTGATACATTTTGGGAACTAACCCTACTGCTTCACCTAGAAAGGAGAGCTGCCAATAGTGGCGGATGTCAGATCCACTAAAACCCAAATCAGACCAGCCACGCACAGGAGGGCCACTGTTTTTCTTTTTTCTAGTTCAGCATTGAACACATCAGACTGTCTTTGAATTCTGTAAAATCATATAGTATAGAGAATTCAGCTTTAGATCTGTGCCTGTTGATGTCATTAATAAGCAAACCTAATAATTTAAAAATGAAAAACCAGTGTGGACCAGATGGAATACCAGCAATTGCTAAACCTGTCACTACCCTTATCAATGAATCCCTGGTGTCAGGATACATACCCAAACTTTGGAAGACTGCAAAAGTTGTACCTATCCATAAAAGTGGTGACAATACTTTGGTATCTGACTATCGCCGATATCATTGCTCCCGGTATTGTCAAAATGCGTCCACACGCAACTATGTGAATATTATAAACAATCAAACTATGTGAATGAATGAAAGCCAAAATCCCAGTGACCTCCCCTAGGAGGGGGTTAGTGGGAAAGCGCACAGACTAATAGACTAGTAGCCAAACAAAACCTAACATTTATTAATAGAAAAATAATTAGCTACTAGATTCACAGAGGGACACTTGTTAAAGGTGTAAAATGTGTCTAAAAGCCGGGTAAGTGATTATCCTCTTGTGAACAGGCAGTTACACGGGTAAAATAAGGACAAAACCAACTCCTATCATATAAGCCAGGATAGGGAGTAGAGAAACAAAAATCTTCAAGGGTCAACAGAAAGAGGGATCCTGAAATAGGAGACAACCTCTATCAAAATCCCCCTCAGTGAAGCTACAGAGGGGAGTCACTTCTATAGAGAAAAATCTAAACTATCTGACCTCTGATCAATAAGGCTTTTGTCCAAATCATCAACTTTGACTGCCCTCTTAAAGGTTTGCAAGGACATCCCAATTGGCATGGTACAAGGAGACCTAACTGGAGTTATTTTTCTTGATTTTGCCAAGGCCTTTGACATAGAAGACCATAGCATTCTTTTGCAAAAACTTAACTCTGGTACTGGTGATCGTCCGCTAACCTGGTTTCGATCGTACATTTCAGACCGATTGCAATATGTGGCCACTTCCCTCCCTCTTCCAGTCACGTGTGGTGTTTCCCAAGGTTCCATACTCTGCCCCCTTCTATTCACATTATAAATGATCTGCCCAACGTCTGCAAATCCTCAACTGTACACATGTATGCAGACGACACTGTAATCTACGCTAGTAAACCCAAGCTACCGCAGCCATTATCAAAGACCAGTTCACAGAGATAGAAAAGTGGATAGCGGCAATCCACCTTCATAAACGTAATACGCTATATAATTTGTTCTGCTGCTTTGTGCTACAATGTAATTACATGACCCACCAATGTGACATTTTAATCCCGGAATCCCTACGCACTCTTCATCTTTCCAGCCTTATGCATAAGAGCTTTTCTGGAAAGCTCCCACCCTACCGGAGTAGAATGCTCTCCCCAGCTGTTCCGACCTCCTGTAACCTCCGATCTAGTACTTGCATGATATTTAGCATACCGCAATACAAAAATAAAGTGTCTCGATCCTCATTTTCCTACAGAGCACTGCAATTATGGAAAAACCTCAGTCAAATCTTCATTTAATCTAAAATCTTTTAAGAGATCTCTGGCAATATATCTCAATACAGAATGCACCTGTCATAGTTTGCTATATTTATTACCGGTTATGTGTTAAATTTATATATGTGTATGTATGTGTATTAGGGATGCACCGAAACCAAAAATTCAGGATGCCCATTGCCAAAAACCTAAAATGACTTTTTTCCCAAAATGATTTTAAAATAGTTTTTTTCTATAATTGTATTTATATTAGACTTTTTAATGAATCTAATATGAAAAACTACAAGCCAATTAAACAAATAACCACACTTTTATTGAAAGTAACATACCAAGATTGGACAGAAAGTAATATCAAAATCTACATTTAGTTAAGCAGGGTGAATTCATCTACACAGCAGTGAGAACAGTTTATGACAGAGTCGATTTTCAGTATCAGCTGTGTTGCCAAGTGAAACACATGCAAAAAAAAAAAAAAAAGTATTCACTAGCCACTAGACTAGTGCTACCGTGTATTTGGAATTGAAGACATTCCAAAGTACACATTTGAAACCAAAATAGTAGCATACAAGTGTATACTGACATTTTTAGGAATTTATGTAGGTGGCAGAATTGGCAATAGCTTTAAACTTATTGGTGGGTCTGTGTATATGTCAAGGAACTCAAATTAACCCCAAACCCGAGGAGAGCCATCACACCCCTGGACAGAGGAGGGGAACCAGGGACTGACCCAGGAGCTGGCACTCCTTTCCTATCCGGATATTACAGCCCTGTGTAGATTGTGTCCTGTAGCTATCTGGGCACTCCCTGTAACGTGTTCAGGGAAACCGCAGTCAGGTGCATCCCGTGTGTGTGTGTATGTATATGTGTGTGTGTGTGTGTGTATATATATATATATATATATAATTAGTTTGTATATTGTATTTTTTTTTATTTTTGTAATATTGTATCCTAATGTAACAATGCAATGATTTGTGAACCCAAGAAATACTTGAAAACAAGATAAATCTCAATGTATCTTTCCTGGTAAAATATTTTATAAATAATTCCTACTTGTTGTCTGTGGGTCTGTTAACCTGCCATGGGACTCTCTTGGTACAGCATCGCCAGGTACCTGGTTGGGATCTCCCTTCGGGTTTGCTCCCTGTGGTGGTACTCTGTAGGGTATAGTTCCTTAAATTAGTTGTTCTTCGTCTCCATGATGATTTGTTTTATTAGCATGGTTTTCATATACTCTTATCTATGCTTAACAAAGCTTTCTGTGATGTATTATATCACTGTTGCGTTCGCTGTTCCTCATGTTATATGTCCAAACTGAGCTGGAGCAGCAGATCAGTAATTTGTGTGACAACATCTCACCTTTGCTAATCATGTTGCTTCCAAAAACCTAATTTAAGGCAGATCACGCTTTGGGGGGTAAAACTTTGGGTTAGATGCAAAACCACCAAACGGTTACATTTATTGTTGTATACAGAGCTTGTATTAATCAGTAACAGCCAGTGGTGGCGTTTTGTGTCTTCTACATACAGGTAATCGAATTGTTATGGGTAAAAACCACGTATTTCGGTTCAATCACCCCGAACAAGCGCGTCTGGAGCGAGAGAGAAGCAGTATCGCAGTTGAGAATCAAGCAGAGACAGTTGACTGGAATTTCGCTCAGCGTGAATTGCTGGAGAAGCAGGGAATAGACATCAAACTGGAGATGGAGAAACGGTGAGAATATTTTAATAATGCCTGTTAGTTAGTCTGGCCTCCATTTGTGTTATAGCACTTAACGTCCTGCTACACTTAATTCATTATTCAGGAACCTGACCACTAGCAAATAAACAGAATTACTCTAATCTGAAATAATCCACAGCTTTAGTGTTGGTGTCAAATTATGGTTAATTTAAATGTGGATTTAGCTCTCACTGCAATATGAAAACTGGACTCAGAGGTGGTTTGAAGTAGGGTGTTTGTGTGTATGTATCACAGTATGAAATCTAATGCTCAGAATGTGTATAAGGCTAACACAGTAAAGAAATCGAAGAATGCTCAGGATGTGTATAAGGCTAACACAGTAAAGAAATCGAAGAATGCTCAGGATGTGTGTAAGGCTAACTCAGTAAAGGAATTGAAGAAAGCTCAGGATGTGTAGAAGGCTAACACAGTAAAGGAATTGAAGAATGCTCAGGATGTGTAGAAGGCTAACTCAGTAAAGGAATTGAAGAATGCTGTGGATGTGTATAAGGCTAACACAGTAAAGGAATTTAAAAATGTTTAGGATGTGTATAAGGCTAACACAGTAAAAGAATTGAAGTATGCTCGGGATGTGTATAAGGCTAACTCGGTAAAGGAATTGAAGAATGCTCACGATGTGTGTAACGGATCACCTGTACTTCGACCAAATACCTTCTGTTGATGGACGCTTCCTAGCTTGCACCGCACCGCACCGGACACCCCAACCACCGCTGATTCCACAACCATCGTAGCTTAACTGGAGTCTTGCCGTCTTCCTTCCACCCTGGATCAGCTTCTGTTCTCCAGGACCGTGTGGAAAAGACCTCTCCTCCAGGATAGCGTATCAGGAACAGCTCTTAAAAGAGCCAAGTGATTAAAGCTCAGGGGAGTATACCCCCTGGTATAGCAATCCCCAGTGTGAATATAGCAGTTCCCCTCCAATTACGAGACAAGACTACGTGTTAAGGGTCAAACAGGAACAGAATGCACTGAGGCTTTATTGCTTCTTTATACACATTTCCCCACAAGGTTACCACCCACGTGGACCTTGTTGGGTACTGAAACCACAAACGTAACAACCAATCATATACAGGCGCACAGTTAAACACTCCCATTCATTACAGTAAACTCCTCCCCCTCTGCTTGGGAGATAATTGGGCTAATTACTGTATCAGCTCAATTATCTCCAAGCGAAAAAACATACTTTTTACACACTTTCTATAACTTTAAAATTATACATCACATTCGCATAAAACTTACATTTTTAGAAACAACATAATTAAGGTAACAGCATATCCAAAATTCATGCGAATCCGTTCAGCCGTTCGGGAGTTAGCTGGAAGTCTCCTTTGACCGCACGCACATTTTCCTGCCCTAAACAGTTCCACAGATTTGGGCTCTGCAGCCGGTCTATTCATCACAGTTCGAATGCATGAACGGCAGCTGTTCGTGCAAATAGGTAATGTTAATGTGGCGTTCGAAGTGTCGAAATCACAGAGAAATAAAACTTCAGCAGTGTTCGTGCCGTCGAGTATCTGATTTTAGTTCCATGAACTCGACGGCAAAACACCGCTGACAGAGTTCGGCTAAATTAAAATGGCCGCCGCCATGTGTTCGTTTGTCTAATGGCGGCTACTTCGGCACTTTGCCATAGCAAAGGTACAGATCTTTTCCTAGAGCATTTAAAGGGCCAGAAACAGTCTAATAAAAGTCCATAAGCCCAAATAACGTTTTTAAAGGGCAATACATCCCAGGGGCCATAGTCACAAGGCAAGAGGCTGGCAAGCAGGCCTCTCCAAAAAACAAGTGGCGAATGGCACTTCGTTACGATGAGTATAAGGCTAACTCAGTAAAGGAATTGAAGAAGGCTCAGGATGTGTATAAGGCTAACTCAGTAAAGGAATTGAAGAATGCCCGGGATGTGTATAAGGCTAACGCAATAAATACATTGAAGAATGCTGGGGATGTGTATAAGGCTAACACAGCAAAGGAATTGAAGAATGCCCAGGATGTGTGTGACGGTAGTCACCATCACCTGGACCTTCAGACAGACTATGTAGGTTGCTGAACTTTTCTTATGTTTTAGTCACCCTGAACCTATTATAGGTGCAGGGTGTGGGTAATGTAATTGTTTATAGTGTGTGTGTGTGTGTATACTGTTAAAGGTTTTTTTTGCCTGCTCTGCTGTGCTGCTGAGGATTACTACCAACTAGGTGGATTTGGCTATGGAGCCTCTGTTGGTAGCAACAGCAAAATACACTACCTGAATAGCTAGACTGGTTAATTTACATATTGCTAATTCTGCAGACAGAGATATTTTCTGTTGTCTTCCCCACCCATTTATAATTTGTATTTTTTTTTTATAAGTTGCTGTATGTTGCCTGCTATGATTTGACGGTTTGTATTTATATTCAGTTGTCACAGCAATCTTTTGTTATAATCATATGGGCTAGCCCCTCGAAAAATAAAGTTTTGGATGTCAGTTCTTTTTGGAACTTGTGTCCCGTGTGGATTTGTTGGGATCCCAGTGACAGAATCTTTGGACCTGTTTGCTGGTTCATGGATCACTCTAGCCCTCGGATAAAGCAAGAGAGCTAGGCCTGAGAGCCGTAAGTGTCTTTTTAAAGACGGATGTGGACACCTGCCTGGAAGCAGGATTGCAGTGTATGAGGCAGAGGGGACGATACCTGTCTGGAAGGAGAGCTGCAGCCTGGTCCGGTGGAAAAGATCCAGAAGGACCCCTGTCAAGCTTCGGCGACTGGTGCGGAAGTGTTCCAGGGTCCCTGCAAGAGGCTAGGAAGCGGACTGGGTGGAGGTACTCGGTCGGTGTACAGGAGTTCCGTCAAAATGTGTATGACTAACACAGTAAAGTTATTGAAGAATGCTCAGGATGTGTAAAAGGCTAACACAGTAAAGGAATTGAAGAATGCTCGGGATGTGTCAAAGGTTAACACTGTAAAGGATTTGAAGAATGCTTAGGATGTGTATAAGGCTAACACAGTAAAGGAATTAAAGAATGCTCAGGTGATGCTGGGGAAGGCATAAGCGCAATAAAGATGTAATTCTCATTTATTTTTTTTCAGAGCAGACTGTATTTCATACATAGTCTTGATTTCTTTCAACTATACCGTTACACATTATTTTCTGTGATGAGAAAATTCCCCTGGCTTTAAAAAAAATGCATGATTAAATAAAGGTAATATTGTTACCTTTTAATATGAAGTGTATCACTTGTGCCTGTGGTCCTCTTGTCCTGGAAAGTTTTCTTCCATTTGAATAATTATACACCTTTTCTCCTGTTTTAGGCTGCAGGATTTGGAGTGCCAGTATAAGAGAGAAAAGGAAGAAGCTGATCTGACACTGGAACAGCAGAGATTGGTACGTGATCTCCATGAATAGTTCATTCGTTATCATTATTTACCTGCTGCCACCCCAGTCTGACAATAACCGCGCTTCTCTATACCAAGTCCCCAGCCTGTCGGTCTGACAATAACCGGGCTTCTCTATACCAAGTCCCCAGCCCGTCAGTCTGACAATAACCGTGCTGGCTTCTCTATACCAAGTCCCCGGCCCATCAATCTGACAATAACTGGGCTTCTCTATACCAAGTCCCCGGCCCGTCAGTCTGACAATAACCGGCTGGCTTCTCTATACCAAGTCCCCGGCTCATCAGTCTGACAATAACCGGGCTGGCTTCTCTATACCAAGTCCCCAGCCCGTCAGTCTGACAATAACCGGGCTTCTCTATACCAAGTCCCTGGCCCGTCAGTCTGACAATAATAACCAGGCTGGCTTCTCTATACGAAGTCCCAGGCCCGCCAGTCTGGCACACTGAATGGCAAGCGTAGTCTGTGAGCACTGCCGGCTGTTTATTAAGGAGGTATCTGTTTGGACATGCTAAGCAACGTGATCAATACAGCTACACCGTCGCCCTGTTCAATATTTCACTGTTTAGGATGATCTAAACCAGCTTTCCTGGTTTCCCAGGGATGGTCCCCAGCAGCACTGACCATGCTAAATTAGTAAATCACTTTATCAAGGTCAGATTTGTTCAACCTGATTTACAGTGATGGGGCAGCTTAGCGAAACTAATTGCTAAACCTATGCTAAAGCTGAACTGGAGATTTTGTTTCCCACACTTGAGTTTTATATAATAGCCCTTAGTTGTATGTGTGTCTTTTATTGGCCCATCAGAACGTCCTCTGACCCCCAACCTGGAGAAATATAGGTACTTCACAGAGTGTGTATTATATTTTGTGTAGGTTTATGTTACAGGGTTGTATTTTATTGTTTTCACTGTTACACTGATCTGTTCTCTCATTTCTTTACCGAGCAGTATGGTGACTCGGACAGTGGAGATGATTCAGACAAGCGTTCTTGTGAAGAGAGCTGGCGGCTGATAACTTCACTCAGAGATAAAGTGCCTGCAGGTCGGGTGCAGAGCATCGTCCGTCGCTGTGGTCTACCAAGCAGTGGCAAAAGACGGGAACCTATCAAAGTCTACCAGATTCCTCAAAGGCGTAGATTAGGGAAAGACCCAAGGTGGTTGACACTAGCAGACTTGAAGATGCAAGCAGTGAAGGAGATTTGTTATGAAGTAGCCCTCAATGACTTTAAACACAACAGGCAAGAGATTGAGGCCATGTCTGTCATCAAGATGAAGGAGCTGTGCCGCACCTACGGAAAGTGGGATGGCAATGAGAAGGAATGGTGTCAAGCAGTTGCTCGGGATGTTTGGGACACAGTGGGAGTAGGAGAAGATGATGGAGGGGGCAAAGGTAGTGGTGGAGTTCAAGATCTGAAGGCACACATAGATAAGCTGACAGATATTCTGCAGGAGGTAAAACTGCAAAACAATATGAAGGATGAAGAGATACGAGCACTGAGAGACAGGATGGTGAAGATGGAACGAGTGATGCCAATTACACAGGTAAGGCGCATTTAGTAAAGGATTTATCACACGTCATTAACAAAAAAAAGAAAATACCAATAGTCCTATTTCACTGGGTCACTGGGTAACTTGCTTAGCAGTGTCTGTTTTGGAACATTTTTGAGTACTGCTGGGCTCTGGAAGTACTTTCTGGTAATGTACTGGACCAGGGGAACCAAAACTAATTTACGAAGTCATAAATTTGACTCTTCAAAGCATCTCATTGATGGGAATAACCTATGAGATAACCATTATAACCACAATAACATAATGTCATGTTAAAAATTATGGTGAAATTGAAAGGGGAAAAAAAAAAGTGCCAGTGAGTGAAAGGTAAAGAAAGCTCATGGCGTGAGGGGAAGGTAAAGAGCGCCATAGTGCTGCAAACAAATGCAAAGAAAACGGTGCTATATGAAGGAAGATTAAAAAAAAACAAAAGCCATTGTGCTCTGCGTGAGGGATGGTAAAGAAAGCACATAGCACTTGGTTGGAGGGGAAGGTAAAGAAAGCCCATAGCGCTCTGCGTTAGGGATAGTAAAGAAAGCCACAGTGTAGTGTGGGGGGAGTTAATGAAAGCTTTAGCACTGCATAGTCCTGGTGAGGAATGGAATAGTTTTCTCATTTGCTTTGTATTTTAATCCCGTTTTTTTTTTTTTTTAATTCTTCAGGAAGAATGGACAGAAGATTATCCTGATGACCAGTCCTTCCAATGGTATTCCAATGATGATACGGACTCTTTGGATGGTGGTAGGAATGAAAGCTCCCCTGAGCGTTCACCCAAAGAGCATCGTGTGTCTCAGCTGATGGAGGAAGATGCAACTTTCCGTCGAGGGAGAATGCGTTGGATAAAGCAGGAACAGACCCGAATACAGAATCTTCAGCAACAACAAATAACACGCTGTCTCAGACGACCCCCAGGCACTGGCAAGTTTATCCCCCCATTGGAGTGCAAGCTACGCTTTCCATTTAAAAGCAACCCACAACACCGCTTCTCTTGGGCACCAGGTACCACATATGTGGTAGAGGATGTGAACTGTGGCTGGCCAGAGGAACGGAAGGGTGTGGGGGAGGAGGAAATTGAGAGGAGGAATGGACGTCATCAGAAACGGCAAAATGAAACTGACCATTCTAGGCAACGAAGGAATTCGTTAGATGGGGGCTCTAACAGAGGAAGACGACCACCACATCGGCAGAATCGGCAAAATGATGAACGTCAGATAGGAAAGGGAGGTCAAGGTAGGGAAAATGAAAATGGAGGCCAGCACACACGTCACCCATCCTCTCCACAAGAACGGCCATACAAATACCACCCATACACAGCACCCCCCAGGATGCGCAGACAGAATTCGGCCCCTGATTTACGGGATAGGGAGACACCAGTGTGAAGTGATGTGGATATAAAGTATGTAGCAAATGTAAAGAGGAAGTGAAAAAGAAAGTAATGGAGATTCGGAGGAGGGAAACCTCTACTAAATAGGTAATGGAAGTAAGAGAAGATGCAAAGTGCAGAGCGATGGATTTTATTTTTTGTTTTGTGTTACTCACTGAAGTAAAACTTGGGAAAGTGATATTATGCGATGTCATTGTTATTTTTATGTTAATAATAAGATGTTCTTTTTCTTATTATTTGAGTGGGTTGCTTTGGGGGTGGGTGGGTTGGAATTGTTTTTGTTTATTTTGAACTCTAACTTTCTATGGGCAGAGGAGGCATCTTGTCGATCTGCCTTAAATAGCTGCTAATGGAGGTGGGGGATATTCAAACACTACATCAAACCACTGACCTGTTTCATTTTAGTGGCATCCACGGTAATTGTGTGGCTCTGTCCCTGCTAAGTGTCTCTATGTGAAATACCAGTGAACTTTAAAAACACTGAATTGTTTTTGAATTTTTTTTTTTTTTTATGAGCTTCGGTAAGGGCTTTTTAATCTTATACAAAGACAAGATGCTCAAAATGATCGTAAGCTTTGGGGACTGTACCATTTCCTGTTTAGCTGAATGACAGTATGGAGTGGTATTGGCATCATGCAAAAATATTCCCGATGTGATATTTTACGTCGTTTTTATGCTCCTTAAATTCTTCTGATCCTATTATTGATATCCTGATACGATTTTAGAATAAGAAGGGATTCTTCCCTGACTCATCAAGAGAGGGGCTGAAAGTTCACCAACCCCACAAACTAATACCGGGTTAAAGCAATGGCTTTTCTGTATAAATTGCGACCTTAGCTGTAACAATCACCTTAAAAATGAACTCAAAGTGATATTTAGAGTTTACAGCAATCTAAATATTGGAGCTCTTATGAGATTGATCACACTCTCTATTCTCTTTCCCCGTTACCCCTTTTACTGTTTTGTAATGCATTGGGCACCCCCTCTGGGACACAAACCTGACAAAGAGGAATGCTCCTGTGTGCCATTCTGTAACACTATGTAAGGAATATATATATCTAATTTGAAGTGTGTATATATGTATCTGTGTGTATGTATATAGGAATATATGTATAAACACACGTGTATAACTGTATGTCAAGACAAGCGCACACCTGTGTACACTGATGTGTATTCAATGCATGTATGTAGATGTAGAGATACATATGTGTAGGATATACACAGCCTTTGCCTCTCTGATTTTAGCGTGAGATTATTGCACTGTCACAAGCAGTCTGTATTTTGGGAACTGATCACCTGAAATGATGATCTGGTCAGCACTGGGGCACACTGTATTTTTGGATGTTTAGATGTGGAGATTTTGTAGCCATAAAGCTTTTTTCTGCCTTCACTTTTGCCTCTGATATTCTGCTCACCAGCTGCACTGTGTATCCGAAGCCTTAATTTTCCACTAGAACCTCACCCTAATATTATTTCAGAGACCCTGCTGGAATGCCTTCTGCCAAATTATGCCTTATTCAATAAATCTGCCAAAATCGCTTCTGTTTTTTGTTGATTAGTTTCCTCCTTCGTCTCACTAAATGTCTGAGATATGTTTTCAAACCGCTAAGGGAATGCCTCCGTGTCTTCAAAGAGCAATACCTTGTCCTGCTCCGTGTTATGGAACTCTGTTAAAGATTGGGCAGCAACAGAAGGACCGTATAGATCCAGTCTGTGTGTAACGTACTGTACACCAAATGAGGGGAATGGACTTTGCTATACAGCTTGATATATTTCTAAGCACACACAGTATTATGATGAAACCAACATATGTATTTTTAATAGATAAACCACCTGAACCGCCATGTTTGGGTTTGGATCTTTTTTGATCTGCTTATTGCTTTGAGTTTGATTTACTAAATCCTCTGTGGAGCTGATGGAGTGGGGTATGTACTGTCAGTTTATTTGGTCGAAGCTGAGAATTGTTGCAAAGAAAATGGATGGCGTGAGTCTATATATAACATGCAGCAGGATAAGAATCTATAGCCAATGTGCTCTTATTGGCCCATTAATTCTTATTTCCTTTTCATTAGTTTCAATAAATTACCACTGACTGTAACCTGTGATCTGTGTGATGGAAATTAATTAAAAAAAAATGTAAAAAAAAAACTGGTTATACTTCCTGGGGCCTATTTAAGGGAGTAGTGTTTGAAAATATTTTTCCACTAGAGAGTAACACTGACAGAAGGAGCGGAGTCAGTCCCCCATGCCCGATTTACACACTTGTGCAGCAATAAGTGTGCATTATAATTCTGAATATTGGATAACAATAAGGCCTGACACATAGTAATAAGGGGCTATGAGGTTCACCTCTGTCTGCAGGGTGACACAGTGATTACAACGTAGTCCCTCCCATTGCAGGATGACATCGTGATTAGACATGAGTCCCTCCCCCCTCCCCGCAGGGTGACACAGGCAAGTGTTTCTAATTGTACCTATGGTGTGAACAACACAAAAGTCATTTTGCTGGTCCCATTCATTTTTATTAAAAAGAAAGTTACATTGTTTAGCATTTATTCCTGTCTGCCTGCACCATGGGTGTTTGTACATTCTATATAGCACACACCATGTGATGAGTGTGTATAAACAGACTGCTAAACCATAATTAATTGTTTATACATATTATACGCCGGATAAAATTATTTTACATATACACACAACACGGACATTGCCACATGGTTTATTTACAGCCGGTTCCTTGAAAGACAAACCTATCAGTTTGTGCCCCCTCCCACAGCGAATTATCCAATGCAAAGTGCTGATCAGGAGAGAGAGTACAGCATCCTGTGCGTCTGCTCACCCCTGCAGGAAAACCATGGTGAGAAGACCTGTGGGCGAGAGACATACGGATTGTGTTAAACATCAAGGAGCCAATGCAATGGGAAAAGGGTTGGGACAAAACTGGCTCCACCATGAATTGGACATCACACTTTTTTATATATATTTATTTATATTATTATTTTTTTTGGTTTGTTTTCCTTTGATAGGATAGACCGCCTCATACATGGAAAGCATGCTAGGTCTCCTCTCCTACAGTGCAACCTGCTCATTGGTCTGATCTTTCATATCTCTTACTACTCTAAACTTGCAAAATATAAAGCTTATCTATTAATACAATGAAACGCAACTTTGTGTGTTCGCAGTTAAGAAAAAAAAGTTTTAGCCCTAAACAGTTGCCTTCATATAATACACAGTACACAAAGATGAAAGAAAATATAGCATTCAGAGAATTTGGCAAAAAAAAGTTTAAATTTGGATTCCAGAATAAATTCTATTATTTGATGTCTCAATGTTACAATGTTTTACACAGTGGAGCCTCTGCTGCATGTTGCCTGGAAACAAACGATTTTAGAATTCAATATCTTTTGTCTTCTTCTCAAGAAGAACACGTGTACTTTGGTGACACGACTGCCAAATATTGAACAGATATTTCACTTTGTAAGCCACATAAGGGATACATGCTTGGCACGGAAGAGGTAAATTATTCAAAGAATGTGTGCTCCATACCTAGCACGTAGGCAGCAACCAGTTTCTGGATGACTGACACATGGAGATGCTCGTGCAGGAGGGTGCGGGGGTCTCCGTGTAATGGGAGCATGAGAACCACCAGTGATGTCATCCCCATCAGGACATAGAGAGTGAAGAGACCAGGAGAGAGTGGCCGTGGGAAACCTGTATAGTAAGACAGTATCTGTATTCAGATTAGATCAAACACTACGCTATAATGATGCTTATCTGTGTACTATAGAGCAGTGCTGTGTATCTCTGTGTGGATTAGAAGAGCATGATGTGCTATATAATCTGCCTCCTATCTCAGGATAGTGTCTGCGTAGCTTTGAGAAGCCAAAGCTTTTCCTGCTAGTGCATATTGCGTGGAACCATGTGGCAAACAACTGTTACGTGGGATTTATTTACTGTATAGAGCTGGAATTCTGTATAGCCATGCAGACTATCTATACATTGGTAAGGAATATGTAGCGCTGTACAGCCACGCTGAGACTCATACCCTTGGAGAATTGGTAATATATGGACCATTTTTAAAAAAAAACATGAGTGAGCAGGAAAAACACATTTCTCTTATTTCGTATGGGATTCATATTCAACTGTAGGTTATAACAGAATGGCACAATCCTAAAACAAAACATGGCAACAAAGTAAAAAATCAAATTGCCCCTGTTCAAAAGTCTGCATACCCTTAGTTTTTAATACTGTGTATTGCCCCCTTTAGCATCAATGACAGGATGCAGTCTATTGTAATAATTGTCTATGAGGCCCCTAATTCTTGCAGGTGGTATAGCTGCCCATTGGTTTTGGCAAAATGCCTCCAGATCATCCAAAGTCTTTGGCCGTCTTGCATGAACCGCACATTTGAGATCTCCCCAGAGTGACTCAATGATATTAAGGTCAGGAGACTGTGATGGCCACTCCAGAACCTTCACCTTTTTCTGCTGTAACCACTGGAGGGTCAACTTGGCCTTGTGCTTAGGGTCATTGTCATGCTGGAAAAATCAAAGAGCGTCCCATGCGCAGCCATCGTGCACAAGAATGCAAGTTGTATGCCAGTATTTTCTTTTCTTTCTTTTTTTTTTTGTAAAACATTTTTATTACATTTTTGACATACATACATACAATTATTTATACTTTGTTTTTATCATTTTTACAGCGTACAAATATTACATATAAAAACAATCTCTTTTGTTAAGATTCTATCTAATTGTGTCTTTTTCTTTCTCTTTTTCCTTTTTTCCTCTTGCAAAAAGACAAAACACAACAAACGGGTACATAAATATAAAATTTCAACTTCAAGTATGGACTTTATATGTGAGTTTCTGGGTACTACTCTGTTTCCTAACCTCTCTTCACAAATGTCAAAGTTCTGAAAGGTACTCCATATCTTTTCTTTTAATTTAGTCTCCCTACCAGAAAGAAAAAAGATTTAGACTCTATCTACCAGAACCGCCAGTATTTTCTAATAACATGCTACATTCATATTGCCATCAATTTTCACAAGATTCCCGGTGCCCAAAACATCAGTGAGACACCACCATGCTTCACAGTGGGGATGGTATTCTTTTCACTATAGGCCTTGTTGACCCCTCTCCAAACATAGCACGTATAGTTGTGCCCATAAAGTTCTATTTTGGTCTCGTTATTCCAAATTACTGTGTGCCAGAATCTGTGAGGCTTGTCGCGGTGTTGTCGGGCATATTGTAACTGACCTTTTTGGTGGCATTGGCGCAGTAAAGGCTTCTTTCTGGCAACTGGACCATGGAGCTCATTTTTGTTCAATTTTTTGTTGTATCTTCGTATTGTGCTCCTTGAAACAACCACATCGTCTTTTTCCAGAGCAGCCTGTATTTCTCCTGAGGTTACCTGTGGGGTTTTCTTTGAATCCCGAACAATTCTTCTGACAGTTGTGGCTGAAATCTTTTTTGATCTTTTGACAGTTCTTTTCTGCTCCCCATGGCTCAGTATCTAGCCTGCTCAGTGCATCCACGTGAGAGCTACCAAACTCATTGATTATTTATACACAGACACTAATTGCAATTTAAGAAGCCACAGGTGTGGGAAATTAAAGGATCACTATAGTGTCAGGAAAACAAAGTGGTTTTCCTGACACTATAGTGCTTAAAGGGTGCACCCACCCTCAGGGTCCCCCTCCCTTGGCACTGAAGGGGTTAACACCCCTTCAGCTACTTACCTTAATCCAGCGCCGGGCTCCCTCGGTGCTGGTGACCTCTCCTCCCCCGCCGCCGTCAGCTCCCGTGCGCGCACATTCAAACAGTCCATAGGAAAGCATTTCTTAATGCTTTCCTATGGACGTTCTGCACGCTGGATGCAAATTTCGCATATTGTATTGCAGATGCGCCTCTAATAACTGTCAGAAAGACAGCCACTAGAGGTTGGATTAACCCTGCTGGGGTTAATTTTAGTTTTGGACGGAAATTTTCCGTCATGCGTCCTTATGGGGAGTGCTGCAATCACGGAAAAACATTTTCTGGCGTCCTTAAGGGGTTAACCTGTGTGTGTCGGTAACAAGGCCAAACATCCAAGGGTATGTACACTTTTGATCAGGGCCATTTGGGTGATTTATGTTACCATTATGATTTAAAAAGGAGCCAAACAACTATGTGATAGTAAATGGCTTCATATGATCACTATCTTTCAATAAAATAATTTTTTTGCATGATTAGCCATATTTTAAAAATCAATGCCAAAAGTTCACAATTTCTGCCAGGATATGCAAACATTTGATCAGCAAAATGTAGTGCTGTAGCGTCACACTCAGCATATATACTCTGATAAGCAATATGCAGGACTGTATACCCACACTCAATATATAAATACTGGAAAGTAAAATGTAATGCTGTACAGCTCTAGTGGGTATTTCTTACCATGCCTCACAGAGAACATGTGTGAGGGTGGATGCCACTGCAGTGGTTCCGGTGATCCCCTCTCTCTGTTCTCAGGTTTGGTTGGATGTAGTGTTGCAGTTATTTCCTTCTTGCCAGCAGCAGGGCCTTTGTGGCCCCCCTCTTCCCAAACTTCTACCCGGAATTTATCAGTGGTCCCATAGTGCCGTACACGGACATCTCGGTGCCGAACAACGCTGGTGGAAGAAGGAAGGGTAAGATGGCTTAGGATAAAGAAGATATTTGGTGGGTTTGAGAGGTTAAGTATGTGAATCTCACATGTCAATGCAGGAGTTCGGCTTCACCAGACCTTCTGTATCAACCACAGTATAATGCAATGGGGCCGTGGAGAGCACTGCAAGAGGAATAGGATGAAACTGTGTGTTCCAATTAAAGATATCATTAAGGCAAGGCGCTACAGAATATAATATCCCATTACATTATGGCAGGGGCAGTATAATATAATATCCCATTACACTATGATGGGGCAGTATAATATAATATCCCATTACACTACGATGGGGCAGTATTATATAATATCCCATTACACTATGATGGTGGGCGGTATAATATTAAATTACATAACATCATGATGGGGAGGCGGTATAATATAATATCCCATTACACAATGATGGGGGCTGTATAATATATTATCCCTTTACACTATGATGGAAGCAGTATGATATAATATCCTATTACACTATGATGGTGGGCAGTATTATATAATATCCCATTACACTATGATGGGGCAGTATTATATAATATCCTATTACACTACGATGGGGCAGTATTATATAATATCCCATTACACTATGATGGTGGGCGGTATAATATAATATCCCATTACATAACATCATGATGGGGGGGCGGTATAATATAATATCCCATTACACTATGATGGGGGCTGTATAATATAATATCCCTTTACACTATGATGGAAGCAGTATAATATAATATCCTATTACACTATGATGGGGGCGGTATAATATAATATCCCATTACACTATGATGGGGGCTGTATAATATAATATCCCTTTACACTATGATGGAAGCAGTATAATATAATATCCTATTACACTATGATGGGGCGGTATAATATAATATCCCATTACACTATGATGGGGACTGTATAATATATTATCCCTTTACACTATGATGGAAGCAGTATAATATAATATCCTATTACACTATGATGGGGGCGGTATAATATAATATCCCATTACACTATGATGGGAGCGGTATAATATAATATCCCATTACACAATGATGGGGGCTGTATAATATATTATCCCTTTACACTATGATGGAAGCAGTATGATATAATATCCTATTACACTATGATGGTGGGCAGTATTATATAATATCCCATTACACTATGATGGGGCAGTATTATATAATATCCCATTACACTATGATGGGGGCTGTATAATATAATATCCCATTACACTATGATGGGGGCAGTATTATATAATATCCCATTACACTATGATGGGGGCTGTATAATATAATATCCCATTACACTATGATGGGGGGGCGGTATAATATAATATCCCATTACACAATGATGGCGGGCGGTATAATATAATATCCCATTACATAACATCATGATGGGGCAGTATAATATAATATCCCATTACACTACGATAGGGCAGTATTATATAATATCCCATTACACTATGATGGGGCGGTATTATATAATATCCCATTACACTACGATGGGGCAGTATTATATAATATCCCATTACACTATGATGGCGGGCAGTATTATATAATATCCCATTACACTATGATGGCGGGCGGTATAATATAATATCCCATTACATAACATCATGATGGGGGGGGTATAATATAATATCCCATTACACTATGATGGGGGGGGCGGTATAATATAATATCCCATTACACTATGACAGTATTATATAATATCCCATTACACTATGATGGCGGGCGGTATAATATAATATCCCATTACATAACATCATGATGGGGGGGTATAATATAATATCCCATTACACTATGATGGGGGGGGCGGTATAATATAATATCCCATTACACTATGATGGGGCAGTATTATATAATATCCCATTACACTATGATGGCGGGCGGTATAATATAATATCCCATTACATAACATCATGATGGGGGGGTATAATATAATATCCCATTACACTATGATGGGGGGGGCGGTATAATATAATATCCCATTACACTATGATGGGGCAGTATTATATAATATCCCATTACACTATGATGGCGGGCGGTATAATATAAGTAAGCTCATCGAGCAGGGCCCTCAACTGTACGTCAGTGGTCTGATCTCAATTATGTGTCTGTTAGTCCACCCATTGTACAGCGCTACGGAATTTGTTGGCGCTATATAAATAATAAAATAATAATAATATCCCATTACATAACATCATGATGGGGGGGCGGTATAATATAATATCCCATTACACTATGATGGGGGCTGTATAATATATTATCCCTTTACACTATGATGGAAGCAGTATGATATAATATCCCATTACACTATGATGGGGCGTAATAATATAATATCTCATTATGCTCTGGTGGGGGCAGCAGAAGTATCACATTAAACTATGATGGGAGCTGTGCAATATAACATCCTGCTACACTTCTATTGTGATTCACTTACACCTTGAGAATGCTGGGAGTGCAGTTACAGAATATGATGCCACAACCTTTAACTTTAGTTTTGGCTCTGGCTAAAATTGTAAGGGAATGAAGGTCAAAGATCAACCTGATTCCTGGTACTAAATCATTATAAGTTAGGCCTCTGCACCAATAAACTGTAGAAGATGACTGACTGGACACCATAAACACCCTAGCATAGGCAGCCCACTACCAATGCTGTCTGCTGACTGGAGCAGACTTGTCCACATCCAACATAATGCCACTGATACAATTTCCATACTGAGTTCACACATACCTTTGTACCGTAGCACACATGGGAATGGATTGTAGAGGGTGAGGACCTGCTTGTGGCTAGCTTGGTCATCGGCGTAGAATTCCAGGGATGGAGGGAATATGAAAACAGGGAGGGGGGATTGAGAAGTAGATGGCAAGGGGATCTTTGAGCTGCCCCTCTGCTCATCACCCTCCACCTTTCCAGGGACCCCCCTCTGCATGACCGCTACTTGTGGGGGGCATCAGCAGACGGTGCTGTCCAGACTTCAGGAGCTACTTTCAGAAGCCTAGGAGGTGAATGGAGGCAAATGGTCGTTAAAAGAATCATAATAATGTATTATCACAGTGTGGTGGATGCATGGAACTACCTATGGGTGGAGGGCATGGGGCGTAAAACAGTGAAAGAATACAGATACAATATTTTTCACTTCACTATTTTGACTTAGAATTTGAAATGTTATGGTCGATACACCTCAATCCTTGGTTTAGTAGACAAACCCTGTCGCAAAGATAAAGGAACAAAAAAGGGAGGAAGTGATGGTAAATGTTTTTAATCTATCCTAGAGCTAATGTATTAAATTGATTATTGGAAAAATAATTATTAAAATAATTAATGATTTAAAAGGAAATAAATCCTTTGAAAATGCAGCACTTGTACAAGCAAGTGCTGCTACAGAACATATAATTAAGCCCCCAATCACAGTAAAAATGCTCAATAAGTCTCTAGCAGCCATACTGTGACAGGTATCAGCCTGTTCAAAGCTTAATTTACAGTTTTGTAAAGCTGACTGTATGCAGCACTCTATGCCTCTCTAATGCTGGTGAGAGGAAATACAATAGCTGGCCACCGTCCACGCACTTTGACAGACCCGAGTTCCCAAGCTTATATTTTCTTTACATCTTTTGTTTTTTACCTTTAGCACACCCAGTGGTGCCCCTCTCTTCTTCTAACTCCTGACTACGCGTAGCCGGTGACCCGGTTCATCTTAGTATACTTTAGCTAGGCCCTCCCCAACAGCTCCTGGTCAGCCATGTCAGGCCCCACATCCTCCTTCTTGCCCACTGATCTGAGGCTGATGTCCCTCAATGACAAGGGACTGAACACACCAGAGAAAAGATCACTTGTGTTGCGGTACTTTAAGGCTCAGAAGGCCCATGTGGTGTATGTCCAAGAAACACACTTTAGGGAGGGCTACGTCCTGAAACTGACCAACCACATTTACTCGATGGGCTTTTATGGGAATAACCATAATGGCAAAGCTAGGGGAACTGCTATCCTCATTCACAAGTCAATCCCGGATCTTCATGGCGCAACCTTGGTGGGGCTGGAGGGTCAATACGTTTTCATAAAGGGGGAGATACAAGGCCAGAAATACACTTTTGCCAACATCTATGCACCTAACTCACAACAAGGCAGATTTCTGAGGCCACGCTGCAGACCCTAATAGCCTTTGTTGAGGGCTATCTGATATTGGGGGGGTGATATTTTCGGCCTTACGCCCGAAAATACTGGCCACCAGACTAAACCCATATCTGCCCGAGATGCACAAGGCAGCTGCTTACGCGGACAATCTCCTGTTCTTTGTGGCATCCCCAGAGATCACAATGCCGAATATCATGCATGTGTTTGTGCTCTACGGAGACCTATCTAACTTCAAACTCAATTATACCAAGTTGACGCTGCTCAATATCTCAGTGCCTTCGACCAGGGCTACCATTGTGTGTGGGAACTTTCAATTTAATGGTCGGATAGAACTGGGGGTCTGGGTAACTAGGGACAACGCCCAACTGTTTGAGACAAACTTCACCCCAATGCTGTCTATGCAGATTGGATGCTACCACACATATCTTGGCTAGGAAGCATTGCAGTGACTACGGTGAATATCCTGCCATGCATCCTCTAACTGTTTCAGACGCTCCCAATCAAGATTCCAGCTACGTACTTCACATCCCTAAGATCGCTGCTGATAAAAAATATATGGGGCTCCCAGAAATCTCAAATACGTTACCAGATTCTGACTAGACTGAAGGCGGAGGGGGGGCTGGCAGTGACTGACTTTCTCCTATATTATTACTCTACCCACATGTACAGAGTACTAGAATGGGCCAAGGGCAAGGTTACCAAATTGTGGAAAGACATCGAGCAACGCCAAACAGGCAGCTCCTTGCACACTCTAGTCTGGATGACACAAGGAGAGAGTAGGGTGTTAACCAGCCATGGGTCACCAGCCATGTGTTAAGGCCACTCTTGAGATCAAAATTGGGCCTTTCCTCTTTCCCGTCACCCTCACCAATAACCCTGGCTTCCCACCGGGCTTGGGGGGCAGACCCTACGTCTGCTTCTTTAAACACGCACAGGTCCAGGTCCGCCACATGACTAAGGGGAAGGGACTCAAGACCCTGGATGACTTATTGGGGGACACCGCAGGCACATTCAAGCATAGGTTTAAGTACGAACAACTTAAAAGGTTTTTCGTCCACGTACCTAAACAACCAGACTTGTATAGGACTCTTACCTCCTTCGAACAAAATTGTATAGACCCTGCCCCACAATCTCACGCAGTCTCTTTTCTATACTCCCTACTCCAAACACAAGGGAACTCACAGGCACCTAGCTACATGGGGAAATGGGAAGTGGCCCTCGGGGAAACCCTCACAGACAACCAATAGGGGACGATTTGCAATCTAGTGCATCACTGTGCACTAGCTAGCAGAACTCAGGAGACAGCCTATAAAGTCTTAACACAATGCTATAAAACACTGCTCCTCCTCCAGAACATTAACCCTACCTTAGACGGCGACTGTTGGCACTGTTGGGCCGCATTGAGCACGTCCCTGCATGTATGGTGGGATTGCCCTAAAATCCAACCTTTCTAGAGGGCAATTAGTGCCATCCTCGAGAAGTTCTCGGACAACCCAACCGCTTTCACACCAGCGCCATTCCTCCTACATCACACCACCACTTCAACCGCCAAATACAAAAGGTCTTTGTCCATACGGATTCTGAACACAGCCAAACAGGTTATCCCCCTTACTGGAAAAAAGAGGAACCCCCGCCCATGACATTATGGTTTGACAAAATGGAGAACCTACGATGGTTAAAGGAGCTGACCTTTGCGTCCCAGGGACGTACACAGACATACACAGATATTTGGACTCACTGGCTGCTTGACGCCCAGACTTCCAGGCTTTGCTGACATACGGATCCCCAATAGACACGGCTGAGGGGACAGGCCCCGGGTCACTGACAGAGAGACGCCTACCATTGGAGAGGATATGAGGAGCTTTCTGGTACATTTTGAGGTGCTGGACCAGGTTTGGCAGTTTTGGGACCTGCCTGATCCCCTAGTGACCTCAACCATCCCCTGCCACATGACAGTAACATGTTAAGGATGGGTCTACCCAGCCTCGCTTAAAGGACCACTATAGTGCCAGGAAAACATACTCGTTGCCCCCATCCTCAGGGTCCCCCTCACGCCCGGCTCTGGGGAGAGGAAAGGGTTAAAACTTACCTTTTTCCAGCGCTGGGCGGGGAGCTCTCCTCCTGCGATCCTCCCATTCGGCTGAATGCGCACGCGCGGCAAGAGCTGCGCACGCATTCAGCCGGTCGCCTAGGAAAGCATTTACAATTTACAATGCTTTCCTATGGACGCTTGCGTGCTCTCACTGTGATTTTGACTATGTACTCTGTTTATATGAGCATAATGCTTAGTGATGAAGGACTCAAGAGTCCCAGTTTACACTTTGCTTCTTTTTGATTATGTTACCTCAGTCCTGTGTGGCTATTTGCACAGTTACTGTACGCTTCAATGAAGTGGTCTGGGTGCCAGGTTCCCCAGGTTTTAACCCTTCAGATGTAAACATAGCAGGTTTACATTGCAGGGTTAATCCAGCCTCTAGTGGCTGTTTTCCTGACAGCCGCTAGAGGCGCTCCCCCGACGCTCAAAGCGAAAATCGCATTCAGCACGCAGAACGTCCATAGGAAAGCATTGAGAAATGATTTCCTATGGGCGTTTTTAATGCGCGCAAGGCTCTGGCCGCGCATGCACATTCGGCTCCACTCGGGAGCTGACGTCGGAGGGGGAGGAGAGGAAGCCCGGCACTGGATAAAGGTAAGTGGTTTTAACCCCTTCAGCCCAGCAGGAGGGGGGCCCTGAGGGTGGGGGGATACTAAGGATTATATAGTGTCAGGAAAACGGGTTTGTTTTCCTGACACTACAGTGGTCCTTTTTTAGTAATCAGACATTTAAAAAATCACTAATTAAATGCCCGTTCTGGCAAACCAATGACTGGGAAGCATAGCGCGATTTCCAAATCCTTCTTCTTAATGATTTCCCAAACAGAGAGTAGAAAATTACAAACTTTAAATAATATGTATTTTGATAATTAGCCGTGCAGCCACAGCATGACAAACTCCCCACATTGCTGCCTGCTAACGGAGGGCATGTAAACAAAATTTATACGACTTATGGGATCTTTGCCAATATCAAAATAAATATTCTGCACTGGTAATGGACCCGTGGGGCTCCAAGATGTTATTGCTCTAGGAGGCAGAGAGTGTGAAGGCTCCAGTCCTGGAGCTGAAAAGGCAAGTGGGGATTCATTTATCAAATAGCTAATTAATCAATAGCTCAGTGGGCTAATGTATCATCAGTAGAACCTGTTAAACCCTTGGGGGTCACAGGGTTGACTCAGCCCTTCATCCTTGAAAGTAGATACCATTAAATTGGGTAATAGTTATAGGAAATATAATAAAAACACTGCTCAGTCTTGCAGCAATATTATTATAACACCTAACGTGCACAGCATATTACAAGGACAGTCTTAGCACCAAAGCTACTTCACCTTAATGGGGTTTTAATGCATTAATACTACCTATTTTCTCAAACACAGTAAATCTTTGCAGTTTCTGAGAAATGGCAATATTTACATTTGTCCAAAAGCATGCCTCAAGTAACTTTCAAAAAGACAAGAGATTCCTCCTCCTTACATCATCCAATTTTTCAAGGACTTCACATTTGATGTCAACATACACAACATGATGATGCTGAATGTAGGTAATGTTGCTAATGCTTCTCACAGCTGCACATGATTTCTGTCGCCAATGCTTCTCTGTGAGAAACATCTGAAAGGATAAAAGTTATCAAGCTGGATGACTTTACCAGAGAATGTTGGACTACAGCAAGGAGGTGCTCCTGGCACTGCAATGTTTGGTGAAGGAGAGATGGTGCAAGGCAATTTTTCAGGGTTTGGGCTAGGCCCTTTTATCCCAGTGAAGAGTAATCATGCAACAGGATACAAAGACATTTTAGAATATTAGGTAATAACTACTTTGGGGCAACGGTTTGGAGAAAGCTATTTCCTGTTCCAGCATGACATGACATTACAGTGCCTCTATTATATAGATTATTAATGATTTCAAAGAGGGCACACTGTAGTGGTTATGGTGTCAGGTGTTCTCTGGTGCTTTTCCACATTTTTTTTAGTCAAACCATTCTCAAATGTTTTTGTATCATATCACATTAAAATTACACTTTACTGGAGCTAAAAGGCCTAGCCCAAACCCACGGTAAGAGCCCTAGAGGACAATTATCTCTTCTCCATCAACCTTTACAGTAGTTATTATGCAATCTGGTAGGTAGCATTCTTCTGGCATCCACCACACACAGACTCTTCCATCCGACTGCGGAACAGTGAAGCGTAATTCATCATTCTAGAGAACACGTTTCCACTGCTCCTTAGTCCAAAGGCGACATGCTTTCCACAACTCCAACACTTGGCACTGCGCATGTTGATGTGAGGCTTGCGTACAGCTGCCCATCCATAGAATCGCATTTCATTTAGATCTTTTGTGTTACTGTTGCATCTTGAGGCAGTTAGGAAACCCGGTAGTGACTAATGCAATTAATGATAGGCAATTTTTCCACTGTAGCGTTTCAGTGACTCCTTGCTCAGTGACTATGTGTGGTCTACCACCTAATGGCTGGCTTTTGTTGATCCTAGATGTTTTCAATTCACAATATTAGCACTTGCTACAGCAGATCTAGTAGAGCATAAATTTAATGAACTGACTTGTGGCAAAACGATCATCCTATGTCCCATTTAAAGTCACTGGTATGACCCACTGTGCTGCCATTGTTTAACAGTGAGCATTTTACAGCTACGTGCTAGATTTTATTCGCCTCTAACCAATCAGTGATGCTGAAACACCTGATCTCTACTGGGTGTAAATCTGTGAAGATGGCCCATAATTGGAGGAGAGATGAATAGATAATATGCAGTAGATGATGGATAATGAGAGTGTGGGGTGCGGATGGGTAGAAATATTGGGTGTGTGAGGTAAACATATGGGAGGATAGATAGATAGCTACGAAATTTGCTGGCGCTATGTAATTAATGATAGATAGATAGATAGATATGGGGGGAGTGGAAATAGATGGATGGATGCTTGGGGGAGGGGTGAATGGATTTCGGAGGGGTAAGGTGTAGGGATATAGGGAAAGATAGAATAATGGGGATTGAGGTCAATTGATTTTTAGAGGTGAGGTGGATGGATAGGAAATATAATAAAAACACTGCTCAGTCTAGCAGCAATATTACATGCATACCATATTACAAGGACAGTCTTAGCACCAAAACTACTTCACATTAATGGGGTTTTAATGCATTGATACTACCTCTTTTCTCAATACTTTTATTAATCCCTGGCCTTATCTTACATTTAGAATAGCCTTATGCCTATCCCAAGCTTGATTAAACTCCCTCACTGTGTTAACTTCTACCACTTCAGCTGGAAGGCTATTCCATGCATCCACTACCCTCTCAGTAAAGTTATACTTCCTGATATTACTTCCTGAAATCTATGTAAGCAATGTCAATGGCACCACCTTAATCTATTATTTCAGTTACCTAATCAATAAAATTAGATAGATAGATAGATAGATAGATAGATAGATAGATAGATACAGATAGTGTGTGTGTAAGGTCATATATGGTGATGAGGTAATAAGATGGAGGATAGATACAGATATTGGGTGTGATGTGATGAGGTAATACGATGGGGGATAGATAGATAGATAGATAGATAGATAGATAGATAGATAGAAAGATAGATAGTGATGTAATAAATAGAGATGAGGTAATAAGATGGGGATAGATAGATAGTGGGGTAATAAATTCACGACTGGGTAATAAGATGGCTTAAATAGAGATATTGAGATATTGAGTGTGAGGTAATAAATTGATAATGAGGTAATAAGATGCCATGAGATATATAGATAGAGATATTGAGTGTGAGGTAATGAATTTATGATGATGTAATAAGATGAGATAGAGATATTGAGTTTTGGGCAATGAATTGATGATGTGGTAGTAAGATAAGATACATAGAGATATTGAGTGTGAGGTAATAGGTTAATGATGAGGTAATGAGATAAGATACATAGAGATATTGAGTGTGAGGTAATAAGTTAATGATGGTGTAATGAGATAAGATACATACAGATATTGAGTGTGGGGTAATAAGTTAATGATGAGGTAATGAGATAAGATACATAGATAGAGATATTGAGTGTGACGTCATAAGTTAATGATGAGTTAATGAGATAAGATACATAGATAGAGATATTGAGTGTGACGTCATACGTTAATGATGAGGTAATGAGATAAGATACATAGATAGAGATATTGAGTGTAACGTCATACATTAATGATGAGTTAATGAGATAAGATACATAGATAGAGATATTGAGTGTGACGTCATACGTTAATGATGAGGTAATGAGATAAGATACATAGATAGAGATATTGAGTGTGAGGTAATAATTTAATGATGAGGTAATGAGATAAGATAGAGATATTGAGTGTGAGGTCATACGTTGATGATGAGGTAATGAGATAAGATACATAGATAGAAATATTGAGTGTGTGGTAATACGTTAATGATGGGGTAATGAGATAAGATACATAGAGATATTGAGTGTGACGTCATACGTTAACGATGAGGTAATGAGATAAGATACATAGAGATATTGAGTGTAACGTCATACGTTAATGATGAGTTAATGAGATAAGATACATAGATAGAGATATTGAGTGTGACGTCATACGTTAATGATGAGGTAATGAGATAAGATACATAGATAGAGATATTGAGTGTGAGGTCATACGTTAATGATGAGTTAATGAGATAAGATACATTGATAGAGATATTGAGTGTGAGGTCATACGTTAATGATGAGTTAATGAGATAAGATACATAGATAGAGATATTGAGTGTGAGGTCATACGTTAATGATGAGGTAATGAGATAAGATACATAGATAGAGATATTGAGTGTGAGGTCATACGTTAATGATGAGGTAATGAGATAAGATACATAGATAGAGATATTGAGTGTAACGTCATACATTAATGATGAGTTAATGAGATAAGATACATAGATAGAGATATTGAGTGTGACGTCATACGTTAATGATGAGGTAATGAGATAAGATACATAGATAGAGATATTGAGTGTGAGTCATACGTTAATGATGAGGTAATGAGATAAGATACATAGATAGAGATATTGAGTGTGAGGTCATACGTTAATGATGAGGTAATGAGATAAGATACATAGATAGAGATATTGAGTGTGACGTCATACGTTAATGATGGGGTAATGAGATAAGATACATAGAGATATTGAGTGTGACGTCATACGTTAATGATGAGGTAATACAGATAGTGGCTTAGAAGGGATAGCGTGTTATTCTGACGGTGATAGTCCTAGTAGTGACGTCATATATTAGCACACATTCATATACATGTGGCATCACGGATGACGTCAGAACCTATCACACAAGCCCCTACTCTGAATACCCCGGAAGGTTTAATAAAACCCTGTCCGTGCTATCGGTATGTCCCCAATGGAGGCTCCGGGAATACCGTGTAACGGGCCTGGGGAGATTACCTGCAGCTTCCGCCATTATGTGCCGCTGCTTCCCTAACCTCGAGCGATCCGCCTCTCTGATTGGACGTCAATCACGTCAATCAGGCAGGCAGCTAGTGACGCATTACCAGACGGAGAAATTACTGCCCCAGAGTATGTATTGCTGATTGAACGAGCTGCCGACCAATCACACGCGAGCTTTTATAACACTAGTCAGTCATTAGCAAATACACAGCTTGTATAGTGTTTTGTGATTGGTTCTTCTTTGACCAATCAGCTGCCAGGAATATGTGTGTTGCTGGGTTCATCCTGGAAGATTTCATTGTCTGTCACGCAGCGTCACGCGGTCATAAAAGGGATTGTCTGTAGGAATTTCCTCAAACTAAAAAATTATTTATATACATTAATTACCTCAAACTAAATAATTATTTATATACATTAATTACCTCAAATTATAAATTATCTATATAAATTACCTCATACAATAGAATTAACTAGAGAAATTACCTCAAACAATAGGATTATCTATATAGATTACCTCATACAATAGGATTATCTATATAGATTACCTCATACAATAGAATTATCTATATAGATTACCTCATACAATAGGATTATCTATATAGATTACCTCATACAATAGGATTATCTATATAGATTACCTCAAACAATAGGATTATCTATATAAATTACCTCAAACAATAGGATTATCTATATAGATTACCTCATACAATGGGATTATCTATATAGATTACCTCATACAATAGAATTATCTATATAGATTACCTCATACAATAGAATTATCTATATAAATTACCTCAAACAATAGGATTATCTATATAAATTACCTCATACAATAGAATTATCTATATAAATTACCTCATACAATAGAATTATCTATATAAATTACCTCAAACAATAGGATTATCTATATAGATTACCTCAAACAATAGGATTATCTATATAAATTACCTCATACAATAGGATTATCTATATAAATTACCTCAAACAATAGGATTATCTATATAAATTACCTCATACAATAGAATTATCTATATAAATTACCTCATACAATAGAATTATCTATATAAATTACCTCAAACAATAGGATTATCTATATAGATTACCTCAAACAATAGGATTATCTATATAAATTACCTCATACAATAGGATTATCTATATAAATTACCTCAAACAATAGGATTATCTATATAAATTACCTCATACAATAGGATTATCTATATAAATTACCTCAATAGGATTATCTATATAAATTACCTCAATAGGATTATCTATATAGATTACCTCATACAATAGGATTATCTATATAAATTACCTCATACAATAGGATTATCTATATAAATTACCTCATACAATAGGATTATCTATATAAATTACCTCATACAATAGGATTATCTATATAAATTACCTCAAACAATAGGATTATCTATATAAATTACCTCATACAATAGGATTATCTATATAAATTACCTCAATAGGATTATCTATATAAATTACCTCAATAGGATTATCTATATAGATTACCTCATACAATAGGATTATCTATATAAATTACCTCATACAATAGGATTATCTATATAAATTACCTCATACAATAGGATTATCTATATAAATTACCTCAAACAATAGGATTATCTATATAAATTACCTCATACAATAGGATTATCTATATAAATTACCTCAATAGGATTATCTATATAAATTACCTCAATAGGATTATCTATATAGATTACCTCATACAATAGGATTATCTATATAAATTACCTCATACAATAGGATTATCTATAAAACTTGTTGCTTAACTTTTACCCCATGGCGATATGACTGTGTTTGTGGGATCTTGAGCGCTGTTCGGATATAGTGAACACTCAGATCCAAACTATTTGCTGTTGTTGTAAATGGAGATATTTTCTGTATGCTGGAGATACTTGGTTTACCACACCCAAGCAATGCTTGCAGTCGGTCAAATAGGTCTTCCATCTATCTTTTGAACCACTGGACCAATTTGTATGATTTGGACACATGTTTGTATTTGGAGTATGCTGATTCTGAATGTGATGTATACTTTTAAAGTTATGAATATTGTGTAAAACTGTGTATTTTCCTGCCTGTGATAATTATGTTAGCCCATTCTGTTCAGTAATTGTATCACAGGCAGAGGGGAGGATTTCTGCTGGTATGAATGGGAGTGTTAAGCCGTGTTGTCATGTATTGATTGGTGTGTTCTTAAAAACCCTTTGGGCGGTACTATGTTTGTAAAATGGGCATAAAAGCAGAGTGTTTGATTAAAAGCTTCCGTTCTACTTCACCCTCAATTTGGAGTCCTGTCTCTTATTGGGGGAATCTGCTACAAGCGATTGCTATGCTCTGCATATTCCCTTGCTATAATCCTTCCTAAGATCTTTTAAGAGCTTGTTCCTGCTTCGCTCTCTGGAGTCTACGGTGATTATGGTGTCTGCTGGAGGGCTTGGAGCCTTTACGGCAGATTTTGTTTCTGTACAGGCAGGGCCGGCGCCACCTGTAAGGCGACCTAGGCAGCCGCCTAGGGCGCACCTTAGCAGGGGGCGCCGGATCCCTGCGCCCGGCGGCTCCTCATGCTGCGCCGCCTGAGCGCTTTTACAAGCCTCAGGCGGTGCAGCACTGCTGTGGAGGGCGGCCGGATTTGAGTGACGGGCAGGAGGGAAGTGCAGAGCGCTCCCTCCCGCTGGTCTCTCAATGTAGCGTGGCATCACAGTGAGCACTTCCCTTCAGTCCGCTGGCGGCCGGGAACAGGAAACAGAGGTTCCTGTTCCGCGCCGCCCGGCCACGCTACATAGGCAGGAGGGGGGGGGGCGGTGTAAGGAGGGGGAGGAAATAAGGACCATCAGGAGAGGGGGGTGTGGAGGGGAGGAAATAAGGACCACCGGAAGTGGAGTAAGGACCACCAGGGAGGGGGGGTGGAGTAAGGACCCAGGGGGGAGTAGAACACCAGGAGGGTGAGGGTGTGAGTAAGGACCACCAGGGGAGGGGGGAGTAAGGAACACAGGGGGAGGGGGAGGGTAAGGACCACCAGGGGAGGGTGGGAGGGTGAGTAAGGACCACGGGGGGAGGGCAGGAGGGTGAGTAAGGACCAGGGGGGGAGGGGGAGTAAGGGACCACTGGGGGAAGAATGGGGGGAGTAAGAACCACTGGGGGAGGAGAGGGGGAGTAAGAACCACTGGGGAAGGGGGGGTGAAGGAACACAGGGGGACGGGGGGTGGGGAGTAAGGACCACTGAGGGAGGAGGGGGGGTCCACTAAGGGGTTTGGGAGAGGGAGGACCACTAAGGGGGGAAAGGACTACTAAGGGGGGGTGAGGGGAAAGAGGATAATGACCACTGGGGGGGGGATTACCACTAAGGGGGTGGGGGGAGGAGGGGAATGTCTACTAAGGGGTTTGGGAGAGGGAGGGCCACTAAGGGGGAAGGGGGGACTGAGAAGACCACCAAGGGGGGACTACAGGGGGCCAAGGGAGAGCACTAAGGGACAGAAGGGGAGAACACGGAGGGACAGGAGGGAAGGGGAAATCAATAATTGACGGGGGGAGAGCACTATGAAAAAAAATTACAAAAAATAAAGAGCAGCTCCCCTCTCAGTCTCTATCCTACAACACAAACCCTCTCTTTTACACTACACACATACACAATGCATCCCCCCCACACACACACACAGAAACATACAATGCATTCCTACTCAGACACACCCGAAACACACAATGCATCCCTTACATTCACACAAACACTCATTCTCTTACACACAGAAACAAAATGCATCTCTTACACAATCAATGCACCCCTTACAGACACACACTGCATTCAATTAAATACACAGAAACACACCTTGCACCCCTTACACACACACACACCCAGAAAAGAGATGTTGCAGTGTAAGCATGCAGAAGCCAAACACAGAAATATTGGACACAGGTCTTCAGGAAGTAACAGGCCTTTATTCACATTACCGATCGGGTCTCAGATGAACTCCTGTTCCAAAAGATCTGAGAGACCAACACATAGTGTACATTCCTTATATAGCACTATAACTCCTCCCATTAATAGCTACACCCACATACACCTTTAACCAATCAATGAGCAGAATATAGACTTGTACATCTAGTCAAACCACATGGCTCATCCAAGACAAAGGAAATAAGTGCAATTTCAGTTCCTGCATTCCTGCACATGCTCAGTACACTGATGACAGTATCCTAGCTACATGTAGCTAACCAACTGACACAACATACACATATGCCACATGGAGATTTTGGCCTACTAAATTTTAACCATGCTGGAATCCCATCACAATACAATGCATTCCTTACATGCAAACACACACTGCATCCCCTATAAACACACTACATCCCTTACAGAAATTGGTATCCCTATACACTACATTCTATAAGAACACACACACATTGCATCCTCTACAATAACACATAAAACATCCCCTACACTCATACACTCCACTTCCTGTGAGAGAACTCATGGGTGGGCCATGTAGCTGGATTTATGGGTGGGCATTGTAGGCATACTCACGGTCAAGCCCCGGGGGCCCAGACCTTGAGCTGTGTAAGGGGCCCTAAAACATGGAGCTGCTTCCTGTTCGTTAATTGTTGTGAGCACTGTTAAAAACAGTCTCCTGAGAGCCTCTTCTACACCAGACCTGTGGAGCCAGACAGAGCCCATCATCAGCCTCTTGTCCTCATCTGGTGGTAAGTAGGCAATCCAATATATTATTAGTGGCACTAATCTCTAATTTATCTCACATTAAATGGATACTATAGTCACTAGAAGCACTACAGCTTAATGTAGTGGTTCTGGTGTCTATAGCCTGTGCCTGTAGGCTTTTTAATGTAAACACACTGTCTTTTCAGATAAAAGACACTTTGTGAAGACTGGCGTTGGCCCATATGGCAGGGCATATGGGGGGGGGGGCGGCAAATTTTTTTTTTGCCTAGGGCGGCAAAAATCCTTGCACCGGCCCTGTGTACAGGGCACCTAGTTTTGGATAAAGTTTAGATGCAAGTTTTCCTATACGGAGGCCAAAAGATAGATTGGGGTCTAACAACGTACCCAAGTATTTGAAAGAGTGGACTGCGGTCAGTGTGCTATTTGAATTTCTTTTGATGGATAGGTGGGAATTGTGTAATTTAGGTACTGTTCCGAAGATCATTGTGACAGTTTTGTGAGTGTTTAGGAAGAGTTTGTTTTTTGCAATCCACTTTTCTACCTCTGTAAACTGGTCTTGGAGCACAGCCTCAAGCTGCTGTAGATCGGATTTGCTCGCATAGATTACTGTCGTCTGCGTACATGTGTACATTTGAGGATTGCAGACATTAGGCAGATCATTTATAAATTATGTAATTAGTAGGGGGCTGAGAATGGAACCTTGGGGAACACCATACGTGACTGGGAGAGGGATGGAGCCGCTGTCAGAAATTGACACATATTGCTAGCGATCCGACACATATGATCGAAACCAGGTTAGCGAAAAATCACCAATACCTGAGTTTTTGAGTTTAAGCAGTAGAAAGTCGTGGTCTACTGTGTCAAAGGCCTTTGCAAAATCAAAGAAAATAGCTCCATTTAGGTCTCCTTGTTTAGATGTCATTGCAAACTTTTAAGAGGGCAGTTGTAGTGGAGTGATTCTGGCGAAAGCCCGATTGATCAGGGGGGAAGATAGTTTGATTGTTGGTAATACTCACATAGTTGCGTATGGACACATTTTTCTAAGATTTTTGACAATACTGGGAGCAATGATATTGGGCGATAGTTAGAAAGCAAAGTAGTGTCACCACTTTTATGGATAGGTACTACTCTCGCAGTTTTCCAAAGTTTGGGTATGTATCCAGACACCAAGGATTCGTTAATTAGGGCTGCGACGGGTTTAGCAACTGCACTGAGTTTGAACAGCATTGCTGGGATTTGATCAGGTCCAGACTGTTTTTTCATTTTTAGATTATTAGGGTGTTTTTTAATGATACTAATAGGTACAGGTCTAAAAATGAACTTGTCTATATTGGGCCTTTGCAAATTTAGTGGGGCCTTTTCCACATTTGTAGTTTTAGGATGCGTGTCATTTATTAGCTTGGCATCAGGGCAGTGGAGCATCCGACAAAATAATTGTTAAAGGCATTTGCTACATCTAAGGGAAGTTGCAGGGTTTGGTTATCCACTTTGACAGTGGTGGGTTGGGAGTGGATTGGGGGCGTTTGTAATTTATTTATGACTTTCCAAAAGTTTCTGAGGTTTGATAGGTTATTATTCAGATTTTCACAGAAATATTGGGCCTTGGCCAATTTTGTTTGTTTTGTGCATATATTTCGCCATTGTCTATATGCACAGTGATCATTCATAGAGCCAGTACACTTGAACTTTGATCACAAAGAATTCTGAAACTGGTACATTTGGATGAGGTCAGCTGTGATCCAGTTCATATGTGCTCCTTTTACTTACCTTACGCAGCGGGGCATGCATGGATACCTCAAACTATAAAGTATTTATATAAATTACCTCAAACTATAGGATTATCTGTATGAATTACCTCAAACTATAGATTATCTATATTAATTACCTCAAACTATAGAATTTTCTATATACATTACCTCAAACTATAGAATTAACTAGATAAATTACCTCAAACTATAAATTATTTATATAAATAACCTCAAACTATAGGATTATCTATATAAATTTCCTCAAACTATAAATTATCTATATAAATTACATCAAACTATAGAATTATTTATATAAATTTCCTCAAACCATAGGATTATCTATATAAATTACTTCAAATGATAGAATTAACTAGATTAATTACCTCAAACTATAGGATTATCTATAAAATTTCCTCAAACTATAGATTATCTATATAAATTACCTCAAACCATAGGATTATCTATATAAATTACCTCAAACTATAGAATTAACTATTTAAATTACCTCAACCTATAGAATTATCTATATAAATTACCTCAAACTATAGATTATTTATATAAATTACCTCAAACTAGATTATCTATATAAATTACCTCAAGCAATAGGATTATCTATATAAATTACCTCAAACTATAAATTATCTATATAAATTACCTCAAACCATAGGATTAGCTATTTAAATTACCGCAAACTATAGGATTATCTATATAAATTACCTCAAGTTGTAGATTAACTATATAAATTACCTCAAACTATAAATTATTTATATAAATTACATCAAACTATAGAATTATCTATATAAATTACCTCAAACTATAGAAATATTTATATAGATTACCTCAAACTATAAATTATCTTTATAACCAGGAGCTTGTTTATTAATATTTTTTATAAATAAATACCCTTTTTTACTACGGAATTTTCTTCATTCATTATCCGGAATCCTGTTAGCCTGAATTGGCACCTGTGAGCCTGCTATACAGAGCCTGGTACGGCTCTGGTAAATGTGAGTGGTTGTCCACCTTCTATTCCTACATACATTTGTAATATACAGTATACACTATGTTATGTTCTGTATTTATATTTTGTAGATAACATTCTGCCATTCATCAACGTTCAGGTTGTATTTTATGGTTGTTTTCCACCACTTCACTTGTTTTTGGGCTGATTCTTTTTTATGTGGTTTTGATATACATTTCTTTTTACATTTACTCTTATCTAGTGTCTGGGAAACACTGTTGTATCAACCACTTTATTTTATTTATTTATTATATTTCCAATTTTGTGAAGCGCCTACCCACTATCTCTTAATTTCTTAACTACAGTATATACTCGAGTATAAGTCTAGTTTTTCAGCACATTTTTTGTGCTTAAAAACCCCTACTCGACTTATACTCGAGTCACTGTCTGTATTATGGCAACTTAGAGAGCCGCGGCCGTCAGAGCCATGGCAACAATCCGCGTGGCAACCAGACCGCGAGACTTACAGTGGAGCTGACCGGAACGGAGGAGAAGGGAGCTGACAGGAGCTGCAGGAAAGGTAAGTAAATGCTTCCTGCCGGCCCCCCCACTTCACAGCCCATGCCACTGGACCACCAGGGATTAAGATAGCCCTCCTCCCTGACTAGTTAACAAGCAGGGAGGGGGGACAAAATAAAATTAAAATAATAAAAAAATAATAATATTAAAATAAAAAAAAATTAAAATAATAAAAATGCCCTCCCCCCACCCAGTTCACACACACTACACAAACACACACTCTGCATTATATACACACTCTGCATTATATACACAGAGTGTGTGTATATAATGCAGAGTGTGTGTTTGTATGAGTGTGTGTGTTTATATAATGCAGAGTGTGTGTTTGTATGAGTGTGTGTATATAATGTAGAGTGTGTTTGTATGTGTGTGTGTATATAATGCAGAGTGTGTGTTTGTATGAGTGTGTGTATATATAATGCAGAGTGTGTGTTTGTATGAGTGTGTGTGTATATAATTATAAAAATCACAGAATTTCATAGCCCCAAGTTTTACCCTCGACTTATCCACGAGGCATAGCATATTTCACAATTGTTGGTCACAAAACTGCACTCGACTTATACACGAGTATATACGGTATATACATTACCTCAAACTATAAAATTATCTATATAAATTACTTCAAACGATAGCATTATCTATATACTTTACCTTAAACTATAGATTATCTATATAAATTACCTCAAACTATAGAATTATATATACATTACCTCAAACAATAGGATTATCTATATAAATTACCTCAAACTATCTATATAAATTACTTCACACTAGATTATCTATATACATTACCTGAAACTATAGATTATCTATATAAAATTACCTCAAACAGTAGCATTATCTATATAAATTACCTCAAACTATAGATTATCCATATACATTATCTCAAACTATAGATTATCTATATAAACAGGGCCGTCTTTAACACGGGGCAAACGGGGCAGCTGCCCCGGGCCCAGCTACTCCTGGGGGTCCCAAAGCAGCTTCCCCAGTTTACCCTCTTCCCACAACAATTTCTTTTAGGATCACCGATCCCAAAATAAATTGTTGTGTGCAGCGGGCCTGCACATTAAGGGGGCCCATCGGGTAGGCATTTGTAAGCAGGGGCCCGGTGGCCCTTAAACAGCGCCACCGGGCCCCTTGCTTTTCTGCAGTATGTGGGAGGAAGTGACAGTCACTTCCTCCCAGGTAGGGCAGAGCCGCGCGGGAGGGAGAACCCGGAAGAAGCAGCGCGAAGGGGGCCAGGCCGGGAGAGCAGGACCCCAACTCACAGCCACTGCAGCCAGCACACTGGACCCCTGTGAAGCCACCCTCCAGCAAAAGGTAAAGGAATCTGGAGGGTGGGGGGGTGCGGGTCCTGACCTGCAAGCTGGCCAGACGTGTTTACTGAGAGCTCCTGCCAGCACAAACTTTAAATCAACTAAACCCACTCAAAATACTGACAGAAGGCTCACAATTTTGCTTGACAAGCACCTTAAACAACAGGGATATTGTGGATCCCAAATTACCAGCTCCTGAAAGAGTATTTTGCCTTCTGGCCTTGCGGCCTACCAGGATTGCGGGCCCAACGGCTGGGAGAGACGGCCGACCTCCTGCTGGGGACCATGAATCTTGAAGAACAACCACAGACACCCTGTTGCCCCCCCTCTAGACCGGTGGGGAATATCTTGGGCACACCACTTACTGACAAACCCTGAAATCGGCAGTCTCAGACCGCCTGGAGGATTAAAGATGCGGAGGCCTTCACAGGAACATGATAATCTAGATAGCCTGGACTGGGCACGGGGCTTCGAAGCCAGATTTGAAAAGTTATGCTGAGATTTTTGGACCTGCATAGCCAGCGGATCCAACACTCCTATCTCACCCGACCAACTACAGCGCAGAAAGCAGAGGTCAGCCACGGCAGCACCGCTCCACCCGTACCTGCAGCACGGCAAAGCTACGACAAAACCCGCTGGGAAACCTGTTACTGTGCCAAAGGAAGGAATGCGGAGGCAGGTGCCTCAAACACTGGCAAGTCGCGAAAGCCTGGTTATCCCGTGCAGTACAACCTACATAAGCCTAGGCGCGGCAAGAGAGGCCCTCAAGCCCACAGCTCACAACCTCATATGGCTCCTACCCAGCGTTCTGTAAAGACACAGGCAATGGAGAGACCCGTGTGGGGCCCGCCGACAACACAACGACTCCGACAACCCACCTCAACATCTCGCAGTCGTTCCTCTGTGGGACACACTAGCGGGGGCAAGGTCCTGGCCCGCAGGCAACACTGACCACGAGCACCGAAAGACACTTGTCCTGCGGATGGCCTTTGTCCTGTCGGCACGACACAGGAGCGCATCTCCACTTGGGACCGGTGGTGCTCACGCATATGGAACAGTGGACTCATGCCTTCCAAGGTTGGCAGCCTGCCTCAATTAGGAATCGGTTAAGCAGCCTTATGCAGGCCCCTTAGTGACAAGCTTTAGTTTAAGGGCTTGAGATAAATCGATTTGCTGCTCTACCGTAGGCAACAACTTTACTAAGCTAGCCTCCCTCTGTTCGAATTGTTGTGACATGACCTTATACTAATAATCCTACTTAAGCACTCTCAGGCATTAATAGCACCATCCTTATAAAAATGTGCAGTCTAATCCTGTCATGATATTGTTTGCTTCACTGTGACTGTTACTGCTATCGTGGCACTGCAGGCTTGTATGTAATCTTTATTGCACAATAAAAATAAAAAAATTTTTAAAAAAATCTGGAGGGTGGCTGTCAAAGTGTACATTTTTCATGTGTGTCTCAGTGTGTGTGTCAGTATGCATATCAGTGGATGTGTGTTTGTGTGTCTGAGTGTGTGTGTTGGTATGTCTGTGCGTGCCTATATGTATGTGTTAGTGTCTCAGTATGTCTGTCAGTGTATGTGTCTGTATGTGTGTGTCAGTATGTGTATCTGTGTGTGTGTGTGTGTGTGTGTTAGTGTGTTTGAGTGTGTATGTCAGTATGTCTGTCAGTATGTGTATCTGTGTGTGTCTGTGTCTGTGTGTTAGTGTGTCTGAGTGTGTGTGTCAGTATGTCTGTCAGTGTATGTCTGTGTCAGTTTATTTGCCTGTGTGTCAGCATGTCTGTTAATATATGTGTCAGTATGTGTATGTGTCAGTCTATTTGTATATTTGTGCATCTGTATATAGTCAGTGTGTGTATCTGCATGTGTGTCAGTCTGTGTATCTGTGTGTCTGTGTATCTACATGTGTGTCAGTGTTTGTATCTGTGTGTCTATGTATCTGCATGTGTGTCAGGTTGTGTATCTGTGTGTCTGTATGTGTGTCAGTGTATCTGTATGCTGTCATTGTGTGTATCTCTATATCTATATGTAACCAGTGTGTATCTGCATGTGTGTTAACATCTCTGTGTTAAACACCAAAATTAAATATAAACACACCCCTGCATTCAAAAACAAACACTACGCATAAATGCATGCTTGCATTCAAACGCCAACACCACATACAAACACACCCCTACATTACACACAAACAGACTCCATTCAAATACATGCTTACATTCAAACATACAAATACTGCTCGGTGCAAAATACAGTGCAAGCACTTACAAGCATGGGAAAATGGTAGAGCCCCAGCTGTCAAAGCATTGTTGGTGTTGCATGACAAATAGGGATCTACCTTTCGGCCACCTTTGCAATGACGGGGCCCAAAATAAGTCTTGCACCAGGGCTGTTTCTACTTTAGTTCTGCCGCTGTGTCAGGGAGTGGGGGGTATGGTCCAGGGTCCAACCATTATTAAAGACGGCCCTGTCTATAAATTACCTCAAACTATAGATTATCTATATAAATTACCTCAAAATAGATTATCTATATAAATTACCTCAAACTATAGATTATCTATATAAATTACCTCAAACAATAACATCTATATTACCCAAACTATAGACTGTCTATGTAAATTACCTCAAACAATAGAATTATTTATATAAATTACCCCAAACTATAGAATTATCTATGTAAATTACCTCAAACTAGATTATCTATATTAATTACCTCAAACTATAGATAATCTATATTAATTACCTCAAACTAGATTATCTATATAAATTACATTAAACAATAGATTATCTTTCAAATAGTTTTTATGAATACATTTGTCCATAACAATACAGAAGAGAAAATAACTATAACCAAAAAAACAGGGGAAATACAATGAATAATCATCCAATAACATATTTTATGTGTATAGTAATGCAGTACTATAATAGTGATATATAACAGTGGTAAAATTAACGTGTCATATGTGTCTTAAAATGTTGGTATATTTATTAAAGAATAAAATAAAAATAATATTTTACCATCCGGTCTGGTGCAAGTCTAATGAAAAACTTATAGGCCATAGTGACTCCTAACACCCTCTTCCCAGAGTGTCCATTCGTGTTTATGTAAGTCCACAGCAGCAGAAGTGTCCCAAAGGCCAACTCACACCTTTTGGCTTCAAAAACATTGTGCAATACCTCAGTCATAGATGGAATGGTATAAGAATTCCAATATTGAGGGATAACTGAAGTTGCCGAAACCAAAAGAGATGAGTCAAAATTATTTTGGTAGACTTGGACAAATTGTCTGGGAGTTTCTTCAGGAGACACAATTCTGGTGTGATAACATGAACCTGATCTGTAATGGTGTGTATTAGTGTATGAATGTTGTTCCAGTAAGTGTTCACCTTAGAACAGGACTAAAAGATGTGGAATAGTGTACCTACCTGCCCACACTCCATCCAGCATGTATTAGTTCTAGATAAATGTTGTTTAATGAGCCTGGAGGGAGTCAAGTACCATCTCTAGAGAAGTTTATAATGAGATTCCAAAAGCACCACAGACTGTGTTATTCCCCATAGCGCCAATAGAAGCTAACTCCACTCCTCGACACTATACTCCTTGTTCAGCTCCCTTTCCCACCCTGTCATATAGTCCAATTTTGGACCAAGTTCCCCAGCAAAATAGGCATAGCACATAGAGATAGTATGTTTCCGATAAGGATCCAAGAGATAAATCTTTTCTAGAGTAGTCAATTTTGCGCTCCTCCAGGACCTGATCAGAAACTTTAAAATGTTCAATAATTAAATCAACCATCTGTCTATGTACAGGGGCCACAGAGGCATCCAGACCAAATTTGGCCTGTAACAAAAGTCAAAAGAAAAAAAAGAATTAGACAGAAATAAATAATTAATACATATGACAGAATGGAAAAGCCAATATTCCACGTCCAGATCAAGTAATGCTGGTTGCAACACCAACAAGGGGGTACCTCTGGACCAGGTAGTAGAAGGGTTTATCTTTTTATATAACACATCCCAAGCCTTAATATTGACTTTGGTAGTTGGAAACATGTTCACCATCCGTGGTTGCCAAGCTGGAGGCAGCCATAACACATCTTTGATGAGAGTAGGTAAAATATTTGTAGCCTCCATCTCGAGCCACAGGGGACGACCATGCTGCAAGTTGAATTTAGGTGCCATAGCCGCATTAGCAGGTTACAATTCTTAACACATTCAGCTGCTAGCATGGGGATATGAGCGCCACAAGAGAGAGCCCTCTCGTGAAATTTCGTGGTGTAGAGGAAAGGCGTTTAGATGATGTAAGTTATGGTCATTCCCAAAGACTAAGGGTATATGTATGTGTGTGAAAGCTACTGCAGACACTTAAGATAAACAAATAATATTAACAAATAGTATTGATTAACTAAACATGAACTTTTAGTGGTGTAGGTGCAGGCCACTTCTCATCATGCCTGCTTGGGCTCAGGTGCCCGTTAAGTTCAGCTTTTTCCTGGATTTCTGAAAAAATTACTGTTTGTTACCGACGTCCTATGTTTGAGCCGAGGACCCGGCTGAGAACGCTGAGCAGACCACAGGGTGTCCACTGGTTCCGGTAGTTCAAGCACCTTTAAGAACTTCTCTGCATCCGACAGTTGTGTAAGCTGTATCCGCTTCCAATAATGGAGCACTGATAACTTTCGTCCTGGGCCCCAACGGTATATCACTTTGTGGTCTCTTAGATTCTGGGTCACAGGACGTAGGGATTGGTGCCACAGCATGGTGGCTCTAGTGAGGTTGTTGAAGAACGAGAGGTCACATCCCTCAAAGTAGTAGGTAGGCATTTCGGGAGTAGCCGCTTGTATAAGTTGCTTAAACTCCTTAGGACACATGACGGAAATATTCCGTCATGATTCCCTTTTATTCCAGAAGTTGTGTCATTAAGGGGTTACATTTGAGCGATTAAAAGCATAACAATAAGTCCCTGGGGACACCTGTAGGGGTACTGGTCAATTTTGGTAACCGAAAGTGGTATTCCAGTATGGTGTCTTTGGCTTGAGCGGGTGATAGCAGGGAGCTCAGCATACGCCTGAGAAAGTGGGGAACTTCTGTATCTGTTATGTCCTCAGAGAGCCCCCAGACCCTGAGATTCCGCTGGTGTTTGGCACCAATGAATTCTATTGAATGCCTTTTCCACATCTAAAGATAAGAGCAAATAAGGTATGCAATTTAATTTAATTTGGTGAATCAAATTTATGAAAAATCTTGTACTATCTGGGTCCTGACTATTTGAAATAAAGCCCGCTTGGTCATAGTTAATCAAGGAAGGAATAATTTGGGCAAGATGATTAGCCAATATTGTAGAATATAATTTAGTGTCATTGTTGGTTAATGAAATTGGGTGAAAATGTGGACAAGTGGATGACCAATAATTATTAAATAATTTAGATAAATGGGGACCAAAATACTAGAGAAGGACTTATTATATGTCATCAGGTCCCAGAGCTTTGCCAGCAGGAATCATGGCAATTGCGTCCACAATTTATTTTTGAGATATAGGAGAATTTAGTGTATCCATTGAGATTTGTTTCAGTGGGACTTTGTCCAGAAAAGAGCTAATTCTTTCCATGGTCAACTGCTGCACGTTAGGATCATATGCCAAATTGTAAAGTAGTTTTTTTTCATAGTAGGCAGCAAAGGTATTACTTATCTTGACTGGATGAGTCACTTTTTTTTTTTTTTTAATTCTTTATTTGTGCATGAGTTAACAAATCTTCCTGCATCGTCGCAATAAACAAATGCTGGAATAGGCATTTTTCACAATGAAACATATGACATAAGGCGTTAAACATACAAAACTATTGCTCTGTTCCATTACGATGAGTCGGCACATTTTTAGTGTTTTTTGTTTTTGCAGGTGATGCATTATATGACATTACAAGGTACAAGATATGGTTATGACATTTGGCACACGTGTGTATCCAATAACGCTCCTTGTATATAGATTGCTAACACCTGATTTTTGTATTTTAATCTGTATATAACAAATAAACTTTTAGTTGTGTCTCAAGGCTCAGGCATTCCTGTCCATGTTCGTCTAGGTGTGAGCCCTTGTAAGGGGTTCATAGTCGGTTTTCGGGGGCCCGTCTGGTTGCAGTTGGGCCTAAGTGACCCTTTTATTCGCTTATTGTGCTATCAGTTGTCGATGTACAAGCGTGGCGTGTTCAATTCTCATATATGAAGTTCCCACACCTTTAGCAACGCTATGGGAGATAAGTATATAAGGTGTCCATTAGTGGAGTTAGCCTGTGCTTTCGTGGGTAGGTTATGCTATGTCCCTAACCCTAGGGGACATCGGGTGGGGGAGAGGGGTGAGTGTAGTCTAGTCAGTGGCTAGCAGTCGTTAGGCAGGTCGTCTCTAGGAGAGCAACTACCTAGGTGCACAGATATCTCTGGGGCTTCAGTCCGATCATCATGTGAAATTTTTCAGTTACCGGGTAAAAACAATATTGAAAGCATAGTACAAAATACGAAACAATAAAACCATAGTGCTGCAACTTAAGAGAACGTGGCACTTTAAGTCCCATCACCCTGACCGTTCCGTGTGTTGAATGGGGTAATGTTATCCAAGTCCCAATTCCCGTTAGTGTCTCTTGCTCTCTGCTCTTGTGTGGCGTCATCGATGCCCACTGCTGCTGGGAAGGTGGTGGCTTCCGCCACGTCGGTTGCCTTCAGCTGTGTGCCGTTGATATATACCGTAAGGGATCTGGGTGTGGACCATCTGTATGATATGCCTGCTTCTTGCAGTTTTCGCGTGATGGGTTGTCTCGTTTTCCGCCATGTTAGTGTGGAACGATGAAGATCTTGGAAAAACGAGATCTTGTGAGTCTCAAAGTCCATAGGTGTCTTGTTGTATGTTGCTTTCAATAGAGCATGCTTGTCTTGTCTCGTACCACAGCATAAGATTATGTCCCTGGGAGCTGTGTTTGGCTCCCTGGGGGATCTAGCTATGCGGTAGGCCCCGTTGTGCGTGAACTGTTTGGCCTGTTTCGCAGGGAGTAATTTGAACAACATTCTCCTTATGAAGTGTGGTAATTCTTCAGGGGTGACTGTTTCTGCAACACCTCGTATCTTGATATTTTTCTGGCGTGCTCTTTCATCTTTGGCGTCTATTCTCAGCGAGGTTTCCTTGTGGGACCCCTGTAGCTGTTTAACTGTGTTAGCTGCTGTTGTAGGTCAGCTACAGTGGAATCTGTTGCCTGGACATGAGCCGTTACCGCCTGCACTTTTGTGTGCACCGTGGCTATATCTGCCGCGAATAGTTGTTGGATGCGGTTAAAAAGGTTGTCGATGTCCTGCTTAGTCGCAGGGTCCTGGCTATTCAGGGTTTGTGTTGTCTGGAGCCCCGTTGGTGGTGGCCCCTGTGTGGTGTCACTCACCCCGCCTGTCTCTTTAAGGTCCTGGGCCCCCATTTCAGTCTGATCCTGCTCCCTGGGCCTTGGTGTGCGTTGTAGCAGCACACCAATGTCCTGCATGTCTTGTTAGGTAGCCGCTTGGGATTTGTGTGATTTTTTGCCCATTACTTTGGACCCTTGGGCCTGTGTTTGTAGGGGTTCTGGTGTGAGCCAGTCTAGGTCCCACCAGGCTGCGGAGGTGTGCGGTGCGATTTTCGGGCCGGCCGTGTGGGAGGCCTTGGGTGGTCGGCGTTTATGTTTGGCGCCCGTTTGCTGAAAAAAAGGCATCGGCGTGTGCCTCTCGGTCTCCTGCAGCCTGTGGTACTGCAGGTAAGTCGGTGTGCGGGTGGGTGTGACGAAATGCCTTTTGTCCCTGGATTGTTAGGTGACAAGCTGCCCTTTGCCCCCGACTTTTGGAGGAGCCTGATTGCCAGCCTCCTTCCTCATGACTATGGCCCTGGGGTGTATTGCCATTTAAAAAGACTATTTGGGGCTTATTGGCTTCTAAAGACAGTTTCTTCCCATTTGAATCCATGGGAAGGTGTGTTTCTTCCCCTCCCCCGTTTCCTGTCTATTGTTCTCCAGCAGGGCGTTGTCCCAGGCACACTGCCAAACCAGTTGGAACTGACTGCTTTTGTCCCTCCTTGGTTTCTCAACAGCCCTTGCTATGCTTTACTCCATGGAAAATCTACTCTGTTCATGGGATCTGAGCGCTGTTCACCTAGATTGGGCGCTCAGATCCGAGCTATCTGGGGATAGGTTAAATGTGGGGGTTCTGTGTAATAAAATAGGAATTATGTATTTTTATGTACTTTTACGTATTTTGCTGTTAGTGTTAAATGTAGATATTTTCTGTACCTGGAGATAATTGAGTTTACTGCAGTGCCTTAAGCCAATTATCTCCAGGATGGAGAGGAGGGATTTCATTGTGTATGTGAGAGTGTTATCATGTTAATTAGTGTTCCCATTGGTTTGTGTCCCTTTTGTCACAGTTTACCACCAGGTCCAGGGGGTGTGCCTCTGACCTGAAAACTTGTATATAAGGAGTAATAAACGCTCATTGGAGTCAGATCATCTTGTACCTTCATGAAGTTTCGGCTCATGTTTGGGGGATTGGAGAAACTACACTCTGGGGATTGCTATAATCACTATACTCCCTAGGGTATAATCACTAAGCTCTGCTAAGAGCTTGTTCCTGCTCTCTGGAATTCGGAGGGAGGTCGACCTACTGGAAGCTGGACCCTGGTCCTGGGTCTAGAGTGGGTGGAGACGGCGAGACCCCAACCAAGCAGCGGCGGTTCGTGGGGTCTGCAGTGGTTATGGTGTCAGGCAGAGTGCTTGGAGTCCTTGGAAAGCACTAGGAGCATCCGTCGGCGGAAGGTACCCGGTCGGGGTGCCAGCAGTTCCTTTACACTGGTGGCAAGCGGCGGGATTTCCTCCCGAACGGACGTACCGAATTGAAACAAGCGGTGGGATGGCGTCCTAGTGCGAGGAGAAGCAGCGCAGAGGCACTGGAAACATTTGGAATTACAATTTGAGGGCAACGCTAGTATTCGTACAGCGCCCCTGTTCACAGCAAACATGACCTATCGCTTTGAGGGCGACGCTTACAGGGAGGAGGTCAAGAGGCGGTTAACCAGATATGGCCCAAATCTTTCGACAGAGGCGATTCTGGCAACCATGCGCAAGTTGGATGAGGAGAATCGAGCGGCATGGGAATTTGAGCTCCGATTGCGGAGATTGGGGCTGTGGCCAATTGATCTCTCTCCCCAGCGGCAGACAGCATCCCAGGGCGAGGAGATTGTCGGTCCCTCGTCCCTGCAACAACCATCATCACTGGGAGTTGAGACAGTCGCTCTGACTCCCCAGCGGCAGTGTGTTGTCAAGGGAGAAGAGACAACCGGTCTCTCTCCCCAGCGGCAGACAGCATCCCAGGGAGAGGAGATTGTCGGTCCCTCGTCCCTGCAGCAACCATCATCACTGGGAGTCGAGACAGTCGGTCTGACTCCCCAGCAGCAGTGTGTTGACAAGGGAGAAGAGACAACCGGTCTCTCTCCCCAGCGGCAGTGCAAGTTACAGGGAGCTGAAGGTGTCGTCCTTCCTCCCCAGCGGCAGTGGGAATTACAGGGAGCCGAAGGTGTCGTCCTTCCTCCCCAGCAGCAGTGTGAATTACAGGGAGCCGAAGGTGTCGCCCTTCCTCCCCAGCGGCAGTGTGAATTCCAGGGGGCCGAAGGTGTCGTCCTTCCCCCCCAGCAGCAGTGTGTCCTACCGGGAGCATAGACAGTTGGTCTCTCTCTCCAGCAGCAGGACAATGTTATGGGAGTGGAGACAGGCGGTCTCCCTCTCCAGCGGCAGACTGTGTTTCAGGGAGAGGAGCACAGCACCCTATCTCCCCAGCGGCAGCTTACCCTACCAAGGGGAGACACCATTCTCCCAGATGGCACAGAGGGGACCGTGGTCTCCGTGCCTGACCTACAGGGATGCTGGACAGCCTGTCCAGATCCCCAGCTACCCTCACAGGAACAACAGGAGGAGGGGGTAAGTACGAATTCCCCTCCCCAGCTAACTCCTAACTTGGCCCCAGGGTTAACAGAGGATATGTTAACCCCCACTGACTCCCATGTTCCCCTGGCTACTGAGCCGGACTATGTTCCCCGCACCCCAGCAGAAGAGCTGACAGCTGGGCAGAGTGCAGTCGGCCTCTGCCCTCCCTGTGTCCCTTGTCCAGAGCCTGATGTCCTGCAGCCTATACCAGCGGAAGAGCTGGCAGCTGGGCAGAGTGCAGTTGGCCTCTGCCCTCCCTTTGTCCCTTGTACAGAGCTTGACATTCTGCCGGCTATCCCAGCGCAAGAGCTGACATCAGGGCAGAGCACCGCTGGCCTTTGCCCCCCAAGTACCACCAGCTATTTGCCCAGCTGCACCAGGAAGGCAGAGGATGCTGCATTTTTATCCTACAACCTGGAACCTACCGGCCAGTACTGTTTATTGTGGGGGGGCTACTTTGCCACTTGTTATTTGTGGGTGGGCTACTCATGTACTTGTTCACTGTGGGTGGGTTTATCGACTAACTCAGGCACTGACCGACAGGTCAGGTACCTGGTTAGTCTCCCCCCCAAAGGGGAGATGTGTGACGAAATGCCTTTTGTCCCTGGATTGTTAGGTGACAAGCTGCCCTTTGCCCCTGACTTTTGGAGGAGCCTGATTGCCAGCCTCCTTCCTCATGACTATGGCCCTGGGTGTATTGCATTTAAAAAGACTATTTGGGGCTTATTGGCTTCTAAAGACAGTTTCTTCCCATTTGAATCCATGGGAAAGTGTGTTTCTTCCCCTCCCCCGTTTCCTGTCTATTGTTCTCCAGCAGGGCGTTGTCCCAGGCACATTGCCAAACCAGTTGGAACTGACTGCTTTTATCCCTCCTTGGTTTCTCAACAGCCCTTGCTATGCTTTACTCCATGGAAAATCTACTCTGTTCATGGGATCTGAGCGCTGTTCACCTAGATTGGGCGCTCAGATCCGAGCTATCTGGGGATAGGTTAAATGTGGGGGTTCTGTGTAATAAAATAAGAATTATGTATTTTTATGTACTTTTACGTATTTTGCTGTTAGTGTTAAATGTAGATATTTTCTGTACCTGGAGATAATTGAGTTTACTGCAGTGCCTTAAGCCAATTATCTCCAGGATGGAGAGGAGGGATTTCATTGTGTATGTGAGAGTGTTATCATGTTAATTAGTGTTCCCATTGGTTTGTGTCCCTTTTGTCACAGTTTACCACCAGGTCCAGGGGGTGTGCCTCTGACCTGAAAACTTGTATATAAGGAGTAATAAACGCTCATTGGAGTCAGATCATCTTGTACCTTCATGAAGTTTCGGCTCATGTTTGGGGGATTGGAGAAACTACACTCTGGGGATTGCTATAATCACTATACTCCCCAGGGTATAATCACTAAGCTCTGCTAAGAGCTTGTTCCTGTTCCTGCTCTCTGGAATTCGGAGAGAGGTCGACCTACTGGAAGCTGGACCCTGGTCCTGGGTCCAGAGTGGGTGGAGACGGCGAGACCCCAACCAAGCTGCGGCGGTTCGTGGGGTCTGCAGTGGTTATGGTGTCAGGCAGAGTGCTTGGAGTCCTCGGAAAGCACTAGGAGCATCCGTCGGCGGAAGGTACCCGGTCGGGGTACCAGCAGTTCCTTTACAGTGGGTTTGAAAGAAATCCTCAGTTTTTGATGTGGAGGTCGAGGAGCTCCAGAGATGGCGTCTGTGCTGGTCGCCTGTCAGGCCCCGCCCCCTGGATGAGTCACTTTTAAACCATCCTCAGTCAATAAGTGCTCGATCCTGGACTGAGAGAGTCACAGCTTAGAGGCTAACAAAGAGGAAGCTTTATTACCATTAGAATAAAACAATTGCTTAAGTCTCTTTAACATCAAGACTGTATGCTCCAACTGAATAGTATCAATTTTACTTTTAACATATTTAGTTCCCTTAAGTTTTTGGATTGGATGTTCTTCAAGTTAGAGCCCACTGCATAAAGTGACCTCGTAAAACAACTTATGGACATTCCATAATGAAGATATTGATATATTTGTAGTCAAATAGTTCTTAAAGTATTTAGTAAGCACTTTTTCAGTTAGTGACTTATTTTCCATATTTGTAACTAGACGGTCACTTAGTCTCCATGATCTGCCAGGGTTTGACTGGAGAGATTTCTCTATATGTAACGTTATAGGGGCCATGATCTGACCAGGTCAGGTCTTAAATATCAGACCTGGGAATGTATGGAACATTATGCTAACCTATCAATTCTAGAATACATATTATACGTTATTGAGTGGTAGGTGTAATCCTTCTCTCCTTTCATGTTGGATCCGTGAACTGTCAAAAAGGGCCCTGAGAAAAAATAAATTTGGAACAAGAATTAGCCAAATTTGTACTATTATAATTTTTGGAAGTGTGATCATTTTCTCTAGCAATATCTTGATCACAATCTAATACAAAATCCATATCTCCACCAATTATTAATCTACCCCTGACATCCTTGGAAACTGTGCCTAGAATTAACCAAACTGTGCCCAGAATTAACCAAAGTGTAAACCACATTATTAAGCATGCCCTTCCTGTCTATGTTAGAAAATGAAATAATAGTAAAAAAAAAAAATGGAAAAAGTAAAAACAGATATAACAAAAAAATAAATAAAAATACAAAAAAAATGGATAAAACCCACAAAAAGTGGTAAAAAAAATATATACAAAAAATAAGGCAATGAGAGGGGAAGTAAAAATGTACCCATCTCCTAAATATACAGGCCTGTGTTGGGGGAAGAGAGAACCAGGGACACCGACTTTTATGAAATTAAGGGGAGAGAAAAAATTGAAATAGAAATAAAATATTTTGAAAAAAAAAGGAACATCATTCATCACAAAACTGAGAAGGAAAAAAGGAAAAATATAAGTATTCCACCGAGACAGAATACAACAGTTCATGACATCCAACATGAAGGACAGGATCCAGGAACTGGAAAGCAGGAACCAGGGAACATAAACCAAGGATCAGGAACAGGTGATTTTCACATTCGGGTACTTCCGAATGTCCGAATAGATGAATTGCCGAATGGTCGAAGTTCAGAAGTGCCAAAGTTCCGAAGTTTCAAAGCACAGTATTGCCTAAGAACTAATATACTTACCCAATGGAAGAATAAAGAATGTTACACTGTATACAATTTAAAATAAAAAGTATACAAACATAGCCAGGATTCAACTGTAAGCATTTGCAACACTTACAACAATCAAGTAACATACATTCATATAAAATGTACCGTATTTTTCGGCCCATAAGACGCACTTTTTTTCCCCTCAAAAGTGAGGGGAAATGTCTGTGCGTCTTATGGAGCGAATGTGAAGATTTACTTACCTGTCTTGGAGCGTGGGCCGGCTTCACAGCGCGCTCCGCGATCCAGGAACTTCTATTTCAGGTTCCGGTTTCCGGCGGGACTGAAAGGAAGTGTGCACACTGAGTGTGCACACTTCCTTTCAGTCCCGCCGGAAACCGGAACCTGAAATAGAAGTTCCTGGACCGCGGAGCGCGCTGTGAAGCCGGCCCACGCTCCAAGACAGGTAAGTAATTATGGGACAAGGGGAGGGGGAGACACTATGGGACAAGGGGAGGGGGACACTATGGGAGAAAGGGAGGGGAGACACTATGGGAGAAGGGGAGGGGGGACACTATGGGAGAAGGGGAGGGACAAGGAGGGGGATACCATGGGACAAGGGGATGGGGATACCATGGGACAAGGGAGGGGGGACACTATGGACAAGGAGGGGACACCATGGACAAGGAGGGAGGGGGAGACACTATGGACAAGGGGAGGGGGAGACACCATGGACAAGGGGGGGACGCTATGGGACAAGGGGAGGGGGGGACGCTATGGGACAAGGGGAGGGGGACACTATGGGACAAGGGGAGGGGGAGACACTATGGGAGAAAGGGAGGGGAGACACTATGGGACAAGGGCAGGGGGGGACACTATGGGACAAGGGAAGGGGGGACACTATGGGACAAGGGGAGGGGAGACACTATGGGATCAGAACACTAATGGACAAGGGGAGGAGGGGTTAAAGAACACTATGGTACAGGGTAGGAGGGGTTAACAATCACTATGGGACAGGGGAGGAGGAGTTAATAATCACTATGGGACAGAGGAAAGGGGGGTTAAAGATCATTATGGGACAGGGGAGAAAAAAAAATATTCTGAACAAACTGTCCCATAGTAAGAAACACTATGGAACAATTTGTTGAGAATATTTTTTTTTCTGGGTTTCCTCCTCTAAAAACTAGGTGCGTCTTATGGTGAGGTGCGTCTTATGGAGAGAAAAATATGGTAAATTACTTAGCCAGTCAATGTAATGACAGGAATGAATAAGTAAATAACTCCCTAATTCCCACTGTATTAGGGAGCTATATACTAAAAGGCTGAAAGACCTAAATTGGTCTCTCAGCCAAATTTACTAATACTAAGTAAGGATTACTTAGTATTAGTAAATTATGCCCCTACTCGCTATACCGCGAGTAGGGGCATGTCTATTAACTGTTAAAAAAATAGTTAAACAGGCTGCTCACTGTTTAATAGACATGCCCCTACTCGCTAATACTTAGTATTAGTAAATTTGGCTGAAAGACCAATTTAGGTCTTTCAGGCTTTTGGTAGATAACTCTTAGGGAATTAAGGAGTTATCTACTAAGCGGCTGCAAGAGAAGTGCCAAAGTCCCGAAATGGCGAAATTCCAAAGTGCTGAAGTGCCGCAGTTCCGAAGTTTCCGAAGTGTCGAAGTGCTGAATTGCCCAAGTCCCGAATTGTGGAAGTCCCGAATTTCGGAATGCCGAACCGAAAATTTTCCCCATGCACATGCCTACTGTGGAGGAGCCCATTTCAGCAGTTGTTATCTGAGCATGATACTTTAGCTGTGCCCCGGCCTGCTGCAGCTTTATCAAGAGTAGATAAAGATCGTGAAATTGAAGTCCCAGCTTCAGTTTTTCTGTTTTTCTTCATGATAATTATGTTCAGTGAGATTCACCAAGTAAATCAATTTAAAAGCTATTTTTAATGTTTGTATGAGTAAAAGTAAGCCCAGTACCCCTTGAGCTCACTTAAATGGTGGCCATGTCAGTGACTGGCAAAGCAACGCCCCAAACAATAGATTATCTATATAAATTACCCCAAACTATAACACTAACTATTTAAATTACTTAAAACTAAAGATTATCTATATAAATTACATCGAACTATATAACTAGCTATATAAATTTCCTCAAACTATAAATTATCTATATACATTACCTCAAACTATAGATCATCTATATAAATTACCTCAAACTAAAGATTATTTATATAAATTACCTCAAACTATAAAATTATTTATCTCAATTACCTCAAACTATAGATTATTTATATACATTACCTCAACCTGTACATTATCTATATAAATTTCCTCAAACTATAAATTATCTATATACATTACCTCAAACTATAGATCATCTATATAAATTACCTCAAACTAAAGATTATCTGTATAAATTACATCAAACTATAACATTATTTATACCAATTACCTCAAACTATAGATTATCTATATAAATTACCTCAAACTACAGATTATTTATATAAATTACCTCAAACTATAGATTATCTATATAAATTACCTCAAACAATAGGATTATCTATGAAAATTACCTTAAACTATAGATTATCTGTAGCCGAGCTCCCTGTACCCCTGGTTGGGTACCTCCGCCAAGGACTGTTTCCTAGCTGGAACAGGGGACAAACAGCAGCACTTCTGCCCACAGTCGCCGTGGCTTGACTGGGGCCCTGGAACCGCACCCTCCTGGAGCCGAATAGGGAATTTGCTCTAGACACCCCCAGGCTCTGGACGACACTCAGTCCTTGAATCCCCTGCAATCTGGAACAGCAGATTCAACTTGGAAAGTCCTTGTAACTGGATCGTTCTTCCATTAACTTCAAACTCGGATCAATAGAAATCTGATAATCCCACTTTAAACAATGGGTAAACATTGTAATATTGTGTACTTCTATTACATCTGGGAGATTTAATCCACATTTATCGACTTTTTTTTAATTAAGGTATTATAAGAGATTCTGGGTGTTTTACTACCCTAAATAAAATTCATGAATTGTTTCTTAAATTGAGATAAAATGTATCTCGGGACTCTTAGAGGTACTGATCTGAACAGATATATGCATTTTGGAAAAATATATGCCATAATTGTGTTTAACCGACCGAGCCATGAAATTGTTAGATTTTTTCATTTTTAAAGATCAGTTTTGAATGATGTTAATAGGGTTTTATAATTGTCCTCCATTAGACTATTCGGATTTGTTCTTATTCAAATGCCTAGATATTGGATTGTTGTTCCAGTCCCAATTATACTACTTTAAAAAAAATTCTTTATTTATTCCAAGGCAGGGTAACAAAAATAATGCGTACAAAACAAGATAACATTGCGTACAATCAAAACTTTGTACAATCATGATTTCCATGTTCATTTACATATTGCCAGCAAAATTACAGCCAGTGACATTGTAACAATAGAGATCTTTAAAAGCGTCAGCGATCGTGTATTGTGAAGTAGAGCATGGATTCGTATAGTAGCAAATATATATTCCGTCTCGGGTTTTTATTTAAATAGAAAGGAAAGAGATCCCTATACCACAATACACACAGTTGTCAGAGAACATCGAAATGTCATATGGTCCGTAAGGACGTCTCGGTTAGAAATACCCTACAGTAGTATTGTATCTGCAAGTGTTCACATGTGGTCTCTGCAGTTCGTTAGTGACCATAAGTCGTAGATTTGTAAGTGATAAATTTTTGAGAAAAGATGAGAGTAAGAAAAGAGATAGAGCAGGACGTCCCTCAAGTAACGAAGAGGGCACAGAGTGGAGTAAGAGGGGGAAGATATGGGAGGGCACTCTGGGGGGAGGGCATCCCAGAATATTGTTTGTGAGAGGTGAAAACAGTGTGGTATTATGTTAAGTCATGCTTTGGGGCATTTCAGGTCTCTAGTATCTCCCAGGGGGATCCCCCAGCTCCCTAGGCAGAAGATGACTTGCATGCGGCTCTGGTCATTAACGAAAGTGAGATGGTCGGTGTGCTCGGGGGACCGAGCCCAGCTCGCCCCTCATTTAGTCTCGTGCTGAGCTAGCCATCCAGGCGCGCCAAATCTTTTCTAACTTTCTGCTTGTCCCACGGACCTGTGCTATTAATGTGTCCATTAGGAATGTGTCTTTAATTGTTTGTGTCACCATAGAGATAGTTGGAGTCTCTCTCTGTAGCCAAACCTATGCTAGTGCTCTTCTAGCAGCTAGGTTCACCCTGTAAGAACAAAACAGAGAGATGGTGGATTGGCGCTTAATTAACCACAGAAATGTGCAACAACCCCCACTGCCTAAAATCACTTAAATGGCACTCAAATATTAAGTGAAAGTAATATATATAAGGGGGTTGCAGAGAATACACAGAAACACTGTATACTTAATGTAATGAATATGACACCTCCTGATCAGCCTGTAACAAAAAATATAAAAACATTCATAGTATAATACTGTTACATAAATTAATTCTGATCAATTTTGGAGGTAATGGGTCACTCACAATTTGCAGAGCCACATACAGCTGGCTCTGGCTCAGAAGGCAGATGAATAATAAGCTTATTCTGGCTTTTTTTTTTCAGGTCAAATAGCTCCTTTCCAGCCCCAATAAATATCAGGATATTCGAGGTGGTAAAGAAAAGATAGACTTTACTGGATACAAAACAAAATAAAAATTGGAAACAAAATAAGCTTGAAAACACAATAAAATAAAAGTCCACATCACTAACGCATTTTGACCAACGGGTCTTTATCAAAGTGTATAGTGGATCCTTCTGATTTTCTTTTTAAATGTTCAAAACAGGAAGTCCAATTTGGCGCCATTTATCGGCGTCCATCTTCACTTCTGGGTTCATAGCACTTCCGCATCATGTGACTTAGCTGCGCATCACGTGAGTTTTACGTCTTCGTAATGACGTCACATCCGGCTTCTTAGTATTCTGTCCCTGAGTACCGGAACACTTTCGGCACTTCTAATTTCACCATAGTGTTATGTTTTCTTAACAAATGCCAAAAAAAAAAAAAAGAACCACTCACTTTTTTATTCTGAGGTAGTTTCAGCACAGCAAACCAAGGTGATAGCCAACTGAGAGGTCAAGTGTCAGTCCGTGATCGGTAATAGATGATTAGACAAGGTAAAAGGGGTTAATTCAGAAGCAATATCGTTTATCCAAACCGGGTTCAGTAATAGTAAATCAATCAGCATAGAAGGGATAATTCAGAAGCAAAGGTCAAGTATTCATTACAGGGTCGGTATCAGAAGATAAAGAGGCACTGACGATGGACGTTTAAATAATCAAGAGTTACGTACGTCAGTGCCGTCTTAAAGGGCCAGTAATAAAAGCACAAAATTCCTGACAGTTAGTTAGGACCGCATAAAACTTGTCACTGGCTGAAAAGTGCATTCTTCCATAGACAAGTAAGGTAATAATTCAGGGGGCGTATCTTTCATCCCTTTATACGGACCGGTAGATACCCTGCAATTTAGACACTCTTGAAAAAGGCGCCAGGCGCGCGTCGGGTTTTGACTTTATTTTTTTAGTTAGGACAGATATTCTATGTAGCTCTCTTATTCTCTATTTACTTTAAACTTTTGGAATGATTGTAGGCAGAGTATCTTGAAATTAGCAATGGGGACTGGGCTCCTTGAATCTAAATGAGTAATCCATTACCATGTCTTTACATCCGTTTTTGCCTATTCGTTTCGATACACTGTTTCTCTCATTAGGAAGTAGTTACACACATAGGGGGGACCTCCATTATTACTTTACTTGTCCATGGAAGTATGCAACTTTCAGCCAGTGACGAGTTTTATGCGGTCCTAACTACCTTTGTGTTCCTATCCTGCTGTTGTTTCTCTAGCAATTACATACGGTGGATTTATTTGGGCCAAACAAAAGTACACTAAATGCAGGGGGATAACCCCTTGTAGAACTGAGAACACTGGAGGATAGTGTACCTATCAACTGGGAAAAAGGGGTAATGGTATGTGCCTAGACAAAAGTTTTATTGTAGAGTAGCAACAATATGTATCTATGCAGTAGATGCTAACCCAAAGTTGGATACAACGAAAAAAAAATGTAACATTAAAAACAAAACCCAAAATAGAGAGAAAAAAGGGATACAATGTGATAAACTGAGATAGACTAAAATGTCTTAGAATATAATAGAACTGATAAGCTATAGCACACATCTGTGGGGAAGACGTTAATGCCAAATGGCCACGATACTGGGAGGGTGATAAAGTGTAGAAGGGACCCAGTTCAACATATGTAGGACTAAGACCTACCTATGTGAAAACGGGTATATGTTATGTAAGATGTATGGTGTCCGTATAAAATAATAGGCATACGAACATGCAGTGGTGACAGAGTCAGATATGATTAAGAGTACTGCAGTACTACCAATAGACTAGTATTCTTAGTGAAAGAGGATCTAATTAGCGTGCTAAATCCCTGAAAGCGAGTATAAGCAGGAAAAGTGCCCATAGAAATAGTATTGAGCCGATATAAATTCAGTGATCGGCTAGAATGACTGTCTATAACTGATCCGGACAGAATTCCCAGATATAGAAAATAGGGTGAATAGACAGAAAATTCCGATAAAAATTGCTAAGTGGAAATACACTTAAAAGGAAAGAAAAATAGCACGCTGTGAATCTAGAACTATAACATCAAGGATGTAGTAAAGAGACTTTCTAAGACTCTAACGATGTAGTAAAGCCGATAGTAACACTACATACTATGCTAATGCTCACGATACAACCCCCGTGCCTTCGAGGGCACCTAAGTCTAACCCAGCTAACAATTAAGTCCAATAGAAAAAGACATTAAAGTAAAAAATATATATAATATTGTTCTGATAATCAAACGGCAGCGATGCAGCCCTAAAGCCCCTGACGCGCGCATTTCTTTCATGTGAGGGAGTGTATACTTCTTTCATGTGAGGGAGTGTTTTCATACAGGCTCTAACCATACTTGCTATATTTAGCTGTTTTCTTTCCCCTTTGTTGCCACACGCTTCAAGCTGCCTTGATTGCCTAAAGTGTGCATTATACATCTGGGATTTTGGTGTCATAAGGGGGTGCTTATATGCCTTAATGGAAAGAATAATTACCATAATGACAATATCATAATAAAAATATTTAGCCCTCTCTTCCCCTCCCGTTATTGAGTTGCGGTTACCCTAGACATGTATCCCTCTGTGTGCCCCGCTATTAGCGGTTAAAACTGCAAGTCACCCCTATACTTAGACTACATACAAAAAGAACTCCTAAGTTTCCTTTTTGCCTTTAGTTTCCAACTGGTTGTCACATGACTTACTACTAATCTGTATAATTATTCTCTAATTCACATATTGAGAGTTATCCAGGGATTCGATTCAGATGAGCTACAGGGATTCTGTCCTTTTTAAATCACTTGCACGTTTTTTGTTATATAAGTCCATAGACTTTACCAAGTATTATTCAATAAAGATTGTTTTATACCTATACTATACTATCATTTCAGTCTTACGTTACGAGTCACTATTACTATTTGTGGGTACACTTTTGGAGAGATTTTGAGGAAAACGGTTTTGTGCCCTTTATCCTCTCTAATTCTCCAAGGTATCTATCTTAATGTCTCCCCCTCCCTTACCTTCTTCTTACCTTTTACCAAGGAGAGGGAACATAATGCTGCAAGCCCTGGTGGTCCAGTGGTGGCATGTTCACTTTTGCCTGCTGCTTCTCAGGCTGCAGGGTAACGCACAGCAATGCCCTGACCAGGCTGCTCGCAGGAGGAACACAGAGCATCCCAGGCCCTTCCCTCCCTCTGCTGGAACTAAGTGCATACAGGCTGGTGAGGAAGATATTTGATGGGGCTTACAGCAAGGCTGGCTCTGCATGGGCTGGCAGGGGAGATGAAAGGATCTCCCCTGACGGCCTTGGGCCATGGCCATTGAGGTGCAGAACTCACCACTGCCCACCTGAAATGCCAAACCGCCCACTAGTGACCAGGTTGACTACCCATGGTTTAAGCAGACTGTGTGACTAAGATTAAACTCACAGGCTATATATGTAGATACATGTGGGATCACACACTAGTAAGATGACTGATCTCCGGGGCACCCAGATGTTGGAGTAAGAGGACTCCGCATTACAAGAATCAGCTGGCTGAGTAAGTTAATTGAGACCTACAAGCATAGGTAATAAACTAAAATGTAAACAGAAAGTATTAATATAACATAAAGCTTTAATATAACGCTGCCCCTTTAATATGTTGTCTGACTCCGCCATCGCTGTATTCGCACTGGTTCTCTGGGTAGAAGCACAGAAGTAGGATCAGCCGATCCCCATCAGAGGTAGAGATGAATGAGACATAGGTAAGTCCAAGTAGGGGACCACCAGGGTGCAGCAGGGCAAAGTGCTCCTCCAGCCCTAGGCCGGTAAAAGAGCCCACATCTTGATTGCACAGACTAGGGGACATCGAGGGGTCGAGTCCATACCCCGTCTGAGGTAAGCAGGGGTTCCACATGGTGAACACCATTTCCGGCGGGTGTTCTTTCGCTTCTGTGGGCGATGCTTGGAGGCGATGCCTCTAAGGGCTCTTGATCCGGTTGGGCAAGCTGTAGGGTGTGTACATGCTGGCACAAGGATTCCGCCTGAAGGAGTTCCACTCCGCTCCGGCAGGACTTATCCCTTATAACTCCCCTGTCGCTTGGGTATGATTGCTCGGGAACGTTCATGTATTCTCACCCAGAAACTTTTGAATATGTCATCCAGGCACTGCAAATCTGTTTTAGCAGTGTGAGACTGAGGTTGCTGGTATGGATGTAGGCCCATCATAGTGGGAAAGGGGGCAGCCACCATCTTGAATGCTGGGAATAAATGTCGACAGCAGTCGGTCCTGTTGAAGTCTGGGTGTGCAGCCCCTGAGTGTCCAGAGTGGACCGGGATAACCCTGACCGGTCCAAGGGGGGAGGGGGGGCTAGGAGTGCAGTGATACCAAGTGTCCAAGATCAAGATGAGCGGCCACCTCTTCCCGGCTCAATCCCCAGTAGGCTGCAGCAGAGTATCTCGGTTCGTCGGTGGGTGACAGAGACGTGGTAAGTCTTAGTGTGGGCACCTAAAAACCCCTCACAATATGAGGGCCCTGCAGAGCATATGGCTTCTGTGCAATCAGGTTTATCACCCCAAAATTGGCTCAATTTGCAGGAGCTCGTATGAAACATGTCTGCCCTGCATGGGAGTCAGACTCCACCCCCAAGGCATTTACTTTTAACTTTAGTAGGAGCCCGCTCACCTATAGCTTTAGGAATACATATTTGTATTGTTAACGGTATAGTATTACTTGAACTTATACAAGTGACTGAGAAGGGAAAGCAGTAGTACCCTCCTACAAATAGTTCACCTACTCTCAGCCATTGTAGCCAGGGCCATCTTTAACGCGGGGCAATCAGGGCAGCTGTGGGGCCCAGTTACTCCTGGGGGGACCAAAGCAGCTGCCCTGTGGGTCCTGCAGTCTAAGGAGGCTCACCGGGTGGCCCATGCACTTAGGCTACCCAGTGGGCTTCTATGAATAGGGGCCCGTTTGGGTGCTGTGGCCCTTTAACAGCATGACCGGACCCTTTCTTTTCGGCAACATGGGAGGAAGTGGCTGCTGCAAGTCAGGTGAGAGCAGGTGTGCGGGAGGGACCAGGAGGAGCAGAGCAGGAGTGAGGAGAAGGCAGTGAGGATGGGGGCTCCTCACTCCGATCAGCCTCAGACACCACACTGGACCCCAGGGAAGCCACCCTCCAGCAAAACGTAGGAAACTGGAGGGTGGGTTTAAAAAGGGTTTTACATGTGTGTGTCAGTATGTCTGTGTGTGTGTTTCAGTATGTCTGTGTGTGTGTCAGTATGTCTGTGTGTGTATCAGTGTATGTATGTGTGTATGTGTCAGTATGTCTGTCAGTGTATGTGCCTGTGTGTGTGTTAGTATGTCTGTCTGTGTGTGTCAGTGTCTGTCAGTGTATGTGCCTGTGTGTGTGTGTGTGTGTGTGTGTCAGGGTATGTGCCTGTGTGTGTGTCAGTATGCCTGTCTGTGGGTGTCAGTATGCCTTTCTGTGGGTGTTAGTATGTCTGTATGTGGATGTCAGTATGTATGTCAGTGTGTGTGTCAGTATGTCTGTATATGTGCCTGTGTGGATGTCAGTATGTCTATCAGTGTATGTGTCTGTGTAGGTCAGTATGTCTGTCAGTGTATGCCTGTGTGTCAGTCAATTTATGTGTCTGTGTATCTGTAAGTTGTCAGTGTGTGTATCTGTATGTAGTCAGTGTGTTTATCTGTGTGTCAGTGTGTCTGTCGTTGTATGTGCCTGTGTGTGTGTGTGCGTCAGTATGTCTGTCAGTGTATGTGTGTTTGTCAGTGTGCCTGTCAATGTATGTATTTGTATGTGTCAGTATGTCAGTCAATTTTTTATGTATGTTTCTGTGTATCTGTAAGTAGTCAGTGTGTGTATCTGTGTATTTGCATGTGTGTCAGTGTGTCTGAGCACCAAAATTATATATAAACACACATTCAAAAAACAACATAATACATAAATGCATGCTTGCACCCAAACTCCAACACCACATACAAACACATTCAGACAAACGTACTTCATAAAGAAACATGCTTACATTCAAACAGTAAAATACAGCCCTGCAAACATGGGAAATTGGTAGAACCCCACCTGTCAATGCATTGTTGGAGTTGCACGACAGATTGGGTCGTCCAACCTTACAATTGGGGAGCCAAATAAAATTCTTGCACCAGGGATCTTTATACTTTAGTTCTGCCACTGCGTTGGGGTGGAGGGCATGATTGCATGTAAGGGAGTGGGGGACACGGTCTATGGGGGCCCTAGCAAATGCTTGCCCAAGGTCCAATCATTATTAAAGACGGCCCTGATTGTAGCCACTGGTCATGCTTTGTGCACTGGTTTACAGTGACGGCAGATTTGGGGAAAAGGTATATTATCGCTTGTTTTGTTTCAATTAAAAACATTATTTGTCTCTTTAAAATTATACCCTTTTTGCCTCTGTGAGGGAGGGGGGGGGAGAAATTTAAAATGAACCTGTCATGAAATAGCCACTTTATATCCTCCAGCAATTCTTTCTCGAGACCCATGCATTTGTGCTTTCATCTTCTCTCTACTCAGCCCATGAGATCAGTGTGAAACACAAAGTGAAACAGTGAGGTGGATCAAAATATCATTTATTATATTGATATAAAAAGAACCAGTACCAAAACTATTCTTAAGGAACAAGACACAGAAACCATGAAAGTAAAGCAAGGGGAAGCTGTGGGAAGGGAGACACATTTGGGAAAGTGAGCCTTAGAAAGAAGCATAAGAAAGATCTTGGACAGAGGGTGTGAGTTATAGAGAACGGAATTGGAAAAGAATGGACAGAAGGTGGGAAAAGGAGAGGAACCGATCAGGAGGTTCAAAATGGTTGGAGGGTGGGATGGGGACAGGTAGAAAGGTAAAAATGCAAGAAAATCATAAATGGCAAGGAAATAGAAGGAAAGGAAGGAAATAAACAGAACAGTAAGCCAGGGACAGTGAAATATTGATCATTAAAAAGGCAGATATTTATTAACATACTAATCGTTTTACTAAGTTAAAACAATTTCTCGATCTTTGCAGAACAACACAAATCTCTGTCCAACATCTCTCATAAAAGCAACAGACACGAAAGGCTGATTAGGAAACTAAAGAGACAGGGAAGTGAAATACGACATCTTAGAAAAATAGTAAGGATTTCTTTCTTTTCCAATTTTAAATAGAATTTCTGGGTGGCTAAAAAAAGTTTGAGACAATTAGCATAAAGCATCAGCAGAGTGAATTGCTGTCAGAAAACAGAGAAGCAACACTGAAGGCAGGGGTCACAAAAGTGATATTAAACTCTAGGCTGATCTTGGATTTGGTACCTAGATTGTTCGCCTCAGAAGCTGACACTGAACATTTGGACTGGAAATTGGCAAAATTTATTTGGTCAGAGGAGTAGGATCATAAAGTGGCACAAACTAGGTTGGGATTAAAAAATGGCACCAGTCATATGCATCAGAATGACACTTAGCATAGGGTTAAAAAAATGGGAGAGAATGTGACAGCGGCACAGAGTGCTTGCCATTCAGGAAATGTTGCTGGGTGTTTCACTTGGGAAAGTCATTGGGTCACAGCGAGGCACAGCAGATTGACGTCAGTGGGAAGCGCAGAATGTTGGGTGAAGACGGGGGCACAGTGCATCGGATTGGAGAATGGCAGACACTAGCAAGGCTTCTTGGCGATATTTGACAAGACCTGATGCTGTGCTGCTTTGTAGACAATGACAAAACTCTCAGGAACAATCCTTCCTCTTCCTTCCTCGTCAATAGCTCCCATGAATAGATAGCTCGTGCCTAGAAACACAAAACATGCATTCAGTATCATTTAATGACATGATCACCATCTGTGTATTTACCTCGTTGTCCTCAGTGTATGTTACCTCGCTTCAGGATGGGGCACCGAGGACATACATTGACCACTTTAATGGTCATACTTTTCCCTGCTTGCTGGATGCTCAGGTCACCCACTTTATAGGAGTCAATAATGTTGACGGTAGCCACTACAGTGTTCTCCACTTCACCCTTAACGAGAGACTTCACTGTCCCGGTCACCACTGTAGAGGTAGAAGAGGAAGAAGAAGTAGATGGTATCAATAGTAAATTCTGCCTTCATCTTAAAAATCATGTTACTAAAAGCTTATAATAACTTATAATAACTATAAACCATGTAACGTAATCTGCTTTATCTCATTTATTTGCAATTTATATAACAATGGGAATTCATGAAATAATATGTCATCAGTCAAACATTACATTACAAAAAAATAAATAATGCAGAACATTGCAATCAAGTAAATTGCATATAGGGATTAATCCACAACTGATTGTTTTTATATATGGCTCAAAATATATTTATCTTTATGGCAGACCTGTCAGTGCTATTGGTTAGTATGGCCAACTGCTGACAGGGTCTGAAATATTCACGCAGAACAGAAATACCTTTTTGGACACATACAATAGAAATGACAAAACTGATTAAAGGGACACTATATTCACCAAAACAGATTTGGCTTAATTAAGCAGTTTTGGTGGATAGATCATGCCCTTGCAGCCATGCTGCTCAATTCTCTGCCATTTAGGTGTTGTCACTTTGTTTATGCAGCCCTAGACACACCTCCCGGCATGTGACTAGCATCACATTCCTAAACACTTCCTGTAAAGAGACATCTAAAGTTTACACTTCCTTTATTTCAAATTCTGTTTAATTCAGAATTTATCTCCTGCTCTGCTAATAGCTTGCTAGACCCTGCAGAAGTCTCCTGTATGTAATTAACGTTCAATTTACAGAGCAGGAGACACAAACTTTTAAAGTGAGTTACATCTGATTGAAAATTAAACCATTTTATTTCACACAGGCTGTGTCAGTCACAGCCAGTGGAGGTATGGCTAGGGCTGCAAAAACAGAAACAAAAGTGATTTACCTCCTTAATAGCAGACAATTGAGCAGTGAGACTTCAGAGGTATGATCTATAGACTAAAACTGCTTCATCAAGCTAATGTTGTTTTGGTGTCCTTTAAATATAATTGGAAATACCACTTGTTAGATCATGCCACCAGAATGTAACAATAATAACGGTTATTGGACATACAATTCACATTCCCCTTTCCCCAGCCTTTTCCATGTGATCAAGTGACAGCAATTAAGGTTTTCAGCCATTCTAAATGTTTATTAGTGAGACTGAGGATTTTCAATGGGTTGTTGGTGTCGGTGTTCCACACACCACCTAACATTCAATATGTATGAAGCAGGAAAGGATAAATCATGTTCAGCAGGTTTGTGTATATAGCTGAACTTGGATATGTATCCCTAAGCTATATAGTTACAAGTTCTGGATGTATTACCATTGTAATAGCTATAGTCAGCGGGTCACACCAATCAAGACCCATAACTAGAGCAGCTTGTCTACTGCTTTCTGTGAAGAGATAGAGCATCTTTAAAAGGCTATAGTGTATTTATAATAACCCTGTGAGTCACACAAATGGTTAAGTGACAATTAAATTATTTTCTTACCAAACTGATTGGCGCAGTAATGGCTGCTGAGCGTCCCTGTTTTTCTGCACTTTTCAGGACATTTCACGGACCCTAGTGAACATAGAAAGTTTATGAGAATTTGTGGTAATTAATATTCATCTTGTCCAACATAGTCTGTTACATTTGATATTTAAGAAATGAATAGTAGCTGTTAATTTAAATGAGTAGGATAACTTAAGAAGAGGAACATATTTTTACATCAACAAACTTTTGGATTAGTCTGGTCTTCACCTGGGCTCCTAGACACACCTGATGAAGCAGTGGACTTTGCCTTGGGTGTAGCTACAGTTGCCACCTTTGTCTCTTTCGTTGGCTTTGATTTCCTAGTGGGTTTGACTGTGGCCATTGTGGTAGGAATTGCTGTAGCTTTCATGGTAGGCTTGGCTGTGGATTTCAGGGTTGGCTTGGCTGTGGCTTTTGGTATGGGTTTGGGTTTTGGAGGTTCTTTAGAGGGGATCTTTGGAGCTGGAGCACTGGCTGAAGTTGATTTGGAATCCAGGCTTTTCTTAATAACTTCGGAAGCATCTTTCATTCTGTAGAAAGCCTCAAAGCCATCGGCCGTGACACTGAGATCTGATACGAACTGAACCAGCATCTCGTTATCATCAGAATAAATAGATCTGAAAACCAAAATGCAGTGGATGGAGGTCACAACAATTGTTGTCCATAATAACCTTAACTGCTGTAAAAATGGCGAAACCCTCTTTTCCGAAACAGTTATGAACATCTCACCATTGAAAATCCACTATACTTTGTGTTAACCTTTTTTTTTTTTTTTTTTATTTATATTTTAAATCTAGCACACAGTTCAGTCCAGCCCAGCCACGGCACACATTGCATTAGATGAAGAGGCGAAGAAATCTTGTTTAATTTCTCCTCTGCTCCATATGCTCTCTGAGATGACTGCAAGGTGCAAAGGACAGAGCTTGTAACAATGATTGACAGGGAGCTAAGTTGGAGGCGCCCAGTTACAGGATAAAGAGGGGTGGAGTTCTAAATTTAATTTTATGTCTTATACTTCACCAGAAGTATATAATAAAATGAATTATCTTCCAGCAGATTATTTAAAAAACATTTCCTTCCTTTATTCTCTCCTAGGGTATTGAAAAGGTATATACACAATTCATAAAGGAAATCAGACATCAGTCATGTTGCAGGAGATCATGACCCATATTATCAGCAAAAAAACCATCTATGCATTTTGCAAAGACCACACTTTATCAAGACAAAAGGATATGCCGCAGAGTGACCCTCCAGAAGAAAGGTAATGAAAACTTTGCTCTGGTGTATTAGACTTTTCCTGTATATATTTGTCAAAAAAGTGAGTAAACATAAAGCCAAACATCCTTGCAAGTGATACATCACCTTTAAATGTTACCATCACTCACACAGTTGTGCTCTAAAGTTTCCATACCCTGGCAGAAATTGTGAAAGTTTGTCATTGATTTTGAAAATATGACTGATAATGCAAAACAATATATTTCATTGAAGGATAGTGATTTGAAGCAAATTATTATCACATAGGTGTTTGGCTCCTTTTTAAACTGAAATCACCCAAATGGCCCTGATCAAATGTTTACATACCCTTGAATGTTTGGCCTTGTTACAGACACATAAGGATACACATGGGTTAAAATGGCAATTAAAGGTTCCTTTCCCACACCTGTGGCTTTTTAAATTGCAATTAGTGTCTGTGTATAAATAGTCGATGAGTTTGTAGCTCTCACGTGGATTCACTGAGCAGCCTAGATACTGAGCCATGGGGAGCAGAAAAGAACTGCCAAAAGACCTGTGTGATATGGAAAATGATATAAAAAGATATCCAAAGCCTAGAAAATGCCAGTCAGTACTGTTCAATCACTTATTAAAAAGTGGGAAATTCTGGGATCTCTTGATACCTGTCAGGATCTGTTCCATTCTGTTCAGATGCCTGACCTTGGCTTCTGGTATCCAGTACTCTTTTTACAATTCTTGGTTTTTCTGATTTTCTATTCTATGTCTGGTTTTCTCTATGCTGGGTGTTCTGGGTTCATTCCTGTATTCCGTTCCTGGAATTCCCAGTCTCCTGGATTCCTTTAAATGTTTGTTTTTTGTTGCCACACCCATTCCATTGCCATTAATCCTTTTTGTTTCAGTCTGTTCCTGCCAGCAGTGCTCTCTCTATGCTGACTGACTTATAACAATGAGTGAGAGCCATGATAGCGATAAGACAGAGGTAAATTCAAAGTGAATTTCAAATTTAAGGCTAAAGTGGCTGACCTGAAAGCATATATGATTTAGAGAACTTTTCCAGTTTGTCTGTTTTGGCCTTAAATTTGAAATTCACTTTGAATTTATCTCTGTCTTAGAACTCGGTTCTTGGCTCTCTATCACCAATAAGCTCCACCCTTTTCACCTGTCAGTCAGCATAGAGAGAGAGCACAGAGAGAGGAGGAGAAACACAATATGTTTCAGTTTTTTTTCTCTTCCACTTCATTCTGTCCCAGCACTGAACTGGATTAAATTGTTAATTGCTAAATTTTTAATATAAACTTGAAACAAAATGGAGTATCATGTGAATAAAAAAGTTAACAGAAGTTACAATTGATTTTGATTGTTTATAAAATGGTATAATTTCTAGAGAAATTATGCCAGAAAGTTGGTTACACTGATATAGTTTAAGTACATGAATCTGAATTTAATCGTACAGCAAGTCTAAACCCATGTTCCCCATTTATATTAAAAGATAAGTCTAATCGGGTTCAGTTCTAAAAATACTGATTTCTATAAAAAGTAACAGTTTTAGAAAATAGAAAACAGAGGACAAGCAAGCTGAAGTGCTTTATGTACTTGATGTTTTCCTGTGAGAATATATACGTGAACAGGGCCGGATTAACATAGGGGCTGATGGAGCTGCAGCTCCAGGCCCAGGCCCATGGAATAGGCCCATTTAAAAAAAAAAAAAAATTTTTTTTTTTTTTTTTACACACTACTCTTAGGTTTGCCACCTGACTGGTATTTTAAGGCACAGCCAGTATTTGAGGCTGCCTGGCCGTGACGGTATTGCAGTAATACTGGCAATACAAATGCAAATATTAGTCTCAGTATAAACAGAGATTACTCTGCAATACCAGCAACGGCCAGTAGGGGTCACTGTGTATAGAGAGAGGCAGGCATACTAAGTTACAGAATATCCCTGCCTCTCTCTACTACTTACTGATCCGTGGGGGAGCAGCAACACAGCACAGAGTCCAGACAACAGCTCTACAGCTCAGGTAAGTGAGGGATGGGGGGAAAGGCAGCAGGGACACTAGGGGACACTGAGACACTAGGGGACACTGAGACACTAGGGGACACATGATGACACATACACTAGGGGAAACTGAGACACTAGGACACAGACACTGGGAGACCTGGGAACACTGAGACACTTGGGGACACTGGAAAACATGGGGTCACTGAGACACTTGGGGACATGGGGACACAGACACTAGGGGACACAGATATTAGGGGACACATGGGAACACAGACACTAGGGGACACTGAGACACTAGGACACATGGGGACACAGACACTGTGAGACCTGGGGACACTGGAAAACACAGGGACACTGAGACACTAGGGACACATGGGGATGCTGAGACACATGGGGACGCTGTGAGACATAGGGACATTTGGAGACATTGGGACATGGAGACATTATGTCCCCCAGCCAGTGTCCCTAGGTTCTCAGTGTCCCCAAGTCTCCCAGTGTCTGTGTCCCATGTCTCTCAGTGTGCCTAGTGTCCCCATGTGTCCCAATGTCCCCATGTCTATGTCCACAACTGTCCCCATGTCTCCCCAAGTGTCTGTCTCCCAGCCAGTGTCCCCTAGTATCCCAGTATCCCCTAATCTCCCAGTGTCCCCTAGTCTCCCAGTGTCTGTGTCCTAGTGTCTTAGTGTCCCCAAATGTTTCAGTGTCTCCATGTCTCCCAGTGTCTGTGTTCTTAGTGTCTCAGTGTGCCTGGTGTCCCCATGTCTCCCAGTGTCCCTATATGTCCCAGTGTCCACATGTCTATGTCCACAACTGTCCCCATGTCTCCCAGCCAGTGTCCCCTAGTTTCCCAATGTCTGTGTTCCCATGTCTGTATCCCTAGTGTCTTAGTGTCCCCAAATGTTTCAGAGTCCCCATGTCTCCCAGTGTCTGTGTCCCTAGTGTCTCAGTGTCCCCATTTCTCCCAGTTTCCCTAAATGTCTCAGTGTCCCCATGTCTCTGTGTCCCCGGGTCTCTGTGTCCCCATGTCTCTCAGTGTCCCCAGTATCCTAGTGACATGGGGACATACTGAGACATTGGGACACTGGGGGAAATGGGGACACAGACACTGGGAGACTAGGGGACTGGGCGAGATGGGGACACTGACACTGTGATAGATAGGGACACTGAGACACAGGGTGACTTGCAAGACTGAGACACTGGGAGACATTGAGACACTGGGAGCAATCTATACAGCAGAATCAAACTGTGAGTAGTTTGTTGGTGATTTTACAGAATTTTCTCTGATGTCACTCCTTGTGATTTACACGCATAACTAATTAATTATGCAAATGATTAAGGCTGGTATTTTTTTCCAAGAAATGTGGCAACCTTAACTACTCTTCACATACTCTTGCTTAAAGGAGCACTATAGTGTCAGGAACACAATCATGTATTTCTTACCCTATTATGTTAAAACCACCACCCTGGCCCCTTCTTGCCTCCCTAAATATAGTAAAATATTACTTGTATTCAATTCTGCAGCTGCTGGCTCAGAAGTGGTGGTCTGAGCAAATTACAATACTTCCCCATAGGATTGGCTGAGACTGTCAACTAGGCAGATCAGGGGCAGAGTCAGTCCAACATAGCCCTGGCCAATCAGCATCTCCTCATAAAGATAAATTGAATCAATGCATCTCTATGAGGAAAGTTCAGTGTCTGCATGCAGAGGGTGGAGACACTGAATGGCAGTGCTGCGCACTAGGCAGTACAGCCCTAGGAAGCACCTCTAGCAGCCATCTAAGGAGCAGCCAGTGGAGTTATTTTCTCTGAAAAGACAGTGTTTACTGCAAAAAGCCTGAATGGAATGATTCTACTTACCAGAACAAATACAATAAGCTGTAGTTGTTCTGGTGACTATAGTGTCCCTTTAAGTTTGGAAGCTTAAGAGGGATGTATGGGAACAAAACTTGTGTGCACTGGCTGACATTAAAGTTAGTTTAGGTAATGCAGACGTTGGTCTCTCTAACACTGTGGCATGTCCCCTTTCTTCTACACTCACTACAGACACCTTTTCTCTGTCTCAGACTATACCAGGAACTTCTGCCTGCTAGTAAGAAGGTAAGGAGACAAGTGGACCAGCGAGTGCTAGGGGACAGTCCTTAGAAAGAATGGAGTGAGCGCATCATTAGACGCATTTATGTCAAGCTCAAGGTGCTGCCTGCATTGTATGCCCTTAGTTGGACAGCCTGCAGGATTGGCAGGCAGCCTGACATGCATTCATGCCAGGCTGACCTTCCAATTCTTTGGACAAACATGCCCCCTTTTTGGGCATGTTCACCCCTTTTGGCAGGTCTTGTCACGTGATTCGCGCCAGTGGCACACCCTTTTACCCCGCCAATTGACTTCCTGCTTCACTGGACACTGCTGTTAGGGGTTATGGATTTACTTGAAAGATGAAAGCATAAATTAGAGAGAAATTAGCATAGCGTATGTGTTTTCTTATAGCTGCATCCTATGAGTTTCCATCCAGCACCATCTCCATCAGATACATGACGCTTGGGAGGTATGACTGTTTTAGTGTTTTTGGTCGATAAGATTCTGTAATAAGGCCCATCATAATTGTCAGCACCAGGCCCACTATGCTCTTAATCCGGCCCTGTACGTGAAGAACTGATTACTTCCATTAACCAAAACCCCATTAAATTTCACAGAGCCGGAGCAATTTAACCAACAATAATGGGAAATGACATCGGCATGATGCGGTTGTGTAAAGCTGGTAGAATTGTAGAACTACACACGGTGCCTGGAATTAACATGTGAACACATCTCACACACAGAATTAAATGAGATAGAGAAGAGTTTTCAGTCATATTCACGTTAGATATCTTTGTGGAAGGCAGACCTCCCTCTGGAGTGGGATCTATGTATAACGTCTTAGTAAATATTATTTACTACATACTTTTCTGGAAACGGGTTAGCAGGAAGAGCTTTGCTGGCAAATGATAAAGGAAAGGAATAATAAGGGAACTCTAATGGAGGTCACTGGTGGCTGCACCGGAGTACAACCATGTATTCATTACCATACTCACACTGGTGCAGAATCACCGCAGAACTTTCCAATCAGTCTGTTGTTGTCAGTTTCTCCACCGTTGAACACAGCAACATAATCATATCGGCAATAACTATCCTCTTCAACATCAAACTTCTTGAATGATAACTCTACAACCTAACAGACAGACAGATCTATATGTAAGAATGTACTATACACACACATACATATGTAATTTATAAAATGGGCTGTGACAGTTTCCTTTGTAAAGAAATAGTTGTCAGGTCAGTGAAGCCTCCCGTGATGGATAAGAGAGCGTCCCACACACAGGGATTCCTATTAGTTATAGGGTCAGTGACGCCCCCTCTGATGGGATAAGAGAGCATCCCACACACAGGGTTTCCTATAAGTTATAGGGTCAGTGACGCCCCCTCTGATGGGATAAGAGAGCGTCCCACACACAGGGTTTCCTATAAGTTATAGCGTCAGTGACGCCCCCTCTGATGGGATAAGAGAGCGTCTCACACACAGGGATTCCTATAAGTTATAGGGTCAGTGACGCCCCCTCTGATGGGATAAGAGAGCGTCTCACACAGGGATTCCTATAAGTTATAGGGTCAGTGACGTTCCCTCTGATGGGATAAGAGAGCGTCTCACACACAGGGATTCCTATAAGTTATAGGGTTAGTGACTCCCCCTCTGATGGGATAAGAGAGCGTCTCACACACAGGGATTCCTATAAGTTATAGGGTCAGTGACGTTCCCTCTGATGGGATAAGAGAGCGTCTCACATACAGGGATTCCTATAAGTTATAGGGTTAGTGACTCCCCCTCTGATGGGATAAGAGAGTGTCTCACACACAGGGATTCCTATAAGTTATAGGGTCAGTGACGCCCCCCTCTGATGGGATAAGAGAGCGTCTCACACACAGGGATTCCTATAAGTTCTAGTGGGATATAGAGTGCATCTCATACTTGGATATCTTACCTGATTTTGTGGGGCAACTATGTGCCAGGAACAACTTATTCCACTTGGATAATTGTTTTCTGGCCAGTTGGGGGTACTTAAACTGCCTTGAGGTTTTTCAAACTTCCCTCCACAGAACTGATTTTCTGAAACAGAGAATGATCATTAAAAGCATCTCAGTAATTTCATTTTAAATTCAATGAAGTTGGTAAGATGGGTAAGTCGGGGGGGGGAAGGGATCTGCTGTGTCTGAAGATGCTATGTTTATTTGAGGAGGTTACGTGTGTGTTTAGGGGAAGCTGTGTGTTTTTGGGGGAAGCTATGCGTATGGAAGAAGTGGTTTGTGTGGGAAGTGTGTGTATTGTTCATGTTGAATTGCTTGTTGGGTAGACTTTGTGTTTGGGGCTGTGTTAGTAGGCTGCATTCAGTGATATGTGTTCTTTGGTGGGGGATCATTGTGTGTGTATCCTCTTCACATATTTTATTAGGAAGCCTCAGTCCTCCTTACTTTTTAGGAAGGGGGATTGCTTCATGGTGGGTGGAGTTTGTGTCTATACATCTGATTTTACTGTAAATCCTCCTTTTGTCCAGTCCATTCACTGAGCTCCAGGACTGTGAATCAGCATCCACGCAAGGTGCAGACCACATGCTCCCTCCATATTACATTACTATGAATATTATTGCTGTGGAACTCTATGATACACTCGTACACACTACACATAACTGTGAGTTACATCACTAGAGAGCCATGGGACATGAGAAAGTGATACTGAATGAAGCACACCCCAGACATGACCTATAGGTTTCTCTCTTTAGTTCTTACCGCTGATGTGAGGGGCACTTGCACTGTACCAAGCCAGAAATCCACGCCCTCCAGTTTCCTCATCTGCTACCATCTCTAGCATCATGGTAGGGCCAGTGGACATGAGCGCGCCTGGGCGGAACGTCCCGCACACACGTGCTAACTCCTGTGCGCTTCGGCTATGCCCGTTATAGATGCTAAGGTAATCATAGCGACAGTTGGGGTCTGATTCCATATCCAGCACACGAAATGAGAGCATTACCACGTGGCCCTCAGGGACCTAGAATCAGAAAAGACAGCTTTGTCATTGCTCTCCATCACCTGTGCACAATTTTATCCCTATCTGACTCCTGATTCTTTCTGTATGTTGTAGCCCCTCACATACGATCTCATCCGATTTAGAGATTTTTACATATTTACCGTAATATTCCACACGCATTTCTTGTTGTGGGGATAATAGTTTGGAAAGCCTTCGCTTGCTATGTATCCAGAATCTCCGATTATATCTCCTCCACAGTGAAATACAGGCCTGCAATTATTGAAAACTATAAATAATCAGTAACAAGTAAAATAAATAATTTTAGATAGTCTTCATATAAATAATTACAGTTAATACAACATTATACAGAATTAAAATGTAAATCTTTGTCCTTGGAATAATCCTAGCAGCAGAGAGCTACATGCACATACCTGAGAGTGTGAGCCATGCCCATAGCCAATGACTAGCAGCAAAGGCTCTCCAGCCATGATAGGGCTAAATGTGGAATTAGATTAGGCAGCTAGCTTTTGAATGTATTTTAAAATGTGTGGCATTGAAATGGCACACGAATGTGGTGGGACTGTGTTATATATGATTATTTGGCATGACAGGTTTGATCCATCACACTAGAATAGGACAGTTCTCTACCAAGAACATAAAAGCAAATATAATAGCCGATATTTAGAGCAGCTAGATTTAAAGGTACAGTCTGGGTACCAAAATTCACTTTGAATGGCTGAACACTTAAGTTGATTCCCAAAGCGCCAGTCCGTCGTCTTTTCTTCTGCTGCTCACAAATACAGATGTCCATAGTGAGTAATGCTTCACAAATGGACATAGTTTCTGAAACATGATGCATAGGCTTCTACAAGCACTAGTGAAAAGGTGATAGAACGGTTTGTATGCCTAGATTGTCCCCTTTATGTTAGATACTTGCAAGAATGCCCACTTCCAGAAATGACGCTCCTGCATCAGTTACAAGATCACCCACCAGAAATGACACTCCTGTGTCAATTATAAGATCACCCACAAGAAATTTATTTTCAGTATTTCATTGATTTTTTTTTTGTGGTTTTTGACTACACTTAGGTAAACTAGAAAAATGGTCAGAGTTGTGGCAACTGACATTTAATGTGGATAAGTGCAATATAATGCATCTTGGATGTAAAAACCCAAGGGCAGAGTACAGAATATTTGATAGAGTTCTAACCTCAACATATGAGGAAAGGGATTTAGGGGTGATTATTTCTGATGACTTAAAGGTAGGCAGACAATGTAATAGAGCAGCAGGAAATGCTAGCAGAATGCTTGGTTGTATATGGAGAGGTATTAGTAGTAGAAAGAGGGAAGTGCTCATGCCATTGTACAGAACACTGGTGAGACCTCACTTGGAGTATTGTACACAGTACTGGAGACCGTATCTTCAGAAGGATATTGATACCTTAGAGAGGGTTCAGAGAAGGGCTACTAAACTGGTTCATGGATTGCGGGATAAAACTTACCAGGAAAGGTTAAAGGATCTTAACATGTATAGCTTGGAGGAAAAACGAGACAAGGGGGATATGATACAAACATTTAAATACATAAAGGGAATCAACACAGTAAAGGAGGAGACTCTATTTAAAAGAAGAAAAACTACCACAACAAGAGGACATAGTCTTAAATTAGAAGGGAAAAGGTTTAAAAACAATATCAGGAAGTATTCATTTACTGAGAGGGTAGTGGACGCATGGAATAGCCTTCCAGCTGAAGTGGTAAAGGTTAACACAGTGTCAGGATACTAGTTGATCCAGAACGCAGAATTGTATCACACCTAGGACTAAAGGTAACGTCTTACTGGGCCTTAGAATGGCCGGACTTAACTTACCAGAGAATAGTCAGGATACTTGCAGAGGTCAGGGACACAGAAGGAGACACAACAATGTGGGAAAGCCGAAAGTCAAAAATACCAGAATACAGGGAAGTCAAAACGAAGCCAAAGCCAATAACCAGAAATAAACACTCAGAAACACTCGACAGGGTAATGAGAATAAGTGAAAATTAGTTTAAATAAGCCTCCTTCAGATGCGATTGGCCGTAACCGGCCTTTGACCCCAGAATGTGCGTGTGCGTCCTTTGCGTGACGTCACACACATGTTGATGTCGTCAATACCGTTGGCAGACGTGGGGTTACAAAATAGCATGGATCCGCAGCGGCCAGCGGCCGTCAACATGCTGCAGGAGTCAGAGACACATCGGCATGTAGCCGCTGAGTGGCACCTCCGTCAATGCCAGGAAGGTAGGTACTATCACAGACAGATCTTCCTTAATTCTTACCAAATTGTATGCACTCCTGAGGTCAAGTTTAGTAAAGACTTTAGCATCCTGGAGTCTGTCAAACAATTCGGAGATGAGGGGAATGGGATAGGCATTTTTTATGGTGATCTTGTTTAATGCCCTGTAATCAATGCATGGGCGTAATTCGCCATGTTTTTTTAGATACAAAAAAGCACCCTGCACCAGTAGGCGAGGATGATTTATGTATGTAGCCCTTACTTAGGGAATCTTTGATGTACTCATCCATTATTCTACTCTCCTGTGGAGATAAGGCATACACTGCCACCTTGGGGGGCATAGCAGATTGGGTAGCAGATTTATTGAGCAGTCATAAGATTTGTGAGGAAGTAGAATATCGGTCTGATGAAGTTTGAAGAATGAAGTTTCCTGTCGCACCTGAGTCCATCAGAGCTTTGCATGAAAAGCTCTTCTTGTTACAAAGGGCCATAATATTGAGGAGAAATCTATTTTGGTTATTACCAGACGACATATCCATCACACCTAAGACCTGTCCCCTTAAGGTTCTTAGGTGCGGAAGTTTTCCGGACGTATGGGACAAGCACTCCTCTTATCTCATTTTTTACCACAGTGTAGACACAGACCCTCCTTTCTCCTATATTGTCTTTCTACCTCTGACAGTCTAGTGACCCCTAACTGCATAAGTTCGGGTTTGAACTGTACAGAGAGGTCAGGTACAACAGGTCTGGAAAAACGAGGTGCCAGTGACATAGCCATACGTCTGGTTCTATTTCTGGTAGTTTCTCTGGTTCTAAGTCTGTGATCAATCTGCATGACAAATGTGATAAACTCATTTAACCTTTTAGGTAGATCTTTGGCAGAAATTTCATCGAGAATTGCCTCGGATAATCCTTCTTTAAATGCAGAGATTAAACAGCTATTAGTCCAGTCTATCTCAGAAGCCAAGGTGCGTAATTCTATGGCATAATCTGAGATAGAACGGTTCTGTTTTTTGATATGCATTAGGGCAGTGGAAGCGTCATCCTCCCTGCCCAATGGTTCAAATGTTAATTTTAAATTCTGCAAGGAATTCATGGTAGTTATACACAATACTCCTATTACTCTCCCATAAATGACTGGCCCAAGCTAAGGCTTTACCTTTTAGTTGGTTCATTAGGTAACCAATCTTAACTCTATCTGAGGCCTCAAAGGGGTACTCAAGCTGACTGAGAAATCCCCGGCATTGTTGACTATTACCATCAAAATGCGGCGGAGGAGATAGTAGGTGCCTTGTGTACTAAAGGTGGAAGTACTTTAGGCAAAGGTGACATAGTCAGAGAAACCTCAGGCTGTAAATGCGCTGTCCGAGTAAGAAGCGTACCAAAAGCCTGGGCAAATTGATCCATACAGTGATTATTCTCCTCTAGCTTTCTTTCGCAAGCTGCTATGTGCTGACACAATTCTGCAGGATCTATGGCCATCTCATAATGTCAGGATACTTGTTGATCCAGCACGCAGAATTAAATCACACCTAGAACTAAAGGTAACATCTTACCGGACCTTTCGAATGGCCGGACTTAGTGCTGAGGTCAGGGACACAGAAGGAGACACAACGATGAGGGAAAGTCGAAAGTCAAGGATACAGGGAAGTCAAAACGAAGCCAAAGTTAATAACCAGAAATAAACACTCAGGAACACTCTCTCGGATAACCTACTAAGGAAAACCACAACAGGGTAATGAGGAAAAGTAAAAATTAGTTTAAATAAGCCTCCTTCAGATACGATTGGCCATAACCGGCCTTTGACCCCAGAATGTGTGTGCAGGTCCATTACGTTACACACAAGTTGACGTAGTCAGTATTGTGGGCGGACATGGGGTTACAAAATGGCATGGATCCGCAGCGGCTGTCGTCCGTCAAAATGCCGCAAGAGTCAGATACACCAGCACAGGGCCGCTGAGTGGCACCTCCATCAATGCCAGGAAGGTAGTTACCATCACAGACACCATGAGGTGAGGATAAATATGTGACACACAGTAAAGGAGTTTAAGCATGCGTGGGATAGGCATATCCTAACTATAAGATAAGACTAGGGACTAATGAAAGTATTTAGAAAATTGGGCAGACTAGATGGGCCGAATGGTTCTTAGCTGCCGTCACATTCTATGTTTCTATGCTTAACAATGGACACTTGGAGCTTGTGTCTTTTATTCCCTCATTATCTATTCACAGGACTGTTGTTTTATACTGTTTATCCAAGCATAAAGATCTATCCACAATTCATCTGTCTATGACCATCATCACACATATAATCCCTATATTTAGTTTAAGGGAAACTGATCCTCCATCAGTTTCAATTTATAACCAGCTACTGATCATCTTCTATAATATGGATAGCTGGCAGCAGAATAAATATTGTATCACAGTGTAAACCTTTCACTAGTATCCTTTAAATCAATTGATTGGCATGGTGTTGGTTGGCATGAGTAGGCACAATGCTGGAACAGTGGGGCACAATGGTGTTTTGCACAATGTTGGTTAGCAGTTCGTGTTGGCACAGAACTTATAATTAGTAAGTCTTGTAGGGTGATTTTGGGACTATGTGCAGGACTCTGTCAGCTTGTCCAATCTTTATATTCCTCATTGAATTTGATTTTGGGACTATGTGCAGGACTCTGTCAGCTTGTCCAATCTTTATATTCCTCATTGAATTTAGGAAAAACATATTTGAAAATATAAATGGCTTTTTAATGGTTCAATATGTGGCTGACGCACGACTCCCTCTCCCAGCCCCCCACGTTGTTTCATTGGAATCTAATAATTTAGACAGATAGTTTGACATCTGCAGTAACTTATATCTCAGAGTCTGGATTATTCTTTGTTTGCTAAATTCCAGGCATAGTTTGGGTTTCCTCAACATATAATTAAGCATCTGCATATATATAGAAACAGATACTGAGTGGAGGGTGTTGTGAGGAAGAGAAGACAGACTTAAGGGGAGAGGGGTCAGTTTGGTCAGGGGAAATCGCTAAATACAATGAACAGAGAGAATTAGACACATGCCCATAGACAGGCAAATAGTTAGAAACGTTGATTGATAAAGAGAGGAATCAACAACAGGGCTGGTATAGAGGGAAGAAAAGACATAGGGACAAACAGATGCATTGAACAGATAGATAGATGGATAGATAGATGATAGACAGACAGATAGATAGATAGATAGATAGACAGACAGACAGACAGATAGATAGACAGACAGACAAACAGAGAGATAGATAGATAGATAGACAGACAGATAGATAGACAGACAGACAGACAGATAGATAGATAGATAGATAGATAGATAGATAGATAGATAGATAGATAGATAGATAGATATAAGTATGGGGTAGCCTGTTTTTTCCCTTTACATCTCTATACTGTCTTCTCTTTTCATTTCCTCTGCTTCCTCTTCTCCCCATCTCTGTCCCCCTATGTGACCCTTTCATCAATCCTCCCTTCTCACACAGAGAGCCCATTACGGCCATATAATTAACTTCCGTCAATAAACACTGTATACACAGCCTATTTATGTCTCTACACAAGTCTCTTTATATGGCCCAGGCCTGGTACACAGGGAACATTGAGAGGGATAAATATTGAAACCACTTGCTCTTCGTTTGAGTTCCAGGATTTAGTTGCTGGAGGGTAATATGTGGGGGAATCTCTGCTCTGGGAGATGGAAACATTACGATGCTGTCTGGGTACGACCATTCATAAGAATGTGGTTAAAGACAGTTTATTAATTATTATTACTATTTCATTTATATGGTACCAGCATACTCCGAAAATGCAGTACAAAGGGTAACCCTCTGAATGTATACTTTCTACACATGTCGTTATTCCTTCCTTTAATTGATTTCTATAAAGCAATGACCCATAATGTACTGGTTTATATAACAGAATACCTACAGCTGTGATGTGTGCCAAAGGCATCCTATGGGCTGGGTGCAAAAGACTACGTATCCCATAAAACAATTCTGCACATCTGCCCCATACATCAGAAACTCTTGATAGTTTTTACTTCTACAAATTTTATTGTACTATATATATTTATATATATATATCCATATTATTTACACTTAATAATATCAAGGTGACATAAATCGAGAAAATCATTCAGGATAATTCAGAGCGTCAATTTTGTACTCTCCTCCTCTGAACTTACAAATCAGCCCTGAATTAGAATATAACTTAAATATTAATGTCAAAATTCCCAAACAAACAAATAAAAAAAATGGATTAAAAAAATAAATAGGCCTTTGCAGCTAGAAGGGAAAGCAGCCCACCTCTGATTCTCACCTTCAAGATTTCTCGAGGGCTGCACCGTTCCTGTGGAACTCGCTTCCCTCCTCCGTTAGATGCTCACCCAGTCTCCACTCCTTCAAAAAATCGTTAAAAACCCACTTCTTCATAAAAGCATATCAATTAAACTGTTAATAGCTCCTGACTGATTCCTCTTCTACAACTGTCACTAGTCTAATACTATCCTTACCTTTTTGTGTCATTTTACCCCACTCCCTCTAGCATGTAAGCTCATTGAGCAGGGCCCTCAACCCCTCTGTTCCTGTGTGTCCAACTTGTCTGGTTACAACTACATGTCTGTTCGTCCACCCATTGAAAAGCGCTGCAGAATTTGATGGCGCTATATAAATGGCATAATAATAATAATAATAACATTAACCTCACTCTTGATCACCCCAACTTCCATGGCTGTGAAACTTGCACCCTCCACTGTCCAATGTGCAATGTGTGGAGGAGTGCATGAAAAATGGTTGGTTGAGGTTTCTGAGATATGTAGCTCATCAGTTGCAAGTACTTTCATTCATGAAAAAGTTGAATGAAATAATTCTGCTAGGTGTAAGGCATCTACTGGGTGGGTTATAGTTACATACTATGCTAGATATCTATGAGACAAACTGTACAGCACAAGTTATTCAGGAGTTGTATAGCTTGCACATTGCTGTACAATAACTAATTTCCCCTATGATGGCACAGAGCATGTGTGAGGGAGAGTAAATAGGAAATGTTTGCAAATTTCTGCGTTTCTAATTATTACAAACGCAGTGTACTTTTTACAGTTTAACCTGCACAAGGAGCCTAGTATGGGGGATGTCAGATTGTGCAACAGCATGAGGATCCAGTCCAAGATTCCCTTTCAGGGGAAGGAAGAGCGCATATATACCCAGGAAAAAGATCTGCGCACAGCAAGTGGGAACCAAAAGGTTTGGGAATCTAGAAACGTGATTGTAACGGAACGCCTGGCACCCCGACTGGGTACCTCCGTTGAAGGATGCTCCTAGCACTTCCTGAGGACTCCAAGCACTCTGGCAGACACCACAACCACCGAACCGTAGGAGCATGTGAATGCTCTCAAGCATATGAATGCTGTAGACAGTTGAATAGGAACCATACGAATAGGTTTACTCTCCTAGCAGTCAAACTGGAACAGCATACAATGAATCCTTCCCCCAATAATGAGACGACACTTCACTTTGAGGGTTAAAACAGGAACTCCTGTGCTGGCACACCCAGCCTGGTTTTTATTACAGCCTTTCACATACAGGACCGCCCACGGGGAGGTATAAAACAACCAATCACATATCAGTTACATCCCACATATTCCCTCCCCTTATCCTGAGAGGAAACTCAATTACACATACAGTTAAAACATACTTTCTACCCAAATTTCATAACTTTAAAACCATACATCACATTCACATAAAATTACATATTCACAATCAATCCATTCAGGGGAACAACATATTCAAAAATGGCACAAATCAGACAAGGGGTTCAAAAGTTAGTAAAAAGTCCTTTGTGACTAAATGAAGCATGGCTTTCTGGCCCAAACCAGTTTCAGAGTCTTCTATCCTGGAGATAAGTAATTCAATTATCTCCCAGGACAGACACAAGACTCCATTAAGCACATGGTTGCAAAAAGACACAAAACACTTTAAAATACATAAAGTCAAATTTTACACATAACACACAGACATTTCACATATCCCCGGATAGCTGGGATCTGAGTGCACATTATTAGATGAATGGCACTCAGATCACACAAATAAGCCTTTCTGCAGGGGAAATAAACGGTTTAACCTGCAGGGCCATAGTCCAAAGGGAGCAGGCGAGCAACCAGGCTTCTCCAGTTCACAGTGGCGAGGTTGGTTTCGCCACACTTCTCCCCTTTACCAACTAGACTAACAGGGTATCTGACCTCCTGCCGGTCAGTGCCCTGGTTAGTCCAGCAACCCACCCACAAAACAGAAACAGCAGTACAGCCCACCCACAATAACTGGTTACTACACCTGGGTAGAGGAGAACTTTGTCCATGTCCAGGTGCCTCACCACGACTGTGTGGGCAACTGTTAGGCTGCCTTGGTGGGTTGCTGAGTGGGCAGAGACCAGCGGTACTCTGCCCTGATGCCAGTGCTACCACGGAAGTAGCCTGGTGGGAGCCTGGTTGTGGGAGGGAGAGACCGACTGTCTCCCCTCTGGATACACCGTTCTGTGGCTGGGGAACAGGACCGACTGTCCCTACCCCTTGTGCTGTAAGTGCAGAGACTACAGTCCCATCTGCACTGTTAGGGGGTGTAACATCTCCCCTTGCTGGGTTAGGCTGCCGCTGGAGAGAGGGTGTAACAAGCTCCTCTCTCTGAACTGTAAACTGTCGCTGGGGAGAGGGGGTATCAGGCTCCTCTCCCTGACACTCTCTCTGCTGTTGGAGAGGGGGACCAGCTGTCTCCCCTTTCATTATTTTGTCCTGTGGTTGGGGTGCGAGACTGACGGTCTCTGCTCCCTGCAGGACACTCTGCCGCTGGTGAGGAAGGACTGCACCTTCAGCTCCCTGGGGTACACACTGCCGCTGGGGAGGAAGGACTGCACCTTCAGCTCCCTGGGATACACACTGCCGCTGGGGAGGAAGGACGGCACCTTCAGCTCCCTGGGATACACACTGCCGCTGGGGAGGAAGGACGGCACCTTCAGCTCCCTGGGGTACACACTGCTGCTGGGGAGGAAGGACTGCACCTTCAGCTCCCTGGGATATACACTGCCGCTGGGGAGGAAGGACGGCACCTTCAGCTCCCTGGGGTACACACTGCTGCTGGGGAGGAAGGACGGCACCTTCAGCTTCCTGGGATGCACACTGCCGCTGGGGAGGAAGGACGGCACCTTCAGCTCCCTGGGGTACACACTGCCGCTGGGGAGGAAGGACTGCACCTTCTGCTCCCTGGGGTACACACTGCGGCTGGGGAGGAAGGACTGCACCTTCTGCTCCCTGGGGTACACACTGCCGCTGGGGAGGAAGGACTGCACCTTCTGCTCCCTGGGGTACACACTGCCGCTGGGGAGGAAGGACGGCACCTTCAGCTCCCTGGGGTACACGCTGCCGCTGGGGAGGAAGGACGGCACCTTCAGCTCCCTGGGGTACACACTGCCGCTGGGGAGGAAGGATGACACCTTCAGCTCCCTGGGATACATACTGCCGCTGGGGATCTGGGCCGACTGCCCAGCATCCCTGTAGGGCCGGTAGAGAGACAGCCGTCCCATCTCCACCTGCCATTTGTGGGTCTGCCCAGGACCAGTCTGTGAGGTCCCTCAACATTTGCGAGTAAGGACCACCTGCTTCCGCACCTGGCAACTCCGGCTGCTGCTGGGGATCTGGGCCGGTCCCATCTCCACATGCCTGTTGTGGTTCCTCACAGGACCAGTCTATGAGGACCCCTACTTCGGGTTCCTGCGGCCGCCTCAGGGGGAGACGGCTAGCCTCCTCGGATGCAGCCTCTACTCGGCTGCTGTAACACTCCTTCCGCTGAGCATACTCTCTCTCTTTCGCCAGCCGGAATTCTCGGGCCAGCCTTGTGTTTCGCTCGGCCGTGACCTGGTTCCAGATCACCCGGCGTACCTCCATGGGTAAATCATCCCCATACTGGGCCACTCGCTGCCTCACCTCGGCCATCCAATCATCGCCAGAGCCTTCCATACTTGTCTGCTCCAAGTCGCTGGATACCTCTGCTCCCAGGGTCGCTGCACGTGTGCTAGCGTTGCCCTCAATTTGTAAATCCAAACGAACTGTGTCTCTGAGCTGCTTTACCTCGCACTAGGACGCCATCCCACCGCTTGCCACCAATGTAACGGATCGCCTGGCACCCCGACTGGGTACCTCCGTTGAAGGATGCTCCTAGCACTTCCTGAGGACTCCAAGCACTCTGGCAGACACCACAACCACCGAACCGTAGGAGCATGTGAATGCTCTCAAGCATATGAATGCTGTAGACAGTTGAATAGGAACCATACGAATAGGTTTACTCTCCTAGCAGTCAAACTGGAACAGCATACAATAAATCCTTCCCCCAATAATGAGACGACACTTCACTTTGAGGGTTAAAACAGGAACTCCTGTACTGTCACACCCAGCCTGGTTTTTATTACAGTCCAAATACAGGACCGCCCACAGGGAGGTATAAAACAACCAATCACATCACAGTTACATCCCACATATTCCCTCCCCTTATCCTGAGAGGAAACTCAATTATACATACAGTTAAAACATACTTTCTACCCAACTTTCATAACTCTAAAACCATACATCACATTCACATAAAATTACATATTCACAATCAATCCATTCAGGGGAACAACATATTCAAAAATGGCACAAATCAGACAAGGGGTTCAAAAGTTAGTAAAAAGTCCTTTGTGACTAAATGAAGCATGGCTTTCTGGCCCAAACCAGTTTCAGAGTCTTCTATCCTGGAGATAAGTAATTCAATTATCTCCCAGGACAGACACAAGACTCCATTAAGCACATGGTTGCAAAAAGACACAAAACACTTTAAAATACATAAAGTCAAATTTTACACATAACACACAGACATTTCACATATCCCCGGATAGCTGGGATCTGAGTGCACATTATTAGATGAATGGCACTCAGATCACACAAATAAGCCTTTCTGCAGGGGAAATAAACGGTTTAACCTGCAGGGCCATAGTCCAAAGGGAGCAGGCGAGCAACCAGGCTTCTCCAGTTCACAGTGGCGAGGTTGGTTTCGCCACAGTGATGTTCAAAGGGTTTATTCACTATACAGCAAATGGTTAGGAACTGCAATCCAAATGGCCAAACAATAGCCAAGCTGTGACTGTAACGGAGATTGGACATTTTTCCCAATTGGCCACTTTGGTCTAAATATGCAGGTTGATTTCCATTTCTATACAATTCATTGTTAATTGAAAAAATACTTGATTTTGAAACATATAGAGAGCAAGTTGGTGAAACCTGATGAGTTTATGATTCACATTAAGTTTTTGGTGCCCATTGAGAGCAATTCTCTGTAATGTGTTCGTTTTTCAGAGTAGTACATTTGCCACAGAGCTTGCCAGGGAGGATGCGGTAGCTCCGGATGGTAATTGTGTGGTTGGTGAGTCTGGGAGCGTTCTCTTTGCACAATGTTTGCAGTAAGGAGAAGGCGGCCCCACGTCTGTATAGTAATGGGACTTCTCTGTGAGGGCTACATTTTTAGAAAAGTTAAAAATAATTGGTCTGGTCCTAGGAGGTATATTCAGTTTTCACATTAACACAGCCTTTGGGTAAAATGTAGAATTATGCAATCCTAATGGAGTGCTGGGCCTGTTGAAAAATGTGTCTGGTGCCTAGTTAGAGACATAGCTGTGATTGCCTTTAGCTGGGATTACAGGGGATAGCTGTTTATATTTTGGTTATCAGAATAATAGAAATGTTTGCAATGTTATTGTTTTCTCTAGGAATTATTGCCACATTTCTAGGGTTCGTCCAGAGCGTACGCTAAGAACTGATGAAGCTCTACCTACGCCATGGCTGATGAACAAAACACTGGCTAAGTGCGCGGTGCCTGCATGCAGGATCATTGTCTTGCAGCCAGCGTTGTTGTTAAAGGAACACGGTCACCCAGCTCATTGAAGTTGTTATGGGGCAGAGGTGTCTGGGTATCCTGGGCCTAACACCAGCGGCCGTCCTTCCTCACACTGTGCTGGAGGGCCAACTTTTAGGTTAAACCACTGGAATAAAAGTTCATCCCCTAAAGGAAAGACATTGATCGGACAATCCTGCCCTTATAATAACTTCAATGAGCTGATTTTAACTTGAAGATTATGCTAGCTGTAGTGTACTAATAATCTTATTTTAATAATGACAGGAGGCGAGTATTTTGCATTAACTTCCTTTACTACTCCAGTAGCAGCAAAGAGCATATACAAAGTAATGATCAATAAGAGACAAGCAGAGTATGTATCAAGCCCTCCCTCTGAGGCAAAGTATCGACATCACAAGTCCAAATAAACGTAAACCGAACCAGGAAATGTCCAACAGTGTTAACGAATAGAGATTGTCCCTTTAGACTCCATACGACAGTTGGAATGCAGAAACATCTTCCCAAGAGTACATCTGGAGCCGTGTCATGTAGCATTAAGCTGAATGTTTTAGCGGTATAGCAAGTAACTGTGAAATACATGAGCAACCATCGTCTGGCTAACTAGTAACAATACTTGTTAAATGTAATAAATAGCCAACCTAGTCTAACTGACAAACACAATTATACCATATGACATAATGACTAATCGCACGCACAAAGAGATGTATATCATACATGTGAATCTCTTAACCATGAAATCAAATAAACAGTGTACATAAGGCCCCCATGTGATCCCTAGCCAGAAACCTAAAGTCAAGGGAGGGAAAAGAAATGACAAAAGGCGGGAGGAAATACTCGCCTCCTGTCATTATTAAAATTAAGATTATTAGTACACTAAAGCTAGCATAATCTTCAAGTTTATCACATGACAGGAGGCTTCATATTTTGCAATTTTAATGCTATTGCAACAGGGAGAGCGAGGCATTCGGAGGAGGCCAAAAATAAAAGGGCCGAAAAGTGGATTCCCGCGACCAATCCGCTGCCACTAAAATGGAGGCCCCAGCCACAAAGGCAGATGAAGCCACCGCACCCCGAACCGAATGTGCAATGCCGGACAAAGATAAAAGCGACCTACCCTAGCGTGACAAAGTGGTAACTGAAACCGGGCCATGTGGTTTAACAAAGGAGATTAACAATTGACGAGAGGACATAGGCTGTAATTCGGCTGTAGCCTCTAAGTAAGCCCGTAGAGTTTGTACCACACACAATTGTGGTTCCGATGGAAAAAAGGGGGTAAAAAAACGATGTAGAATCAGATTTGTACGTCGCTATACCCACAAACTGAAGCCTTCCGGGGAAAAGGAAAAAGCGTCCGCATCCAAAGCTCGAACGTCCGAAAATCGCCGGAAGGAGACTAGACAAAGGAGGAGAGTTAACTTGTCCGACAATTGTGTCAGGGACAGATGAGCATTAGAAAGCCAGTCCTTTAGGAATTGGAGAACCTGTGCTGAACAGATCACGTTGATAGAGAAACAGAAATGCCAGAAAATTCAACAACAGAGGCTGTAAAGGGATTGAGATCCCGTCCCACACACCTATTAGACCATGAGAGCTAAGCCGAGAGGTAACATTTCCTAGTTCTTGGAGCCCATAATTCCTAGAGGATGTCTTTAGCCTCTACCGATAATTCCTCGGTGCACCATAATCCCCTGAAAGAGACCACCAAAGATAAGTGTCCGTTTAGGAGCATCGAATATGGGTTCCCCATGGGGTGTTTGAGCATTGTTTGGCCTAATGGGAGGAGGGGAAAGTCCTCGCATGATAGAGCCAGAAGGTGTCTTGGCCATAGATGGGTCAATAGGAGAACCGTCACTCTCTGCAACCTGATGTGGTGCAGTATTCCTGCGATCATCGCAAATGGCGAGTAGGCGTATGCGCCTCTCGTTGGCCAATTATGTAGGAATGCATCCACTGCCGAACTCTCTGGATCCGGGAGCCAACTGTGGAAGGTTGGTAGTTGTCGGTTGGTGCGAGCCGCAAAAAGGTCTACCTTGAGTGGGCCTCTCCATTCATTTAACACCGCAAATATGTGAGGATCCAATTGCCAGTCGCTGCTTTCCCGCCAGTGTCGGGAGAACCAGTCCGCCGTCAGGTTGGTATCACCCGGAAGATGTTCCACCATCAGCATTATGTTGCATGGTAGACAGTACTCGAAGATCTCCTTCGTGAGATCTGTCAATGTTTGGGAGTGGGTGATGTTATCCATGCGCAGAAAGATACAGCAACCGGTTTTCCCCTTCGTCATGCTTCAAATTGCAAAGGCCCCTGCCAGCAATTCTAGCCAATTGATATGGAGAGCGAGTTCCTCCATCATCCATACCCCGCCTGTGGCTAGTTGTCCATCATTGGCACCCCAGCCCCATCGGCTGGCGTCAGATTCCAGTAATCGAGCCACCACTAAGTTCCTGTCGGACTTCTTCTGTCATGGGAACGGGTTGGTCATAGGAGGGGTTTCGCCTGAGGAAACGTGCCTTCAGGCATTGCATGGCACAATAGTGTTGCAGGCCTGGAAATGGAGGAGGATAGGAAACCCACTATCCGTGCTAACATTCAGAGCGGGATCAATTCCCAATAGAGGATCCTGCAAATCTCTTTCTGGGTTGCTGAGACCTTTGTTGTTGGAAGTCGAAGTGTACAGGACCTTTAGTCGATGTCGAATCCCAGAAATTGTATACATTGAGCTGGAATCATTGCTGATTTTGTGCGATTTATGATGAATCCCAGGGATTCCAACACTTCCACAGTGTATGCCATCTGCGACACCAGTCGCTGTCGTATTTGACCGAACAAAAGTATGTCGTTCAGATATATTATGCATCTGATACCTTAATAAACCCTCTGAGGCACAGGTTGCACGTTTACCCTTTTTTAGGGGAGATTTGCCTGTGTTAGGCTTTCGTTTAGGCCCTTCTCGCTTCAAGTGGCGTTTCGCTGGACAGGAGTGTTCTTTAGAGGATAAATCCAAATCATCCGATAATTCTCTCGACTCTCATTGAGATCGCTTGGGGAGAGATTTTTTCAGGTCCTGAGTGACCGGTAGTGCCTTGGCTAAGGCCTTTTCAACTGAAGCGGCCACCGCCGCGTTAATAAGGGCCTGCAGGTCTGTTGACATCTGGGACTCTTTCATGTTAGGCACTGGATTAACCCAAAATCAGTGAATATCTTTTGGTGGATAGGCATGTTGTGACAGATGGTCAGCAGGGACCACCCGAGGTTTTGAACTGGCCTGTATAAGGCCCATGTATAAGCAGACAAAGTTCTGGGGGTCAAGGAGACTGTGTGAACAGCTCTGCTCAGCAGCACTAATAAATGGGGGCTCACCCCAAACCTAAGTACTCGGTAATAACCTGACCGACTGAACCCTGAAAGGTTTACTAACCTGTAGCAGGTCCCTGAGACAGGCAGTAGGTAGTAAGCAGGCAATTAAATCAATTCCACAAGTTTTTCCACACAGCACTGAGAAAAATGTCCACATAGAATAACTCCAATACACACTCTGCGTTTAAAATAGCCGCCGGGACTCTCGCGATGCCAGATCAAAAATGGCCACTGAAAAAAGCATGCAAATCCGCAATAGTGTTCACAGAAAAAAAACCTCACGAACGAGGAGATAGAAAACGAACAGTGCTAAGCCGTGAATGCTGTTGTTCATGAACAACCGTTTGCGAAAAAACATTTTAAACAATGGGAACAAAACTACCGAATGTGAATGGTTTGTTTTAGTCGCGTTCGGTGGATATTATGCGAATGCTAGTGCCCGCAAACAACCGTATTGTACGCATAACGCATTGTACGCGGTTGGGTGAAATGTCCCAAACAGACGAATGTCTGGCCAGTTACAAGAGCCTCCCAAGTGCTTTATGCTCACCAGGGTGAGTGCACCGTGCCACAAGGACTCCCCAAAAGTGGTGAGCGTAGCCACAGAGAGTGTGGGGTATACTTAGATGGATTTTAAACCGTCGGTATAACCTGGAAAGCAGAACCTGTGAGGAAAGGGAAACAAACTGAGAAAGGGAATAGGGTAAAAACCTAACTCTGAAGCACCCCAGAAGGGTGCAATATATCTCTAAATTTCCCAAAGAAATACATACAAAATATACTAGAAACACAATAAAAGTAATAATAGTAAAAATAAAATAAAATAATGACACAATAATAATAACAAGACAAGCCAGTTGCAAAGTGTTAGACACACAATATTGTGACCTAACGTGATGGAGCAGCAAAGAAAGAGGTGCCTCAGTGGGAGGTGCTTGATATATACTCTGCTTGTCTCTTATTGGTCATTTCTTTTTATATGTTCTTGGAGAAGTTAATGCAAAATATGAAGCCACCTGTCATGTGAGAAAATTGCCATGCTGGCTTGCACTTAACATTTTAATATAACTGTGGTTGAATCCCTTCCCCCTGTTCAGAATAACTGAATATTGCTTGGAATAAATTAACCTGTTCGATTTAGTTAAATATTGCGTGGAGTAAATTAACCTATTCGGAATAGTTGAATATTACTTGGAATAGATTAACCTGTTCAGAGTAGTTAAATATTGCTTGGAATAAATTAACCTGTTCAGTGTAGTTAAATATATTGCTTGGAATAAGTGTAATTCAGTGTAGCTGAGTGATGCCTTTAATAAATTGTCAATCAAAATAGGACTCCAGTCAGCCATCATATTGACACCAAAGTTATGATTTAATGAATTAAGTGATTGTTATTATGGAAACAACTTGTGTGACTGCTTTATAACTGTATCCACTATGACTTTACATATATATATCTATTGACATACCTGGAAACATTGCCGTTACCCAGCATCCTCTTTCTCTGCAGGGAAGTGACTAACTTTGGTACTTCATTTATTTGTGAGGTATTGCATTATGGGAATCATAATTCTCAAACATCTACAGTGCCCAGACTTTCCATCATTCCCCCCCCTCCTCCCATTCACCGAACAAAAACAATCAATTTAAAGGGACACTATAGTCACCTGAACAACTCTAGCTTAATGAAGCAGTTTTGGTGTACAGAACATGCCCCTGCAGCCTCACTGCTCAATCCTCTGCCATTTAGGAGTTAAATCCCTTTGTTTATGAACCCTAGTCACACCTCCCTGCATGTGACTTGCACAGCCTTCCATAAACACTTCCTGTAAAGAGAGCCCTATTTAGGCTTTCTTTATTGCAAGTTCTGTTTAATTAAGATTTTCTTATCCCCTGCTATGTTAATAGCTTGCTAGACCCTGCAAGAGCCTCCTGTATGTGATTAAAGTTCAATTTAGAGATTGAGATACAATTATTTAAGGTACATTACATCTGTTTGAAAGTGAAACCAGTTTTTTTTCTTTCATGCAGGCTATGTCAATCATAGCCAGAGGAGGTGTGGCTAGGGCTGCATAAACAGAAACAAAGTGATTTAACTCCTAAATGACAGTGAATTGAGCAGTGAAATTGCAGGGGAATGATCTATACACTAAAACGGCTTTATTTAGCTAAAGTAATTTAGGTGACTGTAGTGTTCCTTTAAGGAGCTTAAATATATAAATATATTTTTTAAATGCTGTAATCCTGTAAAATCCTGTAATGTGTCACCCTTGCCGTTTTACTAGATAGAGAAGTGAGGGATGGGTGTGCAAGGAATTGAGGGCAAATAAATTGTCTAATTTAATTTCCACACGTACCTTCTTCACATTAGGAGGATCTTCTAATTTATAATTGCTATTATAGGAGAGGAATCAGCCCAATGGCCGGGCTGTAACCAGATCGAGTGATTAAAGTGAACCTGATGTTTAAGTTTCCACTTTAGTTAAATCTCCCCATCACACTGAATGCATCATATATCATAGAGGTACATAGTGTATTCAATGTACAATATTGAGATGTACTCACCATACCTCGTTCCAGCGCATGTTCTGAGCTTTCTTGGGTATTACTCTTCATGTAACACCCACATCCATTTAGCCCCCATGCCGCTGCTGACTTCTGTGATTTGCCCGAGGCAGGGCAACCCTCATTCACAACAATTTACAAGTCCTTTTTCATTTCTCCACAATTTCTGGTACAAGGGTTTATTCACTAACAGTAACAGGAATTTGTAGTGACCGGAATACTGACTTACAAAAATGGGCTAAAATAGCCACATTGAAAAAAATACAAATTGAAGAATCTTTTTCGCTCAGCTGTTTTGATGTAAATACTTATCAGCTCATCACAGCTCACTTGCTAGTGAATTATCTTATATGGTCTCCCATTTAATTTGGGAAAGTTCACATAACCCTACCTAAAGTGCAACCTAGTCTGAAAACTGACAAAAGCTCGCCCTATGGCTGCTCCATCTCAGACGCTATCATTATTAAATACTAGGAGAGTTGGAGGGTTGCAGCCCAGCTATTAACACTTTGTCCATGCTAAAACCATGTGGAGGACATTGTTGTTGATCATAGAAGAGACTGATTTCACGATGGAGATCTAATATTGTTAGAAAATATTGAAAGAACACTCCAAGTACCATATCCACTATAGCCTGATGTAGGATGTCATGGTGCCAGGAGTACCCTGATGCCCACTCAGTGTAAGTGGTCAGATGTGTGATGCAGGGTACAGCTATTTGCTGGATTCTCAAATTCCAGAGAAAAGAGTGACCTGCACTTGGCGGACCCCATTTGCAAATAGATATACTAATTACATTGGGAGGACACCACAGCATTCCTAGAACTATAACCACAGCAGTGGGCTGTAGCTGCTGTAGCTGACGGCACCGTGTAGAGAGGAGGAAGCTACTAGCAGAGCTAATATTAGGGGAGTTTGCGTAGGAGGGAACTTGATTGGAATTTTAGAATATAAAGGTAGACCAAAATTTACACAAATATTTGTTCACTGATTAGACAAACAAATTGTGTCCCTGACCTGATGTTTGTCTTCTCTGTCTCCATCAAATGTTATACAAAAACTTCTAGAATCTATTAAAAATGTGCCAACACATGCCACATAGCTGTACAAAGTCTACCTTTGTCTTATTTTGTGCAGATCACTCATAAAACAGTCCTGGGCGATGTGCCCATCACTCTCCATGACTGACAGTTTCTTTCATTTCAGGAAAACCCTTAAAGATTAGTTATTAAACAGGAATCTGTAGAGAACTGACCAGGGAATTGAACATAAGGGTCAAAATTGCTGTATTCGAAGAGCTTCTCACACTACGGTATTTTCTCATACTGGCTGTTTAGGTCTATAATTTGCAATTTCCTTATTGATTCTCCAAAATT
>OW240914.1:7154695-7202814 GCA_933207985.1 Pelobates cultripes | reverse complement strand
ATCATGTCTAAGGCCAGTCTGTTCTGGAAGGTCATTTGGGATGTAGCCTGTAATTGCTCGGCCAAGCCCTGGAGGGCATCCCTGGTGTAGTTCACGAAGCGCTGTTGGTTGTAATAGATATAATTAATCCAATTAAGGTTTTTGTTGGCAGTGACTATGGTAAAAAGTGATTCAAAACCTGCAGCTACTTCATCTCTAGCTTTAAATTCATTAGGCACCCCCCTAGGCACCCCAATGGCATCTATGTAAATGTGGGGGTCAAAACTGCCTTTTACTGGGGTTTCGCACCTTACTCTGGCTGGTGTATGTGGAGGGTCGTTTGTGTCATGTTGATTATCAGAAATAATATGAATGGGCATGATAACTTTGGCCAGGGTACACTCACCCTACCACTCAGTTTCCAGCCTAGATCTTAACTGTAGATCCCCACATAACCAGTAAATATCCCCCAATGACCTGGTATGGTGTTGCAACAGGCGTATAGGAACAGTTCTGTAAGTGGCGCAATAACCTTTAGAAAAATTACCCATGAATTTAACAATCCCGTCATACATGGCATAACAAGTGTAATTACCTCTATAGACTGTGATTCCATCTGGTGGCTTAACATTTTCAACTAAGAGAGGGTATTCTGCCGTCCATGCCATGCAGAGGGACCTATTAAAGTCATATTGGTAGGCAAAAAGGCTTAAGAAGCAATCTTCTCTCTCTAAAGGGAGAGTTAGGGGGACGGTGCCAAGGTGGGGTCGGGCACCGCCACATACATAACATGCTGTTTTATTATGTTTGTTGGCATTATACCTCATCCATTCTAACCACAAATTAATGTCATTGAATCCAGTTTCAGCGGCCATGGTATCTTCAAAAGTGGGGTTAGCGATGGCCATCATATCTTTAAAGGACTGGATATGTGGTTTTAGCGGATTTGGGACCATATGATCAGCCCTTGCCACTCTGGAGAGTGGTACATATCTCTGAGGTAGAAATGACCTAATTTGTTGTAGGAACCTTTCTTCCAATACATTCCCATTACATATCGGTCTGCATCCTCGGGGCCAGGATGTTCAATATTTAACATTCATTTCATAGGGGTACTTCCTCCAGGCTTTCTTAAAGTCATTCTTTGAAGGAGGGATCTACCCTGATTGTCTATCTTAGATAAAGCACTTTTGGGTTTATAATCCCAGGCAGGCCCAGTATTCCATCCCGCAGCCCCCCAGTAGTTACAGTCATAACCCCATTGTTCATCTACTACACAAACGTAAGGGTCTTTTGCTTGTGGGATATCTTTATAAATGGCTTGAATCTGTGACTTAGGGAATGGGCATTCTACAATATCACAGTAATCAAAAGTGAATGTAGCCACATGGGTATATGATGAATTATACCAGAAAGTGTACCCACTAGCATCTTTGGTGATGGCCACCTGCTGGGCTTTAAGGAGGCCAACTAAGGAGATAATGTACCAGAGGCACATGGTTGCATAGAGTTAGCTTCCTCTGGGGCAGGTGTCTTCTTGCAGTGGGAAGCATGGATCCAGTTAGGCCTTCCGGCCAATTTGACAGAGGTAGGGGAGATCAGGAGAACTTGGAACGGTCCGTCAAATCTTGGTTCCAGGGTGTGTTTTCGCACAAATTTCTTGACCAGAACCCAGTCACCGGGGGGCAGACTGTGGTTGCCTGTGTCAGAATCAGGATCTGGAATTGAAGAGAAAACTTGGGCATGGATTTTGTTCAAAGCATTTGCGAGTTCAGTTACATAATCTACTAAAACATCAGTTTGAAGATGTAGTTGTTGGGGAAAATAGCAACCTAGCCTAGGTGCAGTCCCAAATAGAATCTCATATGGGGACAGTGAGGTAGTATTTTTGTACAAGAGCATTCATTAGATCCTTTGATAAATGTGCAGGTCCATGTGCCCATTGTACGACTGCTGGGTACAAATTCTTAGGGAGGCAGAAATTGAGGTTGTTGGAGTACACTCCATCCTTCAGAACTGCCCCTTTCTGTGTCCACTTCTGTATTTCTTCAGGGGCAACTGTAGCCTGTTGTTCCCGCAGGATTTTTAGGTCAGTTGGAAGAGTCTGCAGAGTAAATATGGGAGTTTCTTCATTTCCGGACACTCTTCTTCCCACTTCCTGTGGTTTTCTTGCAGCTTGTTTTGCAGCCTGATCAGCTAGATGGTTGCTCTTTGCTTCATCTGAGTCCAACTTCCCATGTGCCTTTACCTTCAGAATGGCCACTTCTTCTGGGAGTAGGAGGGCGTCCATCAGCTCCTTGATTGCGGAACCGTGCTTGATTGGTGTACCGGCGGTGGTAAGAAATCCTCTTGTTTTCCAAATTAATCCGAAGTTGTGAGCCACGCCCAGTGCATATCTTGAATCCGTGTAGATATTGGCGCGCTTTCCTTCAGAGATCTTGCATGCTGAAGTCAGGGCTTGCAATTCAACTTCTTGTGCAGACATAGTTGATGGTAAAGATGATGATTTGACAATTTCATCTGTTGTGGTTACGGCATATCCTGTATGGTATCTTCCTTCTTCATCAGCATATCTTGAGCCGTCCACAAACAGGGTGAGATCGGGATCTACCAATGGGTCTTCATGCACAGTTGGTAGATGTGTTGTTTCCATTTTCATCTGTTCAAAACAGTCATGAGGTGTATCTAGGTCGTAGTCATTCACTATGGTTAAATCTTGGAACTCATTTTCCAGGAAATGACGTGGCCATGCTTTTAGGTGGTCAGTTGTTGGATATTTGACAACACCATTTTCCTGTAGCTGTGATTCGTCCATAGTCGCCCATGCTTTTGCCATAGGCCCAAGATCATTCCATGATATTGTTTTCAACTTGGTCACAGGGACATGTGGAATGGCAGTGTCCCAATGACGGTACAAATGCTTGAGTTCCGGAGGTAGATGAATCAAGACCATACTGTTGCCTTCAGAATCATAGTAGAAGTCTTGTGCAGTGAGTTTTACTTCAACCAGCTTATAGAGTTCATCTTCATAGCAGGGTTCAGGAGTGATGTTTGGTTTGTACCACATGGTACAGAAGGCATGTCTTGCTCCGTCATGAAGGAGTGCTTGTCCATCATGAAAGGATAGGTTGGGATGCATTTCCTTCTTGATGGTGCCAGTGAGAAGAAAAACATAAGTTTCATCCATGATGAATCCGTAGTATACAGTTCGTCCATGATGAATCCGTAGTATACACCCCCCTCAGGGAGTGGCAGAAGAGTGGACGGATTGAGAACTTGACATCTTTGGAGGGGAATGTTGTCAGGCAACAAAAGATGACATTGAAGGCGAAGATGCCTAGCAGGAGTAACATGCTTAAGTTGGACCTGGTTGACTATGGCAGAAATGTCATGAGGGGCCAAGACAACCAGGGGGTGGCCAAGGACAAGAACCCCAGTTCTTTCAATGAGCTCTCTGGCAGCAAAGACGGCCCGAAGGCAAGAGGGACGTCCTCTGGCCACAATATCCAGTTGGCAGGAGAAAAATCCAATAGGCCTTTGGCGGCCTCCAGGACCATGAGCCTGAGTGAGTACTCCTGTTGCATGGCCTTGTCTTTCAGAAACAAACAATTTGAAGGGTTTGGTATAGTCTGGTAGGCCAAGAGCAGGAGCAGAAGCAATAGCACGTTTGAGAGAATAGAAGTTGTCAAGGGCTTCTGTGGACAAGCAAAATGGGTCTGACTTGAGGGCATCATAAAGAGGTTGCATAAGGAGCGAGGCTTCTGGGATCCATGCTCGGCAATAGGAAATGAGGCCTAGGAAGGCGTGTAGTGACTTTGAGGTCCTTGGAGGTGGAATGTCCAGTACTGCTCTAACTCGGTCACGAGTGAGATGTCTGGTTCCCTGAGACAGACAATGGCCAAGGAAAATAACAGTAGGTTGGCAGAATTGCAGCTTGAGACGTGAAGCTTTACATCCTTGTTCTGCTAGGTAGCAAAGAAGATTAAGTGAGCATTGTTCTGTTGTGGGTATATCATCTCCACAAAGCAGCAAATCATCCACATATTGAAGCAGGACGACCTCAGGGTGGTCAGATTGCCATGGATCAAGGATAGAGCACATGGCCTTCGCAAATTGACTTGGTGAATTTTGTGCCCCTTGGGGCATGACAGTCCATGTGTACTGTTGTTTGTCATGTGTGAAAGCAAACAGATATTGGCAAGTTGGATCCAGGGGAACACTGAAGAAGGCATTGGCTAGATCAATTACAGTGAAGTACTTGGCAGAGGGTGGAACGCCGGAAAGGAGAGTGTGTGGGTTGGGCACTATTGGAGTGTCCAAAACTGTGGCTTCATTCACCGCTCTGAGGTCTTGGACCAATCTGTACTTTTCTGGTTCGCCTTTTGGAGTCTTTTTCTTTACTGGAAATAATGGAGTATTGCATGGTGATTCACATTTGACAAGAGCACACTTCTCCAGGAGTGCTTGAATTTGAATTGTAATGGCTGCAGCTTGAGCTGGTTTCAAAGGATACTGTGATTTTCGTGGCAATTTTACGCCTGGGATGAGCTTTACCACCACAGGCGGGACCTTTAGATGGCCTATGTCCTCTGGGCCTGTGGACCACAGCTTCTTAGGAACATCAGTCTTTAGTGAATCAGGGAAATTAGTCCTTAGGTCTTTTGCATCCCCATGAGGCTCTTCTAGATGTAGCATCAGGGGTAAGGAGCACAAAGCTGAGGTGTCTGAGACAGATAGAGGGGTGGATAGTTCCACTTGTCCATCTGGGGTAAAGGTGATGGATGCCTGCAGGCGTGAAAGAACATCAGCTCCTAACAGGTTAATGGGGCATGTGGAAGATACCACAAAGCGAGCAAGCAAGTTGTGGCAGTTACCAGCCCGCAGTGGGGTGGACAGGGGACTTTGCCTTGGAAGGCCGTCCACCCCAACACAGGAGACATCAATATTGGAAAGAAATGAGGTATCGGGCAGGTCTTGTTCTCTCAGAACACTTCGGGCTGCACCTGTGTCAACTAGGAAAGTGGTGGGCTGGCCCTCAATGGGTAAAATTACAGTAGCTAGAGGCCCCCCTTGTTCCCCTGAAAACACTGCCATGGCAGGGGCATTAAGCATCAGCGGGTTTGCTCTCCTCAGTATGGGCTGTGTTACTGACTCAAACCCCTTTTGTATGTCATTAGCCATAGCTTTTTGCAGTCTGAACATGTCTATCATTATAAATAATGGTTAATAGTAAGTTAAGTAAAGTTCCTATATGTCTTTGGATAAAACATTAACTATTGCGTTACTATCATTTATATCAATTAGACTATAACAATTATACCACCCTGTAACTAAAATGAATAACCAGTAGTGGCTGGGTTAATAAACATGTCACAAACCCTTCTAATGCTAAACCATCATTTAAAGTAAAGGATGTTACTGTAAACATAAGATCTGTAACTAGCAAGATTCGATTAAGTAAAGATACAATGTTTAAAATAACTTGCATTGTTTAGCTATTTCCCTTGTTGCAAGATGAAGCTGGATAATCAGCTGTTATGCTCTTATATTCGTGTCCAACAGATCTCATTTGTAGGTCACACCACAGTTGCAAATTACATTTTAGCAACCTTCTTTTTTTTTTTTTTTTTTATATCACGGACAAATTGTTGATACAGGGAAACAAATGGCATGATTGTTCCAGTAATTATCTAAATGGGACGAGCATAATAGGGGTAGGCCTCATGATGGAGGCAGCCATGACAGGGGCGGGGAAGGAAATGACAGCAAGGGAGGAAGTGAGATGACGTCCATGATAGGTGTGGGAAAGGAAGACAGGAGGTGTGGGCATGGTAAGGGCGGAAGTGACGTCACCTTCAACAATACACTATATTATAACTATTAAAATAAGTCAGAGAAGCAACATTCCGTTCTGCAAAATGAAATACTAAACTATGAACAGACCTGGCAGGTTAAATAAGACAGTTGAGAACATTATGCATTTAACAGCCCATACAGCTGTTTCTAGAAACATGTACTTTAAAATAACTTTAAAATAATAAAATGATGCAAAATAAACTCACGGAATTCAACCAAATTCCCTTATCTTCCTCAAACCATTAATCACTTTCCTCCTCTTATACTGACTTAACAACATCGCATATTCCCTCTACACCTTCCTAAATCCCGTATTCAACACTGAATGCAATCTTGTGAGCTCGTCACTCCCACAATCCTCAGTACCTTATACTCTTATCAGTAGCTTCTGAATAACTCTACAGAACACCGAAGAGACAGACCTAAATCGCAAGCATGTCACCACCCCCCTCCGCCCCCTCCCCCCCGCGTCTCACAGAAGCGAGGGGAGGGGGGGGTGTTTTAGCAGAGGGGGATTTGAGTGGAACAAGAGAGAGACTGCCTGCCAGCACGAATTTAACCATGTCAACGCTGTACAGTAACAAGACAGAAGGACAATTACATTACAAAGCAAAGAGACACAAAAACACAACATTTCATTTATACCCCCACCCTCTACCAGGGTAATGGCTAACACAAAATACAAAAACCCCACAGCGTTTTAAGATTGGGGTGGGATGGTGACCATGGTCAGCTACATTTCGGTCATTACTGACAGGATGATGGAAGTGGTCACCTCCTGGACAGGGCACTGCTGGGATAACTTCCCAGTAACACAATTATTATGATATACATACAATCTTAAACCTTTGTGATCAATATCTTCCTCAACCTATCCCTTTTGCTGAATAGCTCTTGCTACTCGGTACCAGGCTTCTGCTGTACAAACCAAATCTTGGTCCAACAGCTTCCCTTTCTTCTGTCAGTAACTTACGCCAGCTCTCTGGCTACAATCTGCCGCACAGAGGTACGGTAATTCCACATACTTTAGCAATCTTACTCACTTTCTTAACCATCTCTTCTCCTTCTCTGTCTTCCACTAGATCACATGCTAACCAACCCTTACTGGGTTTATCTAACTTCTGTCCCATCCTCCCTATACAAGGCGTCCCAGATATAGAGAGAGAAAGGAACAGAACGTCTACCGTGCTCGACTGCTACTTTAAGAGCAAGCTCTTTAAGTACGTCTTCCCAAAACGTAGACTAGTCACTGATTCCGCCTACCCGTGGTAGCCGCGGATTGGAGCGTGGCGAGAAGTGTGTGACCAATCACTTCTCTCAACAGAGAAAGAGAACTAGGAGGGGAAAGTGTAAGTAGTACAGTGAGTAAGATAAAAGTAAACACAGGAATCTGTGTGACAGACAATTAAGACAATAACATTTCAGTGTAAATACAGTGCATGCATCACAGTTCAAATAAGTTCAACAGTTTTATCCCTTGCCTTTACTCGTGTGGCCAAAAGCCACCTCCCTCAACCTCGTAGTGTCCCTGTTGCGGACCCACCCGCAAGTCTCACTACCAGCAGCCACAGGAAACAGCAACAGCTTCCAACCCGAATCCTGTATAGCCTAAAGAATTGGAATCTTACCTGCCTCAGCGCTCGAGACTGGAATTTTACCAAGAAGCTAAGCGGTCAAAATGACACTCTGGGGAACCCCCAGGAAGCAATGAGTCTACATCATCCTCCACAGATTCCCCCTACTCTTTTTCCTTACAGCCACAGCCACGTGGCTCCTAAAAGAGTTAAACAGGCAATAGAGGACCCCCAGGAAAACTTCCACAGGTCCACCCCCCTTTTTCCTTACTACCACAGGCATGTGGTACCTAAAAGGAGTTAAACAGGCACTTACACTCCCCGGGTACTAAGTTAAACACATACCAATACAAACACACCCAGGCAACAGATAGTCAACATGCAGGTAAACTAGGTATCATTAACAATACAAAGACTCTGGGCAAGTTATTACCTGACTTTGATGTCCTCTCGGCAGCAGTCACAGACACTGGGGCAGGTCAATCACAGGGGCAGGAACATACCGGCTAGGTGCTGCAGCAATCTCTACCGTGTACTCAGAGGTGATCAGGCTCTTTTCCTTCCCCCAGGATTCACCCCCCCAGCGTCTTCTTGGACAGCTGCCCAGGCAGGACATAGCCCAGAGCCCCACGTTGAAAGCGCCAATTTGTCGTATATAATTTACTGCAAACCAATTAGTTTGAATGACTATCTGTTCCTGTCCAAATTAAAGATAATAAAGTTGCGTGCACGCAGAAGTAAATTCACACTGAGACACAAGGTTCAGGGTAATGAAAGAACTTCAGAGAAGTTTAATGGCTTCTGGCAGAAAATGGGTGCGCAGACCCTTATAAAGGCATTATTACATCATTGAAGAAAATCAAGATATAGACAAATAGACATTGTTAATTGGCTTAGGTGCTAAGATGTTAGTAAAATGCCCTCCCCATTCTTAGGTCACTATCTACGTAATGCTTTTCTCCCCCAGGTTTTAGCGCCATTTTGCTAACATGAGGAGCTTACTCGACGGGAGGGGCCTTTTGGCAGCTATCCATTTAGAGCGTAACTGGCACTTGTTACTTTCTCAAGGCTAGGTTTCAAGGCTTTTAGTAAATACACATTTTATCAAAGCTATTTCTTGCTGACATGCAAATTCTATGTTCTATAGACAAAGCTTTCTTGTAAAACTATGGGGGCCTCTTAGAGGTATAGCAAGAGGATTTAAAGGGGTCTTACAGATTTATAGAGGCCTAATAATTCTACAACAACAGCCCTGACATATTGAATATATAGGGCAGGTATAGACTGTCACAGCTCTGACATATTGTATATAGGGCAGGTATAGACTGTCACAGCTCTGACATATTGTATATAGGGCAGGTATAGACTGTTACAGCTCTGACATATTGTATATAGGGCAGGTATAGACTGTTACAGCTCTGACATATTGTATATAGGGCAGGTATAGACTGTTACAGCCCTGACATATTGTATATAGGGCAGGTATAGAATGTCACAGCCCTGACATATTGTATATAGGGCAGGTATAGACTGTTACAGCTCTGACATATTGTATATAGGGCAGGTATAGACTGTTACAGCTCTGACATATTGTATATAGGGCAGGTATAGACTGTTACAGCTCTGACATATTGTATATAGGGCAGGTATAGACTGTTACAGCTCTGACATATTGTATATAGGGCAGGTATAGACTGTTACAGCTCTGAAATATTGTATATAGGGCAGGTATAGACTGTTACAGCTCTGAAATATTGTATATAGGGCAGGTATAGACTGTTACAGCCCTGACATATTGTATATAGGGCAGGTATAGACTGTTACAGCTCTGACATATTGTATATAGGGCAGGTATAGACTGTTAGAGCTCTGACATATTGTATATAGGGCAGATATAGACTGTTACAGCTCTGACATATTGTATATAGGGCAGATATAGACTGTTACAGCTCTGACATATTGTATATAGGGCAGGTATAGACTGTTACAGCTCTGACATATTGGGGAGTTATAAGTTATAAACGTTCTAGTCCTGACATATATACAGTATATATAGGGGAGGTATAGACTTTCTAGTCCTGACATATATACAGTATATATAGGGGAGGTATAGACTTTCTAGTCCTGACATATATACAGTACATATAGGGGAGGTATAGACTTTCTAGTCCTGACATATATACAGTATATATAGGGGAGGTATAGACTTTCTAGTCCTGACATATATACAGTATATATAGGGGAGGTATAGACTTTCTAGTCCTGACATATATACAGTATATATAGGGGAGGTATAGACTTTCTAGTCCTGACATATATACAGTACATATAGGGGAGGTATAGACTTTCTAGTCCTGACATATATACATTATATATAGGGGAGTTATAGATTTTCTCAGTCCTGACATATATACATTATATATAGGGGAGGTATAGACTTTCTCCGTCCTGACATATATACAGTATATATAGGGGAGGTATAGACTTTCTCAGTCCTGACATATATACATTATATATAGGGGAGGTATAGACTTTCTCAGTCCTGACATATATACATTATATATAGGGGAGGTATAGATTTTCTCAGTCCTGACATTATATCCTGGATATATTGAAGATATAGACTGGAACAGTCCTGACATTATATATATATTCTGTATAGGGGAGGTATAGAATTTCCTAGTCCTGACATGTGTACTTATTTATATGTAGGGGAGTTACAGACAGTCATAGTCCTTACCTTGTGTAGTTAGTCTTTGTTTCGGGGTTCTGGCCCCAGCAGAGCCCCCAGAATAGCGAAAGGCAGAGAAGCACAGTACGGGTCATGTTTGGGAAGGTTGCTAACTTTCTGCTGCTGACTGACTCAATCTGTGCAGACTACTGGTAGAGTCAGTGGAAGTGTGTGTGTGTGTGTGTGTGGCTGCATGTGTGTGTGTGTGTGTGCTAAGGGGGGTTGCAGATTGAGTGTGTAAGAGTGTATGTTTGAAACCCAGATGTATCAGAATAGGACATCAATAACGCTCAAATAAATCATCCATTTAACTAAATGTATTTCATGTAAATATGTTTTATATATATATGTGTGTGTGTGTGTGTATACAGAGGGAGAGAGGGGAGGGGGTTTAATTTGGGTTAACAAATGAGAGCTAGTATCCACTAAGTGTCAGGAGAACAGAGAGAGGGGGAGGAAGTTATAGCAAACAGATGTGCTGTTGAATTCGACAGTTCAGTCAGCGCCAGCAGCACAGTCTGTCTGCATGTATACATACAATATACACATACACATGCACAAACAACTCTGTGTATATTGCTTTATATGTCTCTATATGAACCTCTCTGTACAGCTTTAATTATGCGAAAATCTGCAATGATCAATTCACTAAACTCCTCGAACTCAGCAGTAGCTGTCCTAAACTCAGCAGGTAAACCGGGCAGCCAGACTGAATCACTGTTATCATTCTGGAGAGATGCAGATTAATCTGTTATCAGTAGGGAGGCATCACAAAACACCGAGCATTGATTTGTATTGATCTTTATTCAACTGATATCCGTAATCTTCTTTACTAATTCTTCAAACTTGCCGTCAGATCTTAAATTATTTTAGATAGTTACCTAACCAGCGAGTGAAGAAAATCTACTCGTGTACTCATCTCCTTCCACATTTAGTGGAAAATTATGGTTCTATGTTTCTATAAAAACTACCACAACAAGAGGACATAGTCTTAAATTAGAGGGACAAAGGTTTAAAAATAATATCAGGAAGTATTACTTTACTGAGAGGGTAGTGGATGCATGGAATAGCCTTCCAGCTGAAGTGGTAGAGGTTAACAGAGTGATGGAGTTTAAGCATGCGTGGGATAGGCATAAGGCTATCCTAACTATAAGATAAGGCCAGGGACTAATGAAAGTATTTAGAAAATTGGGCAGACTAGATGGGCCGAATGGTTCTTATCTGCCGTCACATTCTATGTTTCTATGTTAGGCCAGGCGTTGCTCCGTTTTCCCTAACTCAGGACCTGAAATGTAGGATAGAATTTTACTGCTAAAACTCAGGAAATAGGACCTGGGCGTTTAAACCTAGTATGTATGTTGGAACTTTAATAAGGTTTAAAGAGATAGTAAACCTTCCACTGGAGAAATCCCCTAATATATCCAAATTCTTTTAGATCCCCTTCCCCCTTGTTTTTTGATAAGAGAATTTTGAGCATTTTAGTGTGTGAACTTAAAGTAGTTTGACATTTAAGATAAATTCTCCGACTGTTAATTTGTTTGTGTGTCCATTCTAAAAATGAATGGTGTGTTTCGATGAGGGTGTGTGGAAGGTATAGAGTGTACAAGAAGACAATCTCTCTCTTTCTGTCTGTCTCTTTCTCACTCTGATTAAATAAATTAATATGTGAGTTTGCTTATTGCTGGTTGTGATTTATTAAGACACGTGAGGTTGGAGTACCATGAGACACTTCTTTAAAAGTCAGGTCAGCTTAACTGCTTTGGGATTTGAAGGGACACTAAGCATCAAAACTACTTTAGATTACTAATAGAGTTTTGGTGTTTATATCGTGCCTCTGCAGTCTCGCTCCTCAATTTTCTGCCATTGTGGAGTTAAATACTATTATATCGCTGTTGTAATGGGCTATTTAAAATAACAAACTGAGAATATGAAAGAAATTGGTATTTTTGGTACTGCCCCAATCATTGTTTACATTTAATTCTCTTTCAATGACTTTACCCAACAAGATGACAATGTTCCGAGCTAACAGGACGGCTGACTACATTAATGAAATACTGAGGTCGGCTTTCCTATCACTCTCAGGAAATCCAAGTACATGAATATCTTCCTTGCTGAAATACAGTATAATAACTTCTGAGCTGTGTGTGCTCAAGCAGATTAAACACTGTGCCAACTCTACTCAGTTCTTACATTCGTGGCTCCTACACTCAGCCTCTTTGAAGAACACATCTGGTGAGAATGCTATCCCAGCCTTCCTTGGAAATGTGACAAATTTTGCTACTAGAAGCTTCTTATCCTACCACTGCCAGAGAGATCACAGTATACATTCTTCCCTGTCAAAGCCAGAGACGGCAGAAATTCCATTGTCTCCAGGAGTCCGTCAAACCACAAGTACTCCATCTACTGCTGGATGAAGTTCTGGAACATCTGTCTCAGCTATTTTAGAGTTTCATTATTTCAATCCAGCGGAAAAAAAAAGGTTTGCAGAAATGCAGTATAAATTGGGTGAAAAGGTTGTGATTGCTGCTCTTTTTAAATTCTGATTCCTTAAATCCTGAATTATCAAAATAACAGGCTGCTGACCCGTCAGTTTTATGAGATGCCATTCTTAATTTAAAGGGATACTAAAGTGCTAGGAATACAGATATGGTCATTGGCTCCTAACATTTAGTCGATTAATGTGGTATATAGAAACTAGCATTGAGTTTTATGGCTGTTGTTACCAAAGATAAGAGTGCCAACTTGAACAAACATCTGGGCACGCGTTTTTAACAGGTTAGTCACAAAGGACACAACCATTTAACATTGTGTTGGACTGCATCAGTTTACAGAGGAGTACTGTTATTAATGTGGCAGGACTAATAGAATTAAATGTGTACTTTATGGTTTTAAATACCATTATCCATCTCATGGTTCTCCTACCGGTAACCCTGGTCAGCATGACTGACCTTTCACTGCACTCTGCTTGGTTCCCACTGTGTCACTGCAGTCTCCCAACAGGCCAAGCCTTTATGCAACACCTTGTACTGAATAAATGCACTGCCCGTAGTTCAATAAACATGTATTGTCTTGTCCCTGTACTCAGTATTGTCTAATGTTTGGGTACACAATGGAATGAGCTGTTAATTTCAGCTGTTCTCTGAAACGGCTATGTTTTCAGCTGCAGGGTTAAAACTAGAGGGACCTGGCACCCAGACCACTTCATTGAGCTGATGTGATCTGGGTGGCTGTAGTGGTCCTTTAAGTGTGTGTGCATACCGCGGTCGTGGGGTCGCAGCCATGCAACCCCTGCGACCAGGTGCCCGCCGCCATGTGTTGCGAGTAAGCGCGGGGGGGGGGGCCCACGGATCAATTTTTGCACCGGGGCCCCATGGGTCATGTGTACGCCACTGACACTTTGTATGAGAACTCAGCAAGCCCTACCGCTACCAACTTGCCTGAAGCCCCTGGAACTTCGTATGCACCTGTCTTGGAGACCGAGGAGCCTATGGAGATAGGGTTGGTCTCGGTCAGACAGTCACTCCGTGAAAGGGCAAGAAGGAGGGATCACGGACTGTTTTTATTGTGTGGAGAGGGGACATTATATTTATTTTTGTCCTGTTCGCCCATCCAGGCCTCAAGCTCTCCTGCTACATGTCCGTGTTTGGCCTCCCTGACCACTCCACACCCTCCTAAGACTGTGACTCCCGAGGCTTTGCAAACTGTCAAGGAGAAACCTGATCCTTCTACTTCTAAGAAAGAATCGGCTTCTGAAAAGACAGATACCATGACTACTGATGGTCCTTTTGGTAAGGATCCTCCTCCTGGTTGCATATATGCTTCTAATGGGACTCTGGTAGCTATTGATCACTTGGAAATCTTTGAAAGGGCACTGCAAGCCATAAATTCTGCTCCAGCTGGGAATTCCAAATCCAAGAAATCAAAGAAAAAGTGAGTAAGTCTTGTCTCTTTTTTGCCGGCTTTGAGGAGGGGGTACTGTCATGACTGTCATTGTGCCCTCTACACTATTTGTGGGTCTGGTCTGGTTTGGTGTATTATCTTGGGGATTTCTGCCTTGAGTCCCCTTGGCTTGTGTATAATTGCAAGGGGAGCTTTAATTCTGCGTGTCGGACTCACCATCAAGGTAAGATCCTTACAGTTCCTCTCTGTTCCTCCAACCTCCTTGTGGTATGTAATTGACTTTGTCCCTCCTCTTCCTGTTGGGAGAGTAAGGGAAAGACTCAAGTCTTCTGCAAGATCCCAGTAGTTGACATTTATCACACTTCATGTTCAGAAAGCTGATAAGTGGTCTGATATTCCCTGGCTGGTCCCAGTAGATGTCGTTCCCACATTTCCCATTCATAAAGCCCAGGAAGGGTATCCAAGTTCTGGGTAGGGCCAGGTCATCATCTAAAGTCTGGGACTCGAGGCTCTGTACATCCCCGAAATTAGTTGGTTTAGTCTGGCGAATTCAAACTTCGTGCCTAAACCAAGCAACAACCAATCAGCTGAAAGGCCCGAAACCAAAAGGCACCAATCAACTCACAGGGATAAGAGGAGTTTTGCCGTCCAATCAGGCAAAAGGGCGCGAAACTCAATTACACCAATTGGCGACCAATCAGCGCCCGTTCGTGCTGACCAAGCAGGAGAATGGCGAAAACCCAGTTTGAATTGGCGCGCCCTCTCCCATTGGTCGACACGGACTTCCAGCGGGATCACTGTGGCTGTGCAGGCGCCTCACAGCTCCAGGGATGCCGCTGGGGCTCGTGTCCTTCTCCAGGGGCTAACTCCACATCAGGTAGCAGCAGAAAGCGTGCTCGCTTGGGTAGCTACGAGCCCAGCCTGGGCGGGGGGTGGAGTGAACAGTTATTATAGCTCTGTTAGGAGCAGGTAGGGCGATCCCCGCCACGGGGACCTAAAGCTGGTTCAGGATACGCCTGCTGTCCCTGGTTGGCGTTCAGTTATACGAACCCGGTGGCCAGCCAGGGGAGGCACGCGCTGCTTTTAACCTTGCGGTTTGTGTTTTTCACACCTCATATGAGGTTTGAATGTTCTATACTAACATTCTAAATGAGGGATCGTCCCCATTCGGGAGACGAACAAGTTCCGTGTCACGTATTCATCTGCACATAAAAATGTGATTAATGGCATTTACTGTCCTGACAGGAAAAGTTGTGCCGAGCAGCAATCAATCCACAGGAGGGTTTGTGCTGAGCAGCAATCAATCCACAGGAGGGTTTGTGCTGAGCAGCAATCATGCAAATAGGAACCTGGTAACTGCCATTGGGGTCAAAGGCCGGTTACAACCAATCAGATCCACAGGCGGGGTATTTAGGCCCAGTTTTAAGCACTGGGAACACAAAATACAAGGGCAAAAATATGAATATTCAGTGGGCATGGTACTTAGTCTGCTTAATCAAGCAGAGGGTTGGATTCGAGGAAGTCTGTCAATCTAGCATTCACAACTCTCTCAAGGATCTTGGAGACAAACGACAGTAGTGAGATAGGGTTGTAGTTATCGAGGGTTGGGGTTATGGTTGCATGTTTGAAGAAGGAGGAAATGTGCCAGAGGAGAGGGAGAGATTGAAATTTTTTGTGAGAGGCAGAGCAAGAGAAGGAGACAAAGTGCAGATGAGATACGAGGGAATAGGATCGAGGGAACAGGTGGTGGGGCGGGAGGAATGGAGCAGAGCAGAAACCTCTTCTGCTGAAGCGGGTGCAAATGAGCATAGGACAGTTGAGGGAGTGTGGTTAGGGCAAAAGTTAGTAGTGGATGGAGAGAGATGAGAGATCTCTTCCCTGATTGTAGAAATCTTCTCAGTTAAGTGAGTTGCAAAGTTTGTGGCGGTCAAGTTGATAGGGGGAGGAGGCACAACAGGGCACAGAAAGAGTTAAAAGCATTAAACAGTCATTTGGGCTTGTGGGAGAGTGTGGTTATGAGTATATTGACATAGTTTTCTTTTGAAGAGCAAAGAGCCCACCTATCGGAGAGCAGCATAAATGTATAGTGGACGAAGTCAGATGCAGAGTGAAACTTTCTCCAGCAGTGTTCAGCAATTCTGGAACATTTTTGGAGGTATCGGGTCAGCTTGGTGTGCTAGGGTTGTAACTGGGGTTGCTTAGTGTGTTTAAGTATAGGAGGTGCCATGATGTCTAGTTGAGAGGAGAGAGTAGAGTTGTAGAGGGAGGTTGCAATGTTAGGGCAGGTGAGATTTGAGATGGATGAAAGGACACTTTGTAGTTTGGTGTATAATTCCTGTAGGTCAAGACAATGGAGGTTTCTGCAAGATTGCTGTGGTGAGGGTGGTGTACTTTGGGTACGGGGTATACGGATATCAATGGACAGCAGATGGTGGTCAGATAGAGGAAATGGAACATTGGAGAGATTAGAGGTGGTGCAGTGATTGGTGAAGATGAGGTCAAGAGTGTTTCCTGCTCTATGAGTTGATGAATTAGACGAGAGGCATCAGGGCAGTTATGGTTGTTGATTGGGATATTAAAGTCCCCAAGAATGAGGGAAATAGTGCTAGAGGAGAGGAAATGGGGTAGCCAAGAAGAAAAGTGTTAAATGAATAGCCTAGGATGACTGGGGGGGAGAGGGGGGGACATTGAAACATAGAATGTGACAGCAGATAAGAACCGTTCGGCCCATCTAGTCTGCCCAATTTTCTAAATACTTCAATTAGTCCCTAGCCTTATCTTATAGTTAGGATAGCCTTATGCCTATCCCACGCATGCTTACATGGTATTGGGATGAGGTTTGTGTGGTTTCTGGTTGACTTAGTGTGAGTAGAGGAGATGACGGGCACTGGGTTGGGAGAGACATCCCCATCTGCTAGAAGTAGGATTAGAGATAGAGACAGAAGGTGTATATGGATGGACTCTGGGATGAGATCGAGTGGGAGAAGGATGGAGAGAATAGAGAAAAGAGTGCAGGGGATGAAAAAGAAGGGGGGAGTGCATAGAGGGGTTAATGTGGAGGTTGTTGGGAGGTTGAGGGAAGTAGGTGTAAGGAGAGATTATGATACTGAGGGAGAAAAGGGAAAATAAGAGGACAAGATAGAGCATTACTAAGATGGGTATGCATTTCCAGAAAAACATACAAACAAAAAAAACTTGGAAGTTGGGAGTAGGCCTGGCGAGGCACAGAGACGAGATACAGTGATATAGAAAGCTGGGCTAGAGTGTAACAGGCAGAGGTGAGGAAGATAAAGTGTTAGGTTACAAGACTATAGGAGTGTGCTGAATATTTAATATGCAGCTGTTATTTAAATATCTAGATTTGTCGGTGAGAGTTTATCTATAAATTAAATAATGAGCATGGGGTGGGGTGGTGAGGGGAGGGGTGGGTGAGCAAATGTGCAGCATGAAATGATGTCCAGAAGACTACCTTGCTTATTGCAACTGGATCAGCTGAAGGTGGACTGAGTGCTGTTCTGTTGTGAGGAAGGGAAGTTTAAATTCAGACTGAGGGAGAGATAGGTAAGAGCGTCAAATAGGCCTGAAATAAAGCTAGGGAAAATAAAGAAGATTCACAGATGATGAGAGTTATTCAAATAAAAACAAGCATACAGTGTTAACGGTCCTTTTAGACTAAGTCCCTACTCCTCCATCTAAAAACCGAGGAATGGAACGTGGGACTCTGCCTTTTCCACAGTGTGATCAGGAATGCTTTATAAAAAATCAACAGTTGTAGTTGCAAGTAGCACAGCAGAGAGGTCTGGTTCTCTTTTGCCTGAGCACCAAAGAGTTTTGTATGAAAGTTTGTCTGCATGGTAGTGTTCACGTTCTATGCATATTTTAATATTGCGTTAAACGGATGCAGCAGATGTCAGCTTCTTCTGTTCTGTTCTGTTCCTCCACCCACCTTGTGGCATGTCATTTACTTTATCGTTTTTCTTCCTCTTGGTAAAGCCGAGGAACAGTCTCAAGTCTTATGGATGGTGCGAGTAGTTGTCATTCCCTCACTTCTTGTTCAGAAAGCTGTGAGGCAGTTCGATATCTACTGGATGGTCCCAGTAGTTCATGTTCCGACACTTATGTTTGGAAAGCCCAGGAAGAGTATTCAAGTTTTGGCAAGGGAAAGGTTACTTTATTCCTAAATGAGTCCATATCAGCTGGATGTATAGATTTATTATTGGACTGCACTTCTGTAGGAGTCACATGGTTCATTTGGGGTGCCCAAGGAGTCAATACTGTGGGCTGAACTAACTAGGGGGGTAGAAAGTCATACTGAGCTGGCTGTGGATGTGCATGTAGTTACTTCATGTCTGTGTTGCTCAAAATGCACATGTTGAATAGGAGAGTGGCCCCTCCATGAACTCTTGCATAATGCTGCCTGCAGTCTCAAATAGTTTGGATAATTTTAATTTAGAGATAATCCACATGATTATCTCCTTCCTACAGCAGATTCTCTTATTTTTTCCCCTCTCCATCACACACTGACCTGCCTTCACAGTCTATCTCCTGCCCTTTGCTCTTGAGAGACTGTGAAGGCAGGCATGCTTTGTAGATTATACCAGCCTAATCGATCGCTAGGAAAATACAGGTGAATGTGCTTCTCTCACCTGGGCTTGACCCCTGCTTCTTCATGACCTTCTTCGAAAAAGCCTTTCATATCCTCCAAGGCATTTCTCAGTGGCTATGTGAAAAAAAAATTAAATTAGTTTATTAATTATATGGTCTTTTTCTATTGTCTCAGATTATCTACAGATTGTTTATGTGTTAATACAGTTAACTTGACATGTTTTTATAATTTCATTTAATTCCATCAAAGGTCCTTTTAGACTAAGTCCCTACTCCTTCAGTGCCTTTCCCACAGTATGATCAGGAAAGCTTTATAAAAAAAGTTGTAGTTGCATGGAGCACGGCAGAGAGGGTAGGTTCTCTTTTCCCTCAGCCAGAGCTCCAAACAGTTTTGCATGAAAGTTGTGTCTCTACGGTAGTGTTCACATTCTTTGTCCATGTTCATATTGCATTAAACAGATGCAGCAGATGTCAGCTTCTTCTGTTCCACTCTGTTCCTCCACCTCCCCTGTGGTATTTGATTGACATCGTTCCTCTTCTTCCAGTTGGTAAAGCTCAGGACTAGTCTTAACAGTCTCGGTAGTTGTGCTCTGTGTCATTTTACACAGCGTGGGAAAGTTCACTGTTTACTAGACATGCGCAAGTAGGGGCAAAATTTACTAATACTAAACTTTTACTTTACTTGCCGAATTTCCGAAGTGTTGAAGTGCTGAAGTTGCCGAAGTTCCGAAGTGTTGAAGTGCTGAATTGCCGAAGTCCCGAAGTCCCGAATTGCGAAAGTCTGCTGAAGCAACTCAAATTCTGAATGAGTGGCCAGAAAAAGCCAAGGGATCAAGACCGAGTCTAATGTAAAGAGTTCTGATGTAGAATATGAACTTTGTAGTGGTCAGAGGTTTGCCATGTAACGGAAGTAATGGTGTATTAGGATTAAGACCGACTAGAGCTGAACAATACGTGTCCAGTAATTTAACAGGACACCATTGATTATCGGTGGGATAATAGCATACTTTAGTAGGAGGGCCTAACTGGTTTGTTTTGGTGTGATCGATGGTAAGTACGTAATGGTCAGTATCTTTTTGTAGGCTCATAATTTTCAGGTGCCGGTAGTTAGATGTGATGTTATTGGTAGTGAATTCATTTGGCCCTAAGAAGCCATAGAAGGCTAGATAAACTGCTATTTTAATTAACAGATTAGTGTGAGTTTCAAATGGGTTGGTGTCCAGAATGTCTGAAAGTGCACGAAATTTAGGCCCGTCAATAGGAAGTCTGGTAGTGGTAATGGGTTTGTCTAAGCATTGTAGGCCTTTCAGTATATTCTTAATGGCAAAGGTAGACATGAAAGAATTTGTGCTAGGGTAGGCACTTAGGATGTGATGGTATAGTTTGTGTTTAGTGATAAGGTAGCAAAAGGAGATAAACGCCTGTATGGAGTCTAGAGAGTGTGTGTCGCTTATCTGGTAATCTAACGAGAATTTAGTATAGAGAGTGAATGCTGTATTGTACACCCGAGCTGGCCAGATACCTGCTGCGTGTTAAAGGCGTTCTAGTCTAGGATGAGGTCTTGATATGAGGGGGTGCTGACTGGACTGATGTTGGCTGTAGGATGGGCTTTGAAGAAAACCTGCAAATTAGATTGAGATTGATGCATCCAGGGACGTGTATACAGGTAATGTGAAATTGCAGCGTACCCTTTTGCCTCCCTTCTACACTCTCTCCTCTCTTCCCTAGACTCTCTCTGCACACCCCCACCCCACCCCAGCCCTCCCTGCTGGGAGAACCTTTATTAGTTGGGGGTCATCGGCAAGGGGTGAGGCACACTCCCCGGGTTATCCCCATTACTAACTGGGAGGTGACTGAGCTTTCACTGTCAGGGACTTCTCTCTCGCCTCCCATGGAACACCGCTTAGCCAGTTGTAGCATTGCAGGTCGCAGCCACGGACCGCCCTTCAGTCTCCCACATGGCGTACGTACCAGACCCCTACCGTATCCTCACTCTGTACTGTTGATGCTTAAACATTCTGGTACGCAGGACACAGTTGCTACAGGACCTGAGCAAGCGTCGCATCTCCGTAGCTTTCCTACAGGAAACACACTTTAAGGCAGGGGCTGCACCACTCTTGAAAAGCAAACAATACCCCAAGGCCATCTGCAGTAACCACCCTACAGCTCGTAAAGTGGGAGTAGCTATACTCCTGGAGGCAAGGCTACAATCCCAAGAGATGGACAGAGTGATAGATCAAGGTGGCAGGTACCTCTTCTTGAAAGGAGATATTCAGGACCGGAGATACATATTCACAACAATATACGTACCTAATAATAATCATTCTCAATATGTCCGCAAAATCCTGCCCCAAGCTTGCATCGTTCACGGAGGGGACTTTGCTTTTTAGAGGTGACTTTAACGTTCCCCTGCATCCTTTAGTGGACTCATCCATGGGTCATAGCTGAATAGCGCAAGGGGCTTTACGGGGCATACAGAAATCGCTGCGGAATCTGCGACAGGTAGATTGTTGAAGGGCAAGGCACCCCGAGGATAAAGAATATACCCATTACTTTTCGTTCCACAGACGATACTCGAGAATTGACTATATATTCCTACAACAAGAACAACTTCCAACCATCCAAACAGCATAGATAAGGGCAGCCGTTTGGTCAGACCACAGCCCGGTGTTACTGGAGATGGATTCCCCATGGAAGTGCCCACCCATTTGGTCATGGCGCCTGCGTGATTCCCTTCTACTAGACCTGGAAGCTAGAGAGCAAGTCTCATACTTTGAACTAAATATCAGGAAACCAACTATAAGTTTATGGCGTTTTGGTACAGAACTCCGGACAGCCTGCATCAAATCTTCCCAGCCATGCCATGTCTGCTGGAGGTGCAGAGAAGGGCTGGGAACGATAACGCGTATATGGTGGGAATGCTTGCGCATTGTGCCATTCTGGGAGGGGGTGAAACAGAAAACGGAGGAGATCCTTGGCGACACGGGATGTTTCAACATGGAAAAGGTCCTTCTACACTCCTTGTCAACTATCGTTACACCTTACAGAAAGTAAATCCTTTGACATCTTCTGAACGTTGCCAAAACCTTGATCCCGGTACACTGGAAGCAGGACCCCTACGATGGGACAATGGTTGGACAGAGTGGAGGTGATATACATGGCGGAGTCTGTGCAGGCCTTGTTGCTGGGAACTGACAAGAAACACGTGAAGAGGTGGCAGCCGTGGCTGGCGTAAGTGGCGGAGCGGGGGCCGGAGGCACTGGCATAAGAGAAGGAGTTGGATCACTCCTATCCTGCATCTGGGTAGCTCTCTTGACCGATACATCCTTGATACCTTAACCACCACATGGCTCAATCCCAACCAGGAAGAACCGCATACTCCAGGCAGATGGGCTAGCTCCTCACCTCTACCCCCCTCTCTCTTCCACCTTTCCCCCTTCAACCACCTTCTCTCCCCATCTTTCCCTTTGCCCATTCATTTTCCTTGCTGCAACTTCATCCTTTATCTTTCCCTTTCTTTTTTGTAATTTTTTTATGTTTGGAGTGTCATATCCACAAGATGATATAAAACAAACAAAATTGCAGTACAATGTATGACTTGACAAGATATATGCACTTAATTTAAAGAAGTATGAAAAATAATAACATGACAACAAGATAATCATTACACCTGCAGATGATTCTCAGTAAACTATGGAATTCTAGGGTATGTCATGTACTAGAGTTGGTATGAGCTTATTTTAAACAAGGTACAAACATTGAGTGTGTAGGGCAATGTACACCGAGAAGCTGTACACAGTGATACTAGAGTGTAAAGGCAAAATAAAACAAACTGCAGGGGTATGTAAATCAATTAAGGTAACCACCGGGTACTCCCAAATAGAGTAAGACTTCATATAAGAGTGAGATAAGCTAAGCTATGTAGGCCCCACAATGTATCAGTTCACCTGATGTCAGCCCGACAGCATCCACCACATAGGAGAGGGATAAGTCCCATAGTCCCCAGCCAGTCCCCCCACCAGCCCCCGACCTCTGCTTAATTCATACCACTTGGCTTGCTGCTCCAGCTATATCCAGTGACCCAAGCAGGGTCCCTGGAATCCTCTGCGTGTGAGAGCCACTCATACCAGCCATGAGCATCCCCAGTGTGTGAGCTGAGTGGATGACGACGACCCCATGTGGATCTTGGTCTGGCTGAGTGGTGGTGCCATCAGAGACCTGTCTTATGGCGTGGCACCTGTTTCAATCTCTTCATCAGCTGCCTCATCGATATTGGGAGCATGATGCCATGGGTGAGGGATGGACAGTCTTCTCTATTCCATGTGCGCTCTTGTGGTCAGAGGCCTGAGCAAATGGGATAGAAGCACATGAGGAGTTGCTCATGCGAAGCCAGAACTCCTGGCACATCCTGTCAAATTAGACCTCAAATTATTCCCGCCATGCCAGACACTGTAGGCCCAGTTGACCACGTGGAGGCTGCAGGCTTCAGCCATCTTGAATGTGCCGTATGTCCGTAGGGTCAACTGAAGTCGTATCCGTTGCTATAGAGAGGTAAGATTCCCCTGTGGGCACTGGCATATCCCCCACTGGTCCAAAGGGGGAAGAGGGAGGTTACGGGGGTTATTGGAGTCCCACAACCCTAGGAGGGAGATTGGGCGCTTCTCACAGCCAAAGGGCTTCTGGACTTGCTAGGCCGCATGGCCAGACGTTAAATTTGCTTGTCGGGTGGCTTTTTCTGGGACCAGGAGTGTCCCCTAAGTTGCTTAGCAGGCTGCTCTGTGCTCTCGGCTGTTTCTAGTCGCAGTAAAAGTATTTAGGCAGGGTTAAAGCTCAAATTTGCCGGAGCTGCTAATATACATGTCTTGCCATCTTGAGAGTCATCCCCTCCCCCACCCCCACCCTTATTTTTTCCCCCTTTCTAAGCTCCTACAATTGCCCCACACCCAGATGGGAGGGCTGGAATTTATCCTCTCACAGACAATGTGGCTAACAGATACTCTGCATACCTATTGCCATATGATGATCATATTGTCCACTCTATACCTGTTAGGCACTGTTTACTGGTTAATGTTTTATTGAATGTGAGCAACAACCTTGCCTCCTGTTACATAGTTACATAGCTGAAAAGAGACTTGCGTCCATCGAGTTCAGCCTTCTTCACATTTGTTTTTGCTGTTGATCCAAAAGAAGGCAAAAAACAGTTTGTTGCAATTTTGCAACAAACAAGGAAAAAAAATTCCTTCTTGACCACAGAATGGCAGTCAGATTTATCCTTGGATCAAGCAGCTATTACCCTACGTTGAAATATTATATCCTTGAATATTCTGTTTTTGCAAGTATGCATATAGTTGCTGTTTGAACATCTGTATGGACTCTGATAAAACCACTTCTTGAAGCAGAGAATTCCACATCCTTATTGTTCTTACAGTAAAAAAACCTTTCCTTTGCCTTAGTCGAAATCTTCTTTCTTCCAGTCTAAACGCATGACCTCGTGTCCTATGTAAAGTCCGGTTTGTGAATAGATTTCCACACAATGGTTTGTATTGGCCCCAAATATATTTGTATAATGTTATCATATCCCCTCTCAGGCGATGTTTTTCTAAACTACAGAGGTTTAAATTTGTTAGCCTTTCTTCATAGCTTATATGTTCCATTCCTTTTATTCATTTTATAGCCCGCCTCTTTTTCTAGTGCCATAATGTCCTTCTTTAGAACAGGTGCCCAAAATTGCACAGCATATCCAATATGTGGTCTTAACAGTGATTTATAAAGAGGCAAAATGATATTCTCATCCCGAGAATGAATGCCCTTTTTCATGCATGACAATACCTTACTGGCCTTAGCCACTGCTGATTTACATTGCACATTGTTGCATATGTTGTTGTTTATAACAATTCCCAAGTCCTTTTTGTGTGTTGTTATACCTAATTCACTTCCATTAAGGGTATACATTGCTTGTGCATTCTTTACACAGGAGAGCATAACTTTGCATTTTTCAACATTAAATTTCATGTGCCATTTGAGTGCCCAGTCCACCAGTCTATCTAAATCCCTCTGCAGCAAAGTAATATCTTGCTCACATTGTATCACTTTACATAGTTTTGTGTCATCTGCAAACACTGAAACACGACTTGCAATGCTTTTTTCAAGATCATTTATAAACATGTTAAATAGAAGGGGTCCCAGAACAGAACCCTGAGGGACGCCACTTACCACCTCTGTCCAGCTTGAAAATTTACCATTAATGACAACTCTTTGTACTCTATTTTTAAGCCAATGTTCTACCCAAGAACAAGCATTTTCATCTAGACTGATTTCCTTGAGTTTGAACACACATCTATTGTGTGGAACTGTATCAAATGCCTTGGCAAAATCCAAATAGATCACATCTACTGCAACACCCTGATCTATACTTCTACTTACTTCTTCGTAGAATGCAATCAAGTTCATTTGACATGACCTGTGCTTCATAAAACCATGCTGATTTTTGCTGATAACCATGTTATTGAATATTATCCCTTAATAGCCTTTCAAATATTTTCCCAGCCACAGAAGTTAAGCTCACATGTCTATAATTTCCAGGCAAGGATTTTGAACCCTTTTTTAATATAGGAACCACATCTGCCTTCCTCCAGTCCTCCGGAACACTTCCTGAAAGGAAAGAATCTTGAAAGATTAAAAACAGAGGTTCACTTATTTCTACACTTAGTTCCTTAAGTACTCATGGATGAATACCGTCAGGCCCTGGAGCTTTGTTTATATTACCTTTCTTTAGTTACTGCAGCACCTTGTCTTGAGTTAACCAATTACAATTATTCTGCAAGTTTTTAGCAGCAATCATTTGCACATCTATTACCATGGGTTCTTCCTTAGTATATACAGAGGAGAAATTGTTATTTAAAATTTCTGCCTTTTCCTGGTCTTCATTAACTAACACTCCCATTTCAGTTTTTAGTGTACCTACACTTTAATAGAATTTATGTATGTGAGAGGTTGGTTTTGCTCTATCAACTTTTCATTTTGAAATTAAGTGAATCTAATCGCCTTTTTGCACGCATTATTGGCTTCCTTATATCTTTTATTTGTCCGATTTAAATGCCTTTTTCTTATTTGTAATCTCTTGTTTTACTTCTCTTATTTCTACACTTAGTTCCTTAAGTACTCATGGATGAATACCGTCAGGCCCTGGAGCTTTGTTTATATTACCTTTCTTTAGTTACTGCAGCACCTTGTCTTGAGTTAACCAATTACAATTATTCTGCAAGTTTTTAGCAGCAATCATTTGCACATCTATTACCATGGGTTCTTCCTTAGTATATACAGAGGAGAAATTGTTATTTAAAATTTCTGCCTTTTCCTGGTCTTCATTAACTAACACTCCCATTTCAGTTTTTAGTGTACCTACACTTTAATAGAATTTATGTATGTGAGAGGTTGGTTTTGCTCTATCAACTTTTCATTTTGAAATTAAGTGAATCTAATCGCCTTTTTGCACGCATTATTGGCTTCCTTATATCTTTTATTTGTCCGATTTAAATGCCTTTTTCTTATTTGTAATCTCTTGTTTTACTTCTCTACTAAGCCACATTGGTTTTAATTTGTTTCTTTTATATTTATTACCCATTGGTCCATACTGAGAAATGTACCTTTCTAATATTTGTTGGAAGATGTTCCATTTATCCTCAGTGTTCTTTTCAAAAAAGAGTTTATGCCAGTCAATATATTGTAAAGCTGCCCTTAACTTATAGAAATTGGCCCTTTTAAAATTATATGTTTTAGTAGACATGTGCATGGGCAAATTTTTCAGTTCGGTTCGGCATTCCGAAATTCGGGACTTTGGGAATTCGGCTCTTCGGCAATTCAGCACTTCAGGACTTAGGAATTTCGGAACTTCTCTTGCAGCCGCTTGGTAGATAACTCCCTAATTCCCACGGTATTAGGGAGTTATGTACCAAAAGGCTGAAAGACCTAAATTGGTCTTTCAGCCAAATTTACTAATACTGAGTAAAGATTACTTAGTATTAGTAAATTATGCCCCTACTCGCTATACCGCCAGTAGGGGCATCTCTAGTAAACAGTGAGCAGCCAGTGGCTGCTCACTGTTAAAAAATAAAAATAAAATATAAAGGGTCCCTCCTCCCGGCTTTTAAACTAAAGAGGGGGCCTATTGCCCCCCTCAGCCCCCACCCCTGAGCGGCGGGTGGGGCCCTAAATCAGAATAATGGGGGACCTAATGTGCTCCCTCCTGGCCCCCACCCCTGAGCGGTGGGTGGGGGCCCTAAATTAGAATGAGGGGGGGACCTGAGCGGTGGGTGGGGGCCCTAAATACTAATTAGGGGGGACCTAATGTCCTCGCCCTGGCCCCCACCCCGAGCGGTGGGTGGGGGCCCTAAATTAGAACGAGGGGGGAGGACCTAATGTCCTCCCCCCTGAGCGGTGGGTGGGGGCCCTAAATCAGAATAATGGGGGACCTAATGTCCTCCCTCCTGGCCCCCACCCCTGAGCGGTGGGTGGGGGCCCTAAATACTAATTAGGGGGAGGACCTAATGTCCTCCCCCCGGCACCCACCCCTGAGCGGTGGGTGGGGGCCCTAAATTAGAATGAGGGGGGAGGACCTAATGTCCTCCCCCCTGAGCGGTGGGTGGGGGCCCTAAATTAGAATGAGGGGGAGGACCTAATGTCCTCCCCCCTGGCCCCCACCCCTGAGCGATGGGTGGGGGCCCTAAATTAGAATGAGGGGAGGGACCTAATGTCCTTCCCCCAGCCCCCACCCCTGAGCGGTGGGTAGGGGCCCTATATACTAATTAGGAGGGGGCCTAATGTCCTCCCTCTCTGGCCCCCACCCCTGAGCGGTGGGTGGGGGCCCTAAATTAGAATGAGGGGGGGACCTGAGCGGTGGGTGGGGGCCCTAAATACTAATAAGGGGGGACCTAATGTCCTCGCCCTGGCCCCCACCCCGAGCAGTGGGTGGGGGCCCTAAATTAGAATGAGGGGGTGGGACCTAATGTCCCCCCCCTGAGCGGTGGGTTGGGGACCTAAATATTAATTATTGGGGGACCTAATGTCCTCCCCCCTAGCCTCCACCCCTGAACGGTGGGTGGAGGCCCTAAAAACTAATTAGAGGGGGGGGAACTAATGTCCTCCCCCCTGGCCCCCACCCCTGAGCGGTGGGTGGGGGCCCTAAATTAGAATGAGGGTGGGGGCCTAATGTCCTCCTCCCCTGGCCCCAACCCCTGAGCGGTGGGTGGGGCCCCTAAATACTAATTAGGGGGGGACCTAATGTTCTCCCCCTGGCCCCCACACCTGAGCGGTGGGTGGGGGCCCTAAATAAAAAGTGAACCCCCCCTCCCCAGGTGACTAGGGGTCCCCAAAACCCTAGTCACCCACTCCCCCCAAAAAATGAACCCCTACCTACCTCCCTCACCCTAAAAATAGTGAGGGGGGACCATTAGTTAAACCTGTTAAAAAATGTAATAAAACTTACCATTTGATGTTTTCTTTCTCCTAAAATCTTCTTTTTTCAGCCCCAAAAAAGGCCAAATAAAAAGCCATAATAACCGACGCACTTTAAAAAAAAAACAAGCGCAAAAAAAAATATCCATCTTCACCCGGCGAGGGTTCCGTGCGGACTGAGCTCTGCAGGGCGGGGGAAGGCTTATAAAGCAAAAATTAACCCCCCTCCCCAGGTGATCCACCAATCAGAGAGTTATGAGTCAAATTACACAGCGTGGGAAAATTCCAAAGAACTTTCCTACGCTGTGTAAAATGACACAGAGCACTCTGATTGGTGGATTTCAAGCCAACCAATCAGAGTGCTGTGACAGGTAAATGTAGAGACTTACCTGTCAGTCTCTTCATTTACCTGTCAGAGCACTTTGAGTGGATGGCTTAAACCCACCAATCAGAGTGCTCTGAGCCTAATTGCAGGGCGGGGCAAGGCTTTATAAGCCTTCCCCCGCCCTGCAGAGCTCAGTCCACGCGGAACCCTCGCCGGGTGAAGATGGATTATTTTTTTTGCGCTTGTTTTTTTTTTAAAGTGCGTCGGTTATTATGGCTTTTTATTTGGCCCTTTTTGGGGCTGAAAAAAGAAGATTTTAGGAGAAAGAAAACATCAAATGGTAAGTTTTATTTTATTTTTTAACAGGTTTAGCTAATGGTCCCCCCTCACTATTTTTAGGGTGAGGGAGATAGGTAGGGGTGGGGGCCAGGGGGAGGACATTATGTCCCCCCCCCTAATTAGTTTTTAGGGCTCCCACCAACCGTTCAGGGATGGGGGCTAGGGGGGAGGACATTAGGTCCCCCGATAATTAGTATTTAGGTCCCCAACCCACCGCTCAGGGGTGGGGGCCAGAGGGGGGAGGACATTAGGTCCCACCCCCTCATTCTAATTTAGGGCCCCCACCCACCGCTCAGGGGTGGGGGCCAGGGGGAGGACATTAGGTCACCCCTAATTAGTATTTAGGGCCCCCACCCACCGCTGAGGTCCCCCCTAATTCTAATTTAGGGCCCCCACCCACCGCTCAGGGGTGGAGGCCAGAGAGGGAGGACATTAGGCCCCCTCCTAATTAGTATATAGGGCCAATAGACAATAGTATATAGACAATAGGTCCCCCCCCTTATTTTACTTTAGGGCCCCCACCTGCCGTTCAGGGGTGGGGGTCGGGGGGGCAATAGGTTAGAAGCCCCCACTTGCGCCGCACAGATGGGGGCTTCGGAGGGGGGGGACGTGTTTTTTTTTTTAACAGTGAGCAGCCACGGGCTTCTCACTGTTTAATAGACATGCCCCTACTCACAGTATAGCGAGTAGGGGCATAATTTACAAATACTAAGTAATCTTTACTTAGTATTAGTAAATTTGGCTGAAAGACCAATTTAGGTCTTTCAACCTTTTAGTAGATAGCTCCCTAATACCGTGGGAATTAGGGAGTTATCTACTTATTCATTCCTGTCATTACATTGACAGGCTAAGTAACTTACATTTTATATGAATGTATGTTACTTGATTGTTGTAAGTGTTGTAAATGCTTACAGCTGAATCCTGGCTATGTTTGTATACTTTTTATTTAAAATTGCATACAGTGTAACATTCTTCTTCTTCCACTGGGTAAGTATATTAGTTCTTAGGCAATACTGTGCTTCGGAACTTCGGCACTTTGACACTTCGGAAATTCAGTAATTTCGGAACTTCGGCTATTCGGAAGTACCCGAATGTCCGAATTCATATTCAGACCGAAACGAATTGCACATGTCTATGTTTTAGTATACCTCATGTGCTTTTGTTTTTTTGAGTTTCAAAGGACACTAGATTGTGATCACTATTTCCCAAGTGCTCACCTACTTGAATGTTATTCAAAAGATCAACGTTGTTTGTTAAAACCAGGTCCAGACAAGTGTCCTTTCTAGTTGGTGCTTGTACAAGTTGTGATATGAAGGTGTAATTTAACAAGTTCAAAAACCTAATTCCCTTTGCTGAGCTACTAGTGCCTCTGTCCCAATTTATGTCCGGGGAATTCAAATCTCCAATAATTAAAGTGTTACCATGATTTGCAGCTTTCTCAATTTGCTCAAACAGCTGTTGTTCCTCATCAATATTAACATTAGGTGGTTTATAACATATCCCAACCAATAGTTGATTTCCCTTCTTTTGCCCCAAGCAGATATTTACCCATAAAGATTCCACATTTTCCTCATCACATTCCACTTGCTTAAAGGACCACTATAGTGCCAGGAAAACATACTCGTTTTCCTGGCACTATAGTGCCCTGAGGGTGCCCCCACCCTCAGGGACCCCCTCCCGCCCGGCTCTGGGGAGAGGAAAGGGGTAATAACTTACCTTTTTCCAGCGCTGGGCGAGGAAGCCTGCTCTGCTCTCCTCCTCGTTCCCCGCCCGCCCGATGCGCGCGGCCGGCAAGGCGCTTGGCAGCATTCAGCCTCCAGGAAAGCATTCATAATGCTTTCCTATAGACGCTGGCGTGCTCTCACTGTGAAAATCACAGTGAGAAGCACGCAAGCGCCTCTAGTGGCTGTCAATGAGACAGCCACTAGAGGGAATAGGGGGAAGGCTTAACCCATTAATAAACATAGCAGTTTCTCTGAAACTGCTATGTTTATTAAAAAATGGGTTAACCCTAGCTGGAACTGGCACCCTGAAGTGGTCTGGGTGCCTAGAGTGGTCCTTTAAGATTTGGCTTTAACTCATGGTTGACATACAAACATACCCCACCACCCTTCTTGTTTTTCCTATCCTTTCTAAATAAAATGTACCTATTTAATTTAACTGCCCAGCCATGTGTCTCATCCCACCATGTTTCAGTTATGCCTATTATATCATATTGTTTAGTGTATGCTATTGCCTCAAGTTCCCCCATTTTGTTATTTAGTTTCCTTGCATTAATAAGCATACATTTAATATCCTGAGTCACTTGTACTTTTTGTAAATTATCAACATTACATAACTTCTCTGTTCTGAGCTTGCCCCTCCCCCATCTCCCCCCCCCTTATACTGAGCTAAAGCCCATCTCCTTTCTATCCTATCTCCATTTTGTAGATTGATATGACCCCCCCCCCTACTAGTTTAAAATCTCCTCCAACCTTCTAGCCATTCCATACCTCAGCACTGCAGACCCTCTCCCGTTTAGGTGCAACCCATCACTGTTATAAAGGTTGTACTCAAGCGCAAAGTCGGCCCAGTGCAAACCCTCCTTCCTGCACCAAGACTTCAGCCACGCATTAAGCTCTCTAATCTCCCGCTGCCTTTCTACTGTAGCGCGTGGCACAGGTAATATCTCAGAGAATACCACCTTGGAGGTCCTTTTCTTAAGTTTGCTACCTAATTCCCTGAAATCATTCTTTAGGACCTTCCATCTTCCTCTTACTTTGTCATTGGTACCAACGTGGACCATGACCACTGGGTCATCCTGTTGCAAGGAGTCGGTCAAGATACTCTTCTCTGCCAACACTGTGCAATGATGCACATTTTGCTAATATTTAGTCTGCATTACAGAATACTATATCGCTGTATCACACAGTTCACTATGTTCACATTGACATTGACCTTAGGACCTGATTGTCCAATCTGTTTGTTGCATTTTCAAGCATACTTTTGAGTGTGTTTGCCTTGCTCAATAAACTGCTTTGAATATCTTACATTTTATAACATGACAGGAGGCTTCCTATTTTGCATTAACTCTCTTTACTAAACTCCACAGCAGTAAAGAAAAACGTAAAGAGTAACAAATAAATCACTGAGCAGCATAGTATATGAGGGTCATGCTGCCTGTACACTTCCTCTTTCTTTACTGCTCCATCGCAGACAGGTCAGAATATCTGCTCCTCTGGAGCTTTATACATTTATACATTTATTGTCATTATCTATTTATTCCATTCTATTGTCATTATCTCTATTATTACTTTAATTTATTTCCTTTTATTTCTGTTCTGTACTGGGCTGTGGGACTAGGGGCTCTCTGTGGGTTTCTACCCTCTTATCTGCCCCTCTGTTCATTTGGGGACCCTCCCTGGGCCTCCCCTCGGTCTCCCCAGGTCCCCCCACTGCCCCCCTAACCTGGAGTGCCCTCCTGGGCTCCCTCCTTGCGGCCGGAATCGTTCGCGGCCGTTTTCGCGCCGGCCTGCTTCCGCCCGCGGCCGGCCTCAAAATTTAGTCCCCGGCTTGCGGCCTACACTCGCGGCCGCCATTTTGGATCGCGGACATCGCGAGATTCCCACGGCCATCTTAGTTTTGCCTCGTGCATCTCATTAGGGACTCAGTGTGGCTGTGCTAACTTGCTGTTACCTCTGCATTGCTGTTTTTCACACCTTTTGTGTCTCACACCCCTGTGACTGAAGGATTACCTGCTCAGCACTCCATCTAGCTGCTATCACTCTGCTACTCAGCCTCTGTGCCTCATCTGCTTCTATCAAGCTATATCCTGTGGCTGGGTCAGTCAGGTCAGTGCTGCTGCCTGTTTATTATTGTGACCTGCACTTAAGGGTCCCAACCCTGTGCAACCGGGGTGAGCCCCCACTATAAATACGCTGCTTATTGGGAGACTAGCTGTTGCAGTTCTCTCTAACTGGGTGAGCCCCAGTTTATAAGGTCACTACTATACCCTGCTGGGGTTATTCTGGGCTTGGTCCCACCATACTATCAAATCTGACCCTACGCCTATTATCAAGACCTGGGTGCCCGTTTATTGCTGTGCCTTTCAGTGACGTATCAGCCTATCCTAACATGGAAGATTCCCAGAACGTCCCTGTGGACTTCCAGGCTATGATTAACGCAGCTGTCGCTGCCTCTGTGGAGAAGGCACTCTCCAAGGCCCGAGCTCCGGCTCCTGACGTACCAAAATCCCGCAGACGTACACGCCACGAATCGGATTCCGACTTGTCCGACTATCAGACAAGGGATGACTCCCGCCCTAAAAAACGCCATGACAAAGGCGAGGATTATGCACCCAAACCGCCTAAGGGTAAGGCACCTGCCAAGCGCAAATCTGCCAAACTACACACCCCGGCCCCGCGTCAGGAGTACTCTTCAGACGAAGAGCAGGGCCCTGCCCAGTCCATGTCAGTGCTGGATGAATGGCAAGCTGACGCTTCTGAGTCGGACTACGACGCATGGGGCTCGGACGAGAATTCTGCCTCCGCTTTCATGCGGGAGACCCTCCTGGGTGCTGCCCAGACTGGAGGTGTTGAGGAAACTGCAGACGCAGAACCTCCTCTAGACTCAGACACCATTTTGGACCCCTCTGGTCAGGCGATGTTCGACCCCCGCAACATATGGCACCCCAGATCGGGTGACTGGTCACCTCCAGAACACCTTTCCAGGTTTATGCACCTGTGGCTCCACAAACCTCTGGAGAAGGAGGTCCGCAGCCGACTCAGGTCTGAATGCCCACGCCCTTCCCTGCCGGATAAGGTCGCTCAGACCCCTGAATTTGACAAGGTCATGTCGACCTTCATGATGCGCAGTGATAGAGACCCTCGCTGAGGGGTAGAGAAAGGCCTATGGGGCGCCCAGGATAACCTGCTGGATTCCGTAGGCCCCCTGGCTCGCATTATGTATCTGGCGGATGATGCCTACGCCAAAGCCAACTCCTTCTCTGCCGAGGACATCAGGGAATGGGCACATGACGTTCGTGAATGGGCACAACGGTGTTTTTGTTTCAATGGAAACACTAATGTTACGCTCTCTTCGGAGAGACGAAAAGCAGCGTTATACCGTATTAACGGTAAATTGGCAGACCTTGGCACAAAGGAGATTGGGCCCCAGGCACAAAGAAAACTATTTGGCGAACCGTTCCTCAAGGAACTCAATAAACACGTAAACTTAATAAGGCGCAATCCTCTATGCGCAGAATTTTCAGGAGCAACCCTACCAGAGGGGTTTTTGGAAGGGCTGGCCGGCAGCGGGGCCGTGCCGCCAGCCGCTTTTGGCCTTCAGGCCCCCGCACCCAACCAACACTGTTCTACCCGACAAGGGACTATCGGCAGCAACCCTTTTCCAGAGGCGCGGACGTTCCCGCTTTGCTGCAAGTAAGGACCCATATTCCTCCACTGTTACCATGCACCCACACTGCGGGCCGTATTTCCCTTTCTTTCCAAAATTGGGCCGCCCTATGCTCAGACACATGGATCCTACAAACAGTACAGGGATATATCATAGACCTAGTGGGGACCCCCTTTCAGGTTCAGCCCCCTCGCCCCATCCACATGTCGTCCTCCGACCACAACCTCGTCAACGCGGAGCTACGCGAGCTCCGAGACAAAGGGGCCATCCAGCCGGCCCACGACGGGGGTGATTACTTCAGCAACATCTTCCTGGTTCAGAAAAAGTCAGGAGAATACCGACCGGTCATCAATCTACGCGCCCTCAACGCACATGTGGTCTATCTCCACTTCAAGATGGAGGGCATCCACCTCCTGCGAGACCTTCTTCGAAGCAACGACTGGTTCACCAGGCTCGATTTAAAAGATGCATATCTGTCAGTCCCGGTGCACCCGGACTGTCGAGCACTCCTACGTTTCCTCTGGCACGGACGCCCTTGGCAATTCACTTGCCTCCCTTTCGGGCTCAGCTCAGCCCCATGGTGCTTCACCAAGCTTCTAAAACCAGTGGTGGCCCACCTGAGATCCAGGGGCATTCGATGCATCATCTACTTAGACGACCTTCTCCTCTTCTGCTCCGACGAACACAGACTACGCCAACACACTCACTTGGCAGTGTCCCTACTGGAATCTCTGGGTTTCGTGGTAAACCAACCGAAATCGGAACTGACCCCTACTCAGACGATACAATTCCTCGGCTTCGAGATCGACTCGACGACATGCACTCTGAGACTACCAGCCTCAAAGATCACAGCCATTCGCACGGAGATTCGCAGGGTTCTCCGTCTCGACTCCATTCCACTACGCAACCTGGCCAGGATTGTAGGACTCCTCTCTGCTTCCATTCAAGCCATATTTCCGGGTCCCCTCCACTACAGGGCCATGCAACGTCTCAAGGCGAAATACCTACGTCACAGACCTACTTACGACCAACCCGTTCCGGTGACGACGGAGGTTCGCGAAGAACTATCATGGTGGCTGGACAGCATGCAAGCCTGGAACGGCAAGGCCATATTCGGAGACACCCCAGACTTCGTATTGGAATCAGACGCCAGCCTGTGGGGATGGGGTGCCACCAACGGAACCATCTCCACGGGAGGAACATGGACGGCACAGGAGCTCTCCATGCACATCAATTGTCTCGAACTCCTGGCAGGATCCGCGATCCGCAGCCTGGCCCGGGAAAGATCCAACTGCTGCATCCTCCTGCGCATGGACAATGTCTCCGCAGTCCAGTACATTAACCGTCTGGGAGGCGCTCACTCACGCCTGCTGTCGGATATCACAAGGGACATCTTCGACTATTGCCTCCCTCGCAATATCACGCTTCAGGCGGAATACTTACCGGGAGAAATCAACCTCACAGCCGACTGGTTCTCTCGCCACTGGAGAGACGTCAGCGACTGGAAGCTAAACACGAGAATCTTCAGGGCTCTGACAGCCCAGAGGGGTCCCTTTCACCTGGATCTGTTTGCCTCTCACAACAATCACCAGACCCCGGAGTTCTTCAGCTGGCTCCCGGACCCGGAGAGCAAGGCGACAGACGCATTTCTCCAACAATGGCCGACGACAGGAGCCTACGCCTTTCCCCCATTCTCCATGATTGCGAGAACACTACACCAGATGCGGACGCAACAGATCAAACTGGTTGTCATACCATGGTTCCTGGACCTCCTGGCCTCCTCCTACAGGGACCCTCTCCTCCTACCATCCTTCCCGAACCTGCTCACGGATCCCAAAGGGCATCTCCACCCACTACTCCTGGAAGACCGGCTACCCCTGGTGGCTTGGTCTCTTTCCGGGGTTCCTGGCGAGTCAGCGGACTATCGCAGGCTGCTAGGGACCTCTTATGGGACTCATGGGCCCCGGGAACTAGACGCTGTTACCTTTCAGCTTGGGCCTCCTGGTCTACTTGGTGCATGGAACGGGACTGCACCTATTCCCATGATTCTTAATTTTCTTTCCTCCTTGTTTTCATCTGGCCGCTCTTACCGCTCTTACCCTCTGGTCTGCCGTCTACTCCGCGGTATGCGGCTCCGCCGCCCCCCCGGCCCCCAGATACCCTCACCTATGGGATGTGGGACTGGTTCTCCGTTTTTTCAGGGATTGGCTTCCGAATGACCGCCTCTCTCTACGCCAACTATCCGCTAAGTGCGCTTTTCTCCTTTGTCTAGTATATTTCTGACGGGTTTCGGACGTTAGGGCCTTCGACGTGGACGCTTTCGAAGTGGCCCCGGAAGGGGTCACGTTCCACATTTCCCGTCGCACTAAGTCGGGTTCGACTTCGGTCTTCTACCCCTTTTTCCCCGACGACCCGCAACTCTGTGTCGTGTCCACCCTTCGCAGGTATGTTTCCGTTACCTCTTCACTCCGATCCTCTACGTCGGGCCAACTCCTAGTCTCCTACGTGCGCCCTCACGCCCCAGTCTCGGTCACCACACTGGCCCGATGGATCCGCTGGATCCTTTACCTCGCAGGTATAGATCCCGCGTTCGGCGCCCACTCCGTTCGCGGTGCGGTGGCTTCATCAGCCTTCCTGGCAGGGTCGTCCCTTTCGGATATTCTCCGAACGGCGGACTGGTCTAGGGAATCCACTTTCCGTACATTTTATTTTCGCACTCCCCCTTCTGCTGGGATGTCACTTCTTCAGCGTTAAAATTGCAAAATAGGAAGCCTCCTGTCATGTTAAAAAATTGAAGATTATGCTAGCTTTAGTGTACTAATAATCTTAATTTTAATAAGGACAGGAGGCGAGTATTTTCCCTCCCTTTTGTTCCCTACCCTGACTCCTCGGGGGAGTGGATCTTAAGGTGATGGATTTTGGGATTCATGTTAGTAGTTCCACTATCTTCTGGACATATTCGGTATCCCTTCCATCTCTATCCCCAGTGTTTCCACCTAGACGGACAGTTTAGTTGTACAACATGCTTACACCTAACACATATTTAGCCTATGGCCAGCTTACAATCTGTCTGTACTGTTTAATTTACACCATTCTGTTAAAGCCCACAGGCGTGAACAGTTACGGTTCAGTACCTAACCGATTTTATACTCTCCTTTCAGTGTAACCCTCTTCAGGACCTCCTCTGGTCGCTGGTTCGTTAACCTCACGACTCCGTAAGATGGGATGACGGCTTCGTTTGGTCGTTCCTCCTATCTCGTTACCAGGAGTCTCCTCAAGTTCCTCTCGCCAGAGACCGCAGTTACTGTTTCGTTGAGTTTCTGGATGTTTGAGCTCTATCTGGACTTGGATGTCGCTTTAAGAAAGAGGAAGTGTACAGGCAGCATGACCCTTATATACTATGCTGCTCAGTGATTTATTTGTTACTCTTTAAGTTTTTCTTTACTGCTGTGGAGTTTAGTAAAGAGAGTTAATGCAAAATACTCGCCTCCTGTCCTTATTAAAATTAAGATTATTAGTACACTAAAGCTAGCATAATCTTCAATTGAAGCGTAGCCTCTAACCATGTCAGTCATCAAAGTAGTCTCATGATGGTAAGTGCTTTATTATCAGAGAAGCATTTTACTGATTTCCATTGCCATAGGTGCCCCCATGCTTTGGAGGCTGCCACTATTGGGTAGATTTCAAATAGGGCAGATGTATTGTGGAATGAGGAAGGACCATGGGTATTGACTGGCCAGAAATCTCTTAACCAGGAGTCGCTAATGTGACAGACCCATCTGTATGACTATTAATTGTGGATTCGTCTAGTTTGCCTTCCTTTCGTGGAAATTGCCTGTTTCTATTGCATATAATTGACTTTTTACAGAACAAATCTACCGAACGGACGGCCACCCAGAATAGAAGTGTGTTGTTGGTTAACCTCTTGATCCCAATTAGAACGTTGTGGTTAACCGCAGACACTTCTTAATTATAACCGAATACAGGGTGGTCGTCGTTCGCATGTCGACCACGAGGCAGTGGCCATTTTAAATCACACGAAAGACCAGCGGTGTTCGGCATTGATTCCATGGAACTAAAAATGGACACTTTTTCTGCCGAACACCGCTGAAACAACAGGTCACCCTTCTCCGTCGACGAAAGCATGTGAACACCGGCCGTTCGGGAGTTTTGGATTACATGAAGAGACTTAACCCAGATAGCCTTCCCATGGAGTCAATCGCATACCGAAAGACTGTAAGAACTTTGACTCCATGGCGATTGAACTATGTGTATGGGATCTGAGCGCTATTCGTTAATAATATGCCCTCAGATCCATGCTATCTGGGGATACGTGATACGAATGTAAAATGTTCGGTAGTTGTGTAATTATTTATTTTTATGTGTTTTCTGGTGTTTTACTTTAAATGGCGATTTGTCTTTGTCCTGGAGATAATTGAATTACTTCTCAATTATCTCCAGGGCAGAGGGGAGGAAACCATGCTGCATTATGGGAAAAGTTTGTGCCTGTATGTCTGAAATGGCCACAGTCTCCCATTTGGTCCCCTAGGGGAGTGTCCACCAAGTGGGAGACCTGCATAAATACGAGTGGGTAGCCCACAGTAATGCCAGATCTTGTTTTACCCTCAATACGGAGCTTGGTCTCGTTATTGGGGGGATTTATTACCGACGACTAGAGACTGATTGCTGGAGCCGAAAGCCGCTTGGTGGATATACTTGTTCAGTGGCTAGCGACGATTCGTGGATTTATGTTCGGGAGTTTGGAGCCCTCTTACGGATCCCGGTCAGGAGATTGCCACTTCCCCTGATGGTGGTTCGTACACAGCAGTATATGCGAACGGAGATAGTACGATTGCGAAGGGGGAAGCTTAACTAAATGGCGGTTTCACTCATAGACACCAAACCCTGTATGAGCTGCGGCATCAGTCCATATGACCTGGGAAAAGTCTGATAAGGGTGGAAGGAACATTGCTTTCCCATTCCATTGTGAAAGAAATCTAAGCCACATGTATAGGTCTGCCTTAATGTGTGCATCTAGGGTTACGGTGCATTTGTCAGTATTGAGAAGATGAAGAAGGCACAGCAATCTAGAAATAAAGGCCTGGCCCTTTAGAATAATTCTCATGGGAAAGTTCAGCATACCCAGTAAGGATTGTAGGTCCGTTCTGGTACACGTGCCCTTAGCCAGAAAACCTTCCACCGACTCTCTGATAAGCTGTACCTTCTCCATGTGTAAACTGGCTTGTAACAAGATTGTATCCAGGAAAGTCATTTTAGTCGTAGGGCCTCCAGTTTTCTCTTGTGACAGTGGAACCCCTACTGGGGCTGAGAATAGAGCCAATGTTTTATGAATGCTGACAGAGTGGACTGAGGTAATTCTATAGTGAGAAAGACATCTAGATAATGTAAGACTGAGGGGCATTCAGCAATGTTGAGGAGCAGCCAACATAACGGGTCAGCAAATATGTCAAATCATTTTGGACTACTTTTAGCCTCAAAAGTTAAACGAGTTGCAAAGTAGTACTTATGTTCCCACAGAATGCCATGCACATGTCACAGGGATGGATGTATGGGCAGGAGCTTGAATGCATTGGAAACATCAGTTTTCCCTAACCAAACTCCTACCCCAGCTCTCAGAATGGCATGAATAGCATCATCCACTGTGGCCTATTGTAGGGAGAACTCTTCAGAGAGAATTAATGAGTTGATGCTAGGGGTAGACAAAGAATGTGGAGCTGATAAATTGTAAATTAGCCTTTTTTTATTGTTGAACCTCCCAGTGGCAATACCTATGGGATTGGTACACCAGCTGGAAAAGGGGGGTTTTAGAGTAAGGACCTAATATTGTTCAACTTTGTGCTGACGGGGTCAAGAAGGGTAGACTGTTGGTTAGTCACATTCGTGACTACCAGTGGGGAGTGTGACCAGGCCAGTGTGAAAACCGTCAGTGAACCCATTAACCAAGAAGTCGACTAGGTGCTGAGAAGGGTGTACCTGGAGGTAATACGCCAGGTTGTCGATCCTAACTTCAGTTAGTCATTGTTTTGGGTATAGAAGGTTAGGACACATAGTTTTTGTGTGTGCCCTGAAACAAATTGAGCAGGCTTGCAACAATCTGCATGAGCTAAATCCACAACTGCCAGAATTAAAGTTGTTGCAGATTTGAGCTTTCCTTAGATATACTGTGGGTCTAACCAATTTGTCTTTAAGGCCTCTGTATTCTGCAGTGGAAGAACAAGTTGGTGGAGTGTGAGATGGAGGCACACAAGGCACAAGACGGTGGTTTTTGACCGGCAAAATGGGGACAAATTTATTCTGTATCAAGCTTACTCCAGTTGGTGTTGGTATTAAATTGGGTGAGGGATGCTGCTGCTTTTGCCAAAAAAGATTTATGATAGTCATAAAACGAGAAACCACTGTACTTGTGTCTAAAGTCCACCAACTTGTGCATGTATAAATCTATCTCTTCCCTACGGTGAGGAGAAGTGGAGCAGATTACATCACAGTAAAGCCCAAAGGCAAGGACAAATTCAGGTATGGTAAGTTTTCGGTTGAGTATGGGGTCTCTGGCTTTCAAAACAACCGAAAGATCACCACAGCAGTATGCCTTGTTCTCAACCACATCCTTGGAGACTATAAGCAATGAGACCAAGTTTATGTCCTTGTATTCTAGGATTTCTTTGCGAATGGTCGGGGGCACAAAGTGGGCGGGTGTAATGATGTGAGTGGAAGTGCTAGATATTGGGTTTGTAGTGGTGTTGTTACAGTGAGAGGGAGCTGGAGTCGGGATCTCTATTGGTGGGACGGCTGTCAATGGTTGAGGGGATTCCAGTTTCTCAAGCCTAACACTGATAGTGTTAATAGAGGCAAGAAGGGACGCTATTAAACCCTTAAATTCCATATAGTGACAGACTGCACCTTCAACCAATGGCAAAATAGAAGGGGAGTGACCGGGCACTTAAAAGACAGGGCTGAGCAGAAATGATGTCGTCGGAAGAAGCCCGGGAGGCGGGCAAAACGCATCATGTTTGACATCAGAGAGAGGCGGTCCTAGCGATCATGTGACCGGAACCCAGAAGTAGCCAAGCTACCAGTGGGGAGTGTGACCAGGCCAGTGTGAAAACCGTCAGTGAACCCATTAACCAAGAAGTCGACTAGGTGCTGAGAAGGGTGTACCTGGAGGTAATACGCCAGGTTGTCGATGCTAACTTCAGTTAGTCATTGTTTTGGGTATAGAAATAAACCCACAACTATATATTCCTGCTTATCAAGTTGTGGGTTTATTGCTGGCAAACCCACTATTTCAAGTAAGAGTTTTTAACCTTTTGTCATAAATAAATACTGTGTTTGATACTATTCAATTTGGGCTCCTGCCTCTCTATTTGTTTGTACTGCCTAGATATTACATCTGATCTAGAAGAGTATCCTGTCTTGCTATATTGTGGGTTTATCCCTCTCCATTGAAGTAATTCAAACCCAGAGCCAGGGGTGACAGGGCTCTGGTCCACGTGAGTTGATCCCCAGATATACTTTTAATCTTGTATACTCTGTATATACAGATAGTCTGCACTATATACTGCGTGTATTTTTTTAGAGTACTCAGAGAAGATTCTGACTCCAGTGCAGTTGCTAGTGCACTCCAACTTTCTGGTATCTATTGGTAAATAGGAGGACTTGTTTTTGCCTGGAAACCCCCCAGACTCTTCCGTGTACCAAAAAGCCCATTTATCACAGAGCCTGTATTTGCTTCCGACTACTAGAAAAGACCATTCGTTTAAATGCATTCCCTTATAATGAATATACATGTATTTGGCCATAACCCGTTTGTATACCGAATCTTTTGTCGAACGACCGACTGGCTCTAGCTAAGCCTAAGGCAAAAAATTATCTGACCTACCATGAAGATGAATTCCTGCTAGTGCCAAGTGGTGATACAGGCTCTAACTATTAGGAGGGCTGAGTGGGCTGGGGGCCACAAATGATGTGGTAGGGACGTTGGCCTCTAGGTGACAGTAACAAGACCAAATATACGAAAGCGTGACATGTTGAGGCCCTGACTAATAACCGACAGTGGTTAATGTGAGGCTCTAACTATGCGTTTGGCCGAGGGGCGTTTATCTCTGATGAGGATGGGTGTTGGCCTCACGGGAGTAGATTACTTTATAACAAGAACAGGGACAAAATGCAAGTAAAACCCCCCAACCAATCTCTGTCGGTGTCCCCCAAGGTTCTGTCCTTGGTCCTCTGCTGTTCTCTATCTACACTGCCTCCCTTGGTAAACTCATCACCTCCTTTGGCTTCCTTTATCATTTCTATGCGGATGACACGCAAATCTACCTGTCCTCTCCTGATCTCCGCCCATCTTGACTCGTGTCTCTGACTGCCTCTCCACGATTTCCAACTGGATGGCTGCTCACTTCCTTAAACTTAACCTGTCCAAAACAGAACTTTGGCGTTTCCTCCCTAAAGTGTTACTACACCCATGTCTGTCTCCCTCCAAGTCAACGGCGCTACCATCACCTCTACCTCGCAGGCTCGCTGCATGGGTGTTCTTTTTGACTCCAACATCTCCTTCACCCCTCATGTCCAAGCAGTTGCCAAATCCTGGCCCTTCCATCTCAAAAACATAGCGCGGCATCGCCCCCTATTTAACCACGGATGCGGCTATGGTTCTGGTCCATGCTCTTGTTCTCTCTCGTCTGGACTACTGCAATACTCTTCTCAGTGGTCTTACGTGCTCCCAGATTGCACCGTTGCAATCTATAATGAATGCAGCGGCAAGGCTCATTTTCCTGTCCACTAGCACCTCCCACGCCTCACTTCTCTGTCAGTCCCTGCATTGGCTTCCAGTTAGATATAGGGCTCAATTTAAAATTCTGGTGCTTGCTTACAAGTCCCTACATAATGCTGCTCCAACCTACCTATCCTCCCTAATACACAAGTATGTCCCGTCGAAGCCTCTACGCTCTGCCAAAGACCTACGTATATCCTCTGTCCTTACTCCCACCTCTAACGCTCGCCTCTAAGACTTTTCCAGGGCTGCACATCTTCTGTGGAACTCCCTTCCCTTCTCCATAAGAATTTCACCCAGTCTCCACTCATTCAAAAAATCATTGAAAACTCACTTCTTCAAGAAAGCATATAAATTAAACGGTTAGCAGGTTTTTATCCCCCACCCTCTATGACTCCTCTCCTACAACTGTCAAAAATTACCTACTAAGCCCTCAGTGAATACTTTACCAACAACCTACTTCGTACCCCTACCTTTACCCTTTGTGTCACTATACCCCACTCCCTCTAGAATGTAAGCTCATTGAGCAGGGCCCTACACTTCTCTGTTCCTGTACGTCCATTTGTCTGGTTACAATTACATGTCTGTTAGTCGACCCATTGTACAGCGCTACGGAATCTGATGGCGCTATATAAATAATAAAATAATAACAAACAGCCAGTTGACCAACCCTAACCTATAGCGGGATAGGAGTAGGATGTAAGATTGAGACGTACCTAGCCTTATGAAATAGAAAGATTCTGTTCAGACAAGGATGAATGCTTGAGAACCTAAAAAGGAAATGTGTAAGGTTAGGTCGTATTTGGACCTAATTCTACCCCATTATTGTGAGTAAAACTCACCTGTGGGATGATGATCATGATTCAGAGAGAGTTGCTATTAGTAGTTATCTAAGGATAAAATAAGGAGAGTTATCCTCTATCAATATAGTAAGTATGGAATGGCAAAATATCCGTGAGTAGAGCAATAATCCAATGATTTCCCCAATGTTCTGAGAAGGGAGTAGTAACATAAGTCAATAACCTAAAATAGAGTATGGACAATCATAAGGGAACATGTGGTAGCTCCCAAGTGTGATATAAATGCGTGAAGGAAATAAGACATAACCGCAAGGGTGCTAGAAATAATACCCCAGATATCCAGCTTACTTGGTGCTTGTCACAGAATAGGGGAAGAGGTGGCGGGGCTTGCTATGTCTAGGAGTGTGGCTGTTGAATAGCCATTGTAGTAGTTTTTATAGCCGGGTAACCCCTCCCACAGTTACAGTCTATGCCTTCATATATATAACGGCTTTGCCTGGCATTGTGGAAAGGGGCTTATTTACCTTTTTAAAGGGACTCCTCACCTTCTCCTGTATTGCTCCGGTTTTAGCAATTTGCATGTGGTTACTCCCGTCAGATGCAAGTCACCATTTTCAAACGTACCTAGTCTCCACTTGGTTGCTACCTGGAAGGCTGTCTCCCCTCAGATTCAAACGACCGCAATATTTCTTGACGGATTCAGCCCTCTCTTCACCCCTCCAAGGCTCCAGCTCACTACAAACTGATCTGGAAGCACTCTCCAAACCGTAAGATACTGACCCAGCCGTCGCGCCAAGGTCGCAGTTCCATGGCGTCATCTTGGTTTGGGTCTATTGTCTGCTTTGTACATTTGTATAACTAATTTCGTATAGTATTTCATCTTATTTTATTTGTTTTCAAAACTCATGAACGGTTTGGCTTAAAAAATCATTTGCTGGGGCAGGGCTGAACCAGCATGGCGGGAGGACGCATCTCGGAGGAGCTCCTCCCCCAATATGCCAAAAAAAGGCACTTTACACAGCCAACTACTACTTGATCTGAGCCACTCTACTCGATACCTAAGCTACCTGCCTTCCCTACAAAGCGAAAAGGAGGCTGGCGACTCTAGGTACTTGTCCTGCTACACCCGTGTGAAAAGCGGACGATCCCCCGCTTCGAGTAAACTGAGCTGCAGATAAGCATGGGCCTGTGCCCAGTAACACTCCCATTTGGTCCGATGGGGGTGATTCTGGTCCCACCCAGAGGGCAGCGCAACCCCAGTAATCAAGCCCCCGGCTATGAGTGCACCCAGCGGCGGTCACGCCAAGATGGCGGATGCCACATGGCTCCCAGCACCTAACTGTGCATACTCGGCCGGCTGGACAATCGGTTCCTGGAATTCTGGCGGAGACTAGAAAGCATGATGAGTGCGCCTACCGATGTACAGCCAACTGCTCCCTAACACCAGGGCCCACCGTGAAAGCCTGCAGCTCCACCTAGAAGGAAGCACCCCTCACGACGTCTGCCCAAACGGCAGGCACAGTTCAAGCGACGGACATCCCTATGGCCCCCCACGAGGATGCTGAACGCCACCAGGAAACTCCCACAGAGATCAGCATTACCCAAAACCCAAAAATAAATTGAGGATTTTGCTTCACCACCTTTTCGTATTAGCAGATATCTGAAATTTCACTGAGACTCCTGACAGGCCAGAGCCTGTTTGGCTCTTGCAGCCTTGAGTGCCGTGGACTGACGCCTCGAGTGCCGGGCATGGCACTAGAGCCGTAGGTTGCCTACCCCTGCACTACAACATTAAGCATGCAACATGACAGTTACCCTACATATACTTGCTTAGTTTACCTCGCAACTGTTTATGCATGTGTCACAACAGTATTGTTATTAGTTCTAATCTTGAAAAGAAATGTGCAGTGTCTTTTGAATGCCCTCAAGTGTTGAACTGGGCCCCACTTACATTAGCTTTTGGGGCATTACAAAACGTTCATCAAGTTATAAGTGGCTTTTCTTTCATGCATAACCTGCAGTCTATGCCAACTAGATAAATCTACAATATTGTGTGTTTCACTAGCCTTGTTCATTAATCTCACAACTAACTAGAATAGATGCAACACTTAGTTATGCGACAATAGTTCAAAAAAAATGTGCACGGATTTCTACTGCCTAACCAATGTAAAGCTAAGTCTGAAGCTCTGTGTGCCCTAGCTGATATGGCAGTGCACGCTGTCTGTAACTATCCCTGCACAAATAAAATAAAGAATTTTTAAAAAAATAGTAATTTGCAAGGTTTTGGGACTTGTGCAATCATAAGATTACTATTATAGTTTGGCTTATTCACACGAACGTCATTCTCATGTTTCTAAATTACCGCCGGATCGTCTATTTTCCAACGAACGCACCCCATTTGGTTGAATCAATACAAGGCAGCACGAAAGTCCTATAGCCTGATAGAGTGTTCGTGCAGTACATTCGAACACTAACCACAACGGTGGTTTACAAAACTCCTACACCATGCGTTATGGTTCATGCAAACTCGAACACTGACCTCTAGTGGAACTTTCAAGTACTCCTATGATGTAATTTCTGCTTGGCTATATTAAGTATGCTTTCCGCTTCTTAAGAATTATAGGGCAATATCTTGTCATCGCAATATTAATGTATGGTCATAGGTTTTTATATGTGATAAGTATGTCTGTAAATTTTTCTTGAGCATTTGTAACTGAACCCCTTGTTTTTGCCTGGAACCCCCCCCAGACTCTTCCGTGTACCAAAAAGCCCATTTATCACAGAGACTGTATTTGCTTCTGGCTACTAGAAAAGACCATTCGTTTAAATGCATTCCCTTATAATGAATATACATGTATTTGGCCATAACCCGTTTGTATCCCGAATCTTTTGTCGAACGACCGACCACCCAGAGCAGGAGTGTGGCACCAATTAACCCTCTTGACCCATGAAAACCGCAAACAATGGATTAACAGGGTGGTCGGCTTTCGTCTGTGTGAACATGTGGCAGCGGCAATTTTGTCTAGTTGAACGCACTAAGCGGTGTTTGGTCGTCGACAGCGTGGAACTAATTTCGGCTACTTTTTCAACTAACATCACTGAAACTTCTACCTTCCGTGCGTTCGACTGGAATCACACGAACAAAGCGCTATTTCGGGAGTATATTCATACGAACAAACAGTATTCATTGATGGCAGACACGAACGGTTCCATTCGTGAAATGTATACTTATTGTAAAGGGAAAAAAAGACCAACCGCACAGACTGAATCTGTGGAACTGCTTTGGGCAGGGAAAAGTGCGGGAGGTGGGTCACATCCTCCTTTTAACTAACTTCCGAACCACTGGTCCGATTCGACTCATTTTTGGATATGTTGATATCCCTCTACAATCTGGGTAGCCGTTACACATATGTTAAATTCTCTACAGCAGGATTAATAAAATATTAATCCTGCAACACAATCCGACTGGTGGTTCGGAAGTTAGTTAAAAGGAGGATGTGACCGACCACCCGCACAATTTCCTTGCCCAAAGCAGTTCCGAGGATTCAGTCTGTGCGGAGGTCTATGGGGAGAATTGTTGTGATCTGGCTGAGCAGTAGTAGTGGAGGCGGGGAGCGCTGGAGTCTATGGCGAGAATTGTTGTGAGTTTGCTGAGCAGTAGTAGTGGAGTCGGGGAGCACTGGGGGTCTATGGGGAGAATTGTTGCAAGTTTGCTGAGCAGCAGTCGTGGAGGCGGGGAGCGCTGGGGGTCTATGAGGCGAATTGTTGTGATCTCGCTGAGCAGTAGTAGTGGAGGCGGGGAGCGCTGGGAGTCTATGGGGAGAATTGTTGTGATCTGGCTGAGCAGTAGTAGTGGAGGTGGGGATTGCTGGGGGTCTATGGGGAGAATTGTTGTGATCTGGCTGAGCAGTAGTAGTGGAGGCGGGGATTGCTGGGGGTCTATGGAGAGAATTGCTGTGATCTGGCTGAGCAGTAGTAGTGGAGGCGGGGATTGCTGGGGGTCTATGGGGAGAATTGCTGTGATCTGGCTGAGCAGTAGTAGTGGAGGCGAGGATTGCTGGGGGTCTATGGGGAGAATTGATGTGATCTGGCTGAGCAGTAGTAGTGGAGGCGAGGATTGCTGGGGGTCTATGGGGAGAATTGTTGTGATCTGGCTGAGCAGTAGTAGTGGAGGCGGGGATTGCTGGGGGTCTATGGGAGAATTACAGATCTGGCTGAGCAGTAGTAGTGGAGGCGAGGATTGCTGGGGGTCTATGGGGGGAATTGATGTGATCTGGCTGAGCAGTAGTAGTGGAGGCGGGGATTGCTGGGGGTCTATGGGGAGAATTGCTGTGATCTGGCTGAGCAGTAGTAGTGGAGGCGGGGATTGCTGGGG
>OW240914.1:7131991-7154195 GCA_933207985.1 Pelobates cultripes | reverse complement strand
GGGATTGCAGTAGCAGTGGAGGCGGGGATTGCAGTAGTAGTGGAGGCGGGGATTGCAGTAGTAGTGGAGGCGGGGATTGCAGTAGCAGTGGAGGCGGGGATTGCAGTAGTAGTGGAGGCGGGGATTGCAGTAGTAGTGGAGGCGCGGTTGGTAACTCGCAGTTTAGTGAATGGCCGTGTTGGAGGCGTTGCCGCTTTAAGAGAGGCGGGGCCCACCGGTTTCCCCTTTAAGAGCCGCGCGTGCCCGAGTCCCCCGCGCGCCCCCGCTGGCTCATTCCAAGATGGCGGACCTGCTGGGCTCGATACTCAGCTCCATGGAGCGGCCGCCGCAGGTCGGAGACCAGGAGTCCCGGCGCAAGGCCCGCGGTGAGTGCGGTGAGGGGGCGGGGCTGCGGGAGGGGGCGGGGACAGCGAGGGCGCGGTAATCACCGCCGGTAGATTCACTGCCCCTCCGAGAAACACGGCAAACGGCGCCGGGCAGCCAGCCAATCAGCGGCCGCGATTCCTCAGCGCTCTCCTCTGATTGGCCCATTCTTCCACACGTTCCATTTCCTGGATACGGTCTCCACCTATAGCGCTGAGTATTATTATTCTCTGATTGGCTGATGACAATGTTTAATGATCTGACGTATTGACGTTGGAGCATGTGATTGGCTGTCTCCCTTACTGTACTTCAAGCCTGTTCGAGGAACCATAATCTATGTCTGTGCTGTGATTGGTTGTTTATCATGTCAGTTAACGATATTAAAGAGACCTGTTACTGTGCACCTCAGAGCTCTCCTAGTCTGATAGTGATGGGGGAGGGGCAAAATGGCTGCCTTACTGATACCTAGGGATACTGACTGATATTACTGATACCTAGGGATACTGACTGATATTACTGATACCTAGGGATACTGACTGATATTACTGATACCTAGGGATACTGACTGATATTACTGATGCCTAGGGATACTGACTGATAATACCTAGGGATACTGACAGATATTACTGATAATACCTAGGGATACTGACTGATATTACTGATAATACCTAGGGATACTGACTGATATTACTGATACCTAGGGATACTGACTGATATTACTGATGATACCTAGGGATACTGACTGATATTACTGATAATACCTAGGGATACTGACTGATATTACTGATGATACCTAGGGATACTGACTGATATTACTGATAATACCTAGGGATACTGACTGATATTACTGATAATACCTAGGGATACTGACTGATATTACTGAGAATACCTAGGGATTCTGACTGATATTACTGAGAATACCTAGGGATACTGACTGATATTACTGAGAATACCTAGGGATACTGACTGATATTACTGAGAATACCTAGGGATACTGACTGATATTACTGAGAATACCTAGGGATACTGACTGATATTACTGAGAATACCTAGGGATACTGACTGATATTACTGAGAATACCTAGGGATACTGACTGATATTACTGATGATACCTGGGGATACTGACTGATATTACTGATGATACTGACTGATATTACTGATACCTAGGGATACTGACTGATATTACTGATACCTAGGGATACTGACTGATATTACTGATAATACCTAGGGATACTGACTGATATTACTGATGATACCTGGGGGATACTGACTGATATTACTGATGATACCTGGGGGATACTGACTGATATTACTGATGATACCTGGGGGATACTGACTGATATTACTGATAATACCTAGGGATACTGACTGATATTACTGATAATACCTAGGGATACTGACTGATAATACCTAGGGATACTGACTGATGATACCTAGGGATACTGACTGATGATACCTAGGGATACTGACTGATGATACCTAGGGATACTGACTGTTATTACTGATGATACCTAGGGATACTGACTGTTATTACTGATGATACCTGGGGATACTGACTGATATTACTGATGATACCTGGGGATACTGACTGATATTACTGATGATACCTAGGGATACTGACTGATATTACTGATGATACCTGGGGGATACTGACTGATATTACTGATGATACCTGGGGATACTGACTGATATTACTGATGATACCTGGGGATACTGACTGATATTACTGATGATACCTGGGGATACTGACTGATATTACTGATGATACCTGGGGATACTGACTGATATTACTGATGATACCTGGGGATACTGACTGATATTACTGATAATACCTAGGGATACTGACTGATATTACTGATAATACCTAGGGATACTGACTGATATTACTGATAATACCTAGGGATACTGACTGATAATACTGATACCTAGGGATACTGACTGACCTAGGATGCGGCAAATGTACTGATGCCTGGGATACTGACTGATATTGCTGATGATACCTGGGGATACTGACTGATATTACTGATGATACCTGGGGATGCTGACTGATATTACTGATGATACCTGGGGATGCTGACTGATGTGTAGTGATTACCTGGGGATACTGGCTAGTGTACTGACGTGATGCCTGGGGAATTATGATGTTACTGATGGGTTGACTGTGTACTGATGGGGATGCTGACTGATATTGCTGATGATACCTGGGGATGCTGATGATGTACTGATGATACCTAGGGATGCCTGTACAGGTAATACTGATAATACCCTGGATACTGACTTGATGGTATTGTGTAGGGATACTGACTGATATTACTGATACCTAGGGATACTGACTGATATTACTGATACCTAGGGATACTGACTGATAATACCTAGGGATACTGACTATTACTGAGAATACCTAGGGATACTGACTGATATTACTGAGAATACCTAGGGATACTGACTGATACTGATACCTAGGGATACTGACTGATACTGATACCTAGGGATACTGACTGATATTACTGATACCTAGGGATGCTGACTGATAATACCTAGGGATACTGACTGATATTACTGATACCTAGGGATACTGACTGATATTACTGATACCTAGGGATACTGACTGATATTACTGATACCTAGGGATACTGACTGATATTACTGATAATACCTAGGGATACTGACTGATATTACTGATGATACCTGGGGGATACTGACTGATATTACTGATGATACCTGGGGGATACTGACTGATATTACTGATGATACCTGGGGGATACTGACTGATATTACTGATAATACCTAGGGATACTGACTGATATTACTGATAATACCTAGGGATACTGACTGATAATACCTAGGGATACTGACTGATGATACCTAGGGATACTGACTGATGATACCTAGGGATACTGACTGATGATACCTAGGGATACTGACTGTTATTACTGATGATACCTAGGGATACTGACTGTTATTACTGATGATACCTGGGGATACTGACTGATATTACTGATGATACCTGGGGATACTGACTGATATTACTGATGATACCTAGGGATACTGACTGATATTACTGATGATACCTGGGGGATACTGACTGATATTACTGATGATACCTGGGGATACTGACTGATATTACTGATGATACCTGGGGATACTGACTGATATTACTGATGATACCTGGGGATACTGACTGATATTACTGATGATACCTAGGGATACTGACTGATATTACTGATAATACCTAGGGATACTGACTGATATTACTGATAATACCTAGGGATACTGACTGATATTACTGATAATACCTAGGGATACTGACTGATAATACCTAGGGATACTGACTGATGATACCTAGGGATACTGACTGATGATACCTAGGGATACTGACTGATGATACCTAGGGATACTGACTGTTATTACTGATGATACCTAGGGATACTGACTGTTATTACTGATGATACCTGGGGATACTGACTGATATTACTGATGATACCTGGGGATACTGACTGATATTACTGATGATACCTAGGGATACTGACTGATATTACTGATGATACCTGGGGGATACTGACTGATATTACTGATGATACCTGGGGATACTGACTGATATTACTGATGATACCTGGGGATACTGACTGATATTACTGATGATACCTGGGGATACTGACTGATATTACTGATGATACCTGGGGATACTGACTGATATTACTGATGATACCTGGGGATACTGACTGATATTACTGATAATACCTAGGGATACTGACTGATATTACTGATAATACCTAGGGATACTGACTGATATTACTGATAATACCTAGGGATACTGACTGATAATACTGATACCTAGGGATACTGACTGATAATACCTAGGGATACTGACTGATATTACTGATGATACCTGGGGATACTGACTGATATTACTGATGATACCTGGGGATACTGACTGATATTACTGATGATACCTGGGGGATACTGACTGATATTACTGATGATACCTGGGGGATACTGACTGATATTACTGATGATACCTGGGGGATACTGACTGATATTACTGATGATACCTGGGGGATACTGACTGATATTACTGATGATACCTGGGGGATACTGACTGATATTACTGATGATACCTGGGGGATACTGACTGATATTACTGATGATACCTGGGGGATACTGACTGATATTACTGATGATACCTGGGGGATACTGAATGATATTACTGATGATACCTGGGGGATACTGAATGATATTACTGATGATACCTGGGGGATACTGACTGATATTACTGAACAACCTATCCAGAAATCGACCAGATCAGATCAGGGGTTCAGAATTCTTATGGAAGTCATAGTTTTGCGCAGGTATGGTCACATGCCCAAAACAGTTCCATAGAATTGCGGCTAAGTGCCGCTGGAGGACCGACTGGGAACCACAAGGTTCTCATGCCGAAAATAGTTCCAGGGCATTCGCGGCTAAGTGCCCCTGAAGTCTATTTGCGGTTTTGGTCCATGCGAACAAGATGGCCACGATGTGTTCGAATGGTTCGACTGTTCGGGATTTTGAAGTGCCACTTCGAAAGTTCGAACTGTGGTCATAAGAATCCAAAAAGGCACGAACAGTGATTTAAACCAAGTTTTATCACAGGGGCCATAGTCACAGGGTAAAAGGCTGGCAAGTAGTCCCCTCCAAACCCCAGTGGTGAAGTGGCTTTCACCACACTCCATTCTTTCCAAAAAATAATTGAATGTCAGGAAAGCGTATCAATTTAAACTGTGAACAACTTTCCTACCCCGCAACCTGATTCCTCTCCTGCAACGGTCATATTAAATCATATTTAAAAAAAATATAATCCCTAGCAACCTAGTTTTCTCTTTCTTGTGTCACTATACCTCATTGTGCAGAGCCCTCAATCACTCTGTTCTTGTGCATCCAGCTCGTGTACTTGTGTATAGCACTGCGGAATTTGTTGGGGCTAATAATATCACTCTAGTCCACCTTTAGCAAATATATATTCTGAGATATGTACCCACAAACAAATGTCACTCAAACGAACTTGAGCAACAAACCCACTATTCCAAATAAACACACAAAATCCACTTAGATCTCACCTACAGCAAGATTCCATTAAACACAAATACCTTTCCATGATGACACAAAGGGAGGGAGAGAAAACCACCTCAAAATTTCCAAAGAGGTAGCAAGAGAGTGTTTTGGACCAGATCAAGTGTCTGCCTGAATATCTGCCCCTGTCCAGATTCTTAAAATGAGATGTGTGCACGTGGAAGAAATCACACTGACCACAAGTTCAGATAAATGAAGACTTCTAAGTGTTTATTGGGGGCGGACACAGCCCCTTAAAGGCAAAAGAATGCACAGTGTGCAAATATTAAGCATAAACTTTTAATTGGCTAAGTGTAAGTGTTTTATCTTGATGTACTTCCTCCAAAGTGTGATGTCGTCATCATCTTAGGTTTAGCTCCGGATGGAGATGCCATCTTGTTACGCGAGGGTGTTGGTCGATGGGAGGGGGTGCTCTAGTAGCCATTTTAAGTAATGAATGAGCACAGGTACACATAGTAAATAGACCTTTTACATATGTTAATTTCTATCAATCACAAGAGAACCTTGCTGAAGTACTTTCTCTGTCTCACTCTTCATGGTCTGATAGGAGTAGGCAACCTTTGGCACTCCAGATGTTGTGGACTACATCTCCCATAATGCTCTTAAAGCCACAATACTGACATAGCATCATGGGAGGTGTAGTCCAAAACCTCTAGAATGTCGAAGGATCCCTGGTCTATGGCATCGTCTGAGGAAGATGATTAGAAGAGCAGTTACGTTCCGCAAAATAAGCATCACAAATCTACTCTTATTTCGGAATCTCTACACATCATGGACATCATGTTCTGGTAACTTCCCAACTAAGGCTTTCTTCTGAATGCGATACCATTTTACTGTAGTAGTGTATATAGTGCTCTGTCCGGACTTCCTCTATTTTCCAGCCAGTTGACAGTGCCGGGACTCCGTCATCCGTTTCACTTAAGGCCAAACATCTAGTGACTTGTGTGGGTTCCTGGGTCCACTGGCCACTTCTTTACTCATTCTCATCTACCGGTGTTAATACCCTTTATTAATAAAATATCACTACTGTAACAAATATTTATACAAAGACATACTCCAACATACAAATAAATGGCTCACAAACTAACTAGCTACAAGCCCCTCACCTGCAACTAACATAAAACATACAGTACATACAAATAAAATGTGTATATAATAAACAAATTATTTACAAATATGCACACAGACCTTGCCCTGATGTCACACCGTAAGAGAGATAGGAAATGAGAAGGTATATTTAACTTCTGCCCTGTGACCACTAGAGGTGTCAACTCTGACCACGTAATTTTTTTAAAACCTTTTTTTTTTTTTTTTGTCAAATGTTTAAAAAAACTTCATTGCAAGCAGAGCTAGCGTGTATGGGAAAATCGCGGGATAGCAATGCAAAGAAATATAAATAAGAGCAAGCCTGTGGAAATGGCAGAAATTATACCAGTAGGTGCTGCACAAGGAAATGCAGGATAACTGGTCAGTGGGTTAACATACGAAAAGCGAAGTAGTCTGAAGTAAGAGGACACGTCGTTGGATGTCACCACAGTTTGTTTGTTTGGAAACATACTGCAGTAGAGAGGTGACAAATTCTGCAGAAATACCAAAACTATGCTGGTGCCAGTAATATTTAAAAAAATAAAATACAAATGTGGGGCAGTAGACTTATTTAACAAAAAGGTCATTTGCTTGGATGAGCCATTCAGGCCACAATTTACCAGCTATTCCCTGGTGCCCAATGCCACATACTTGCCAAAGGCCATCCTGTCCATATGACCATGTAATGCCTATGTTTGATTTATTTTAATGGAGTTGGACTTACGATGGATGTGGCCATCCCTTACTGTTCTAACATTGTTTTCAAAGTTCGTTCATTAATTGTGTGTTTTTTTCATGATGTCTTTACAGAGCAAGCTGCTCGGCTCAAGAAGATGCAAGAACATGAGAAGAGACAGAAAGTGGAGTTTCGAAAACGCGTAAGTGGCTTATACGAGACTAGAAAGTGTGGCATGAACATTCAAACCCAGTGGATTTTTATCAAATCTTAATATTTCCCCAATATTCTGTATGTTTAATTTCAATGTATTCACATATCCTGTCCCTCGGAGCAACCACGATCTTCTTCCGCGAGGTCCACTTAGCTTCACCTGGTTTAAGATTAGTCTTTCAACAGAGTAAACACTGCACCAATGAGTTTGCATGCCCTACAGAGAAGTGTTCCGAGCTACTGTGTATTGGGCGTGTTTTATTTATAATTCAATCTACTTTTGGCAGACTCCTCCTCTCTTTTTTTTTTTTTTTTTTTTTTTTTGAGGGATTCTAGACTGACCTCTGGAAGCTCTTTGGTTTATGTAAACTACTTCCTGGAGTTGTTCGTAACATAAAAAATTTCTCTGCAATGGGAATAGGGCAGGCACTGTATGAACGATGCTGGTGATTTCAATAAACCAGGTTTTGTTTTTTTACGGTTCCAATAGAAACCGATTTACTTCTGAACTTGTTTAATGTCCAGATGTTTTTTTTTCTCTTCACTCCATATCTGGTGTTTTTCTCACCCTTCAGATGGAGAAAGAGATCTCTGATTTTATCCAGGACAGCACCCAGACGAAGCGAAAGTTTAATCCTATGAGCAAGATTGAGCGCAGCATTCTGTGAGTATCGCTCCATCCTTCCTTATCTTTTGGTGGATTACGTTCTCTAATCGTCTCTTCCTCCACTTACAGTCATGACGTGGTGGAGGTTGCTGGCCTAACATCCTTCTCATTCGGAGATGATGAAGAAAGTCGCTATGTTATGATTTTTAAAAAGGTGAGAGAGGATTCCTCCTTTCCTGTAGCCACATTAATTCTAGTTTGTCTTAGGGTCACAGCACTCTGTTTCTCTCTATCCAGGAATTTGCACCGTCCGATGACGAGCTAGAGGCATATCGCAAGGGTGAGGAGTGGAACCCTATCAAAGCAGAGGAGAAGAAAAGATTGAAGGTAAGGTATTTGGCAGGCTACAGTGTGTTAGAACATAGTCCTGGGCAATCTTAGAGTTAATCTAAGCACCATAACAACACTGGGGGAGAGTCCCATAGGCGTGCGCACGGGGTGTGCCTGTTGTGCCTGGGCACACCCTAATCCCCGCGGCACGCCTATGTATATTGAGAACGGCAGGGGAGATCTCAGGATCTCCCCTGTCGGCTCATGCAGAGCCGGCGCTATCCGAGCACCGGCTCTGCTCTCAGCCTCCCTCCCCACTGACCCACATGCAGGGAGGGAGGTAGGAGAGAACCCGGCGGAGCTATTGCCAGCAGCTCCGCCGGGTTCCTCTCGCGAGATATAAGCGTTGCCGCGGCAACGCTCAAATCTCGCGAGAGTGAACTCTAGCCCCACTAGAGTTCACTCTCCACTGGACCACCAGGGATCACAGCAGCAAGGATCCCCTCCTCCACTGGACCACCAGGGAAGGAAGCAGCAGCACGATCCCCCCCCTCCCTACAAAAGGTAAGAAGGGAGGGGGGATAGCAAATAATGTACCCCCATCTCCACCCACATACAACGCACAGAGCACACGCACACAGAGCCATTCAGCACCCACAGCACCCTCACAAACACACACAGCACCCTCACAAACACACACAGCACCCTCACAGGACCCTCACAAACACACACAGCACACTAACAGGACCCTCACACAAACACACACACACACACCGCACACTAACAGTACCCTCACACAAACACACACACACCGCACACTAACAGTACCCTCACACAAACACACACACACCGCACACTAACAGTACCCTCACAAACACAAACAGGACCCTAACAAACAGTACATTAACAGCATCCTCACACACAGTACATTATCAGCATCCTCACAAGCACGCACACACAAACACCCTCACCAACATAGCACACTACCAGCATCGTCACACACATCACACTAACAGCACCCTCACACAACACACACACACACAGCAGTGTGTGTGTGTATATGTGTGTGTATGTGTGTGTATATATATATATATATATATATATATATATACACACACACATATGCGGCCTGTGCTTTAGGGTGCACACCCTAATGCAATAGGCTGCGCACACCTATGGGGGAGACTTATTTAAATGTAAGTCTTGCTTCTTTTTGGTGTGTGTGTGGTTTTTTTTTTTTTTTTTTTTTTTTTAAACAAGATCTATTTATCAAATTTCTCTTTTATTTTTATTTTTTTTTTACCAGAAAAGTATTTTCACTTGTTACCGTGTGTGGGATTCAGGCAGCAAAAAGCCAACACCTTTTAGCCCTTAATAAATCTGAACAGAGACCAAGAATTAATGACACTTTCAGAACCCTTTGATCTCTTCCTGTAGTATGGGACTCTATTAAAGTAACAGGCAGATTGTGTACAGGTGGTATTTTTGTGTAAATATATTTTTCCCCTAAACAGGAGCAGGCACAGAAAGAGGCTGAAGAAGATGCAATGAGGGCCCCGTCCAGCATTAACCCCAACACAGATTACAAAGATAAATATAGCCACCTGATTGGAAAGATTGCTGCTAAGGATGCAGCACACACGTTACAGGCTAACAAGGCGTATGGCTGCGGTAAGATCCTGATATCTCTTAGATTGTGAGGTCGTAGCTTTATAGGACCACTCTAAGCTTTTTTTTTTTTTTTCAATTCTACCCAACACTAACTTAGTCTCTCTTGTTTCTCCCATATACAGTTCCCGTAGCCAATAAGCGGGATACACGCTCCATTGAGGAGGCCATGAATGAGATCCGTGCCAAAAAACGCTTGAAAGCAGAGGATGGGGATACAGCTTTAGGAAATTCCTAAATATTAACAAGACACTTCAGCTGAACCCTAAATGGTCACACTAATCCCAGAGGATAAGGACACCATTTTCATTTGTAGTGGTCATATGTTTTTAAATTATTACACTTGTGTTTTTTTTTTTTTTTGACTTTGTTTAACACCATGTCCACTGGAGGTCAGCTTTCTGTAAGACCGATGGAAAGATTGTGCCACTGTAAGTCCATGCATTGGTATGGAGTCAGGTGGACAAAGGATAGTCACCTCTGGTCTGTCTAGAAATGTCCTTTGGAAGTGAGCTGGTGGCATTGCTTTTAAAGTTCTGTTTTAAATCGGCGCTCCTCCTGAGACAGACATGAACTACTATGGATGAGTGCAGGGTTCCGCTTGGCATTCGTCTAGTTTCCTAAACTTTCAGATTTTTGTGAAGAGTATTTAAGCAATTTTTATTTCTGTCCTATTTACGTGGATAATGTGAAGAGAAATCCATGATGAGAAGCTGTAATTGGAAGGCCTGTCGATGAGTGGGGAGCGCATGGCAATTTAACAATTTATCACATATCTAATGTTTAAATGTTTTGTTTTTATGGCAGTAACTATTCCTTTTTGGCAAAGTTTGAATAATCCCCTTTGCCATTCATTTCATGTGATTGTTTAACTCGTGGATGGAGTGCATCTTTCCTGAGCCATTCTTCTCTGCCTAATCCATCGTTAGTTTGGACACCAGGTATCTGCTCTGAGATACAATGTCATCACTCTTGATCCAAATAGTCTTTTACATAGTTCTCCAGTCCTGTGCTATGTCCCAGCTCAGTCCTCAAGGCACAGTTGGGGTAATTTTTACTAAAGTGAGAATTTAAATTTTAGGCCAAGGTAGCCAAAATGTGGTGTGCCTGTATAGCTGGTGGGGGGGAAAGTATGATTAGCCTGACATGTTGCACCTATTCCAGGAGGTCCACGAGTCCCTCAAATTGTAACAGTCTGGCCATCTTTAAACTTGAGTCACTTGAACCTACTTGGCTTTCGAGTCCGGTCTACCTGCTGTAAGTGAATAGTCCCACCCTTTCCAGATTCATTGGGGGTTTAAGGGTTAATAATTTTTCATTGAGAATTGTATTGTATAAAAAGCAACATTTATTTCGGGTGGCGAGTTTGTATTTTAAATTTTTTTTTTATTTTCCCCAGTCTTTCATACAGTGTCCATTTGCTTTATTTTAGTATTCATAATCTTCCTTTTAATTGAAACGAACAATATTCAATTGTGAAATAAAACTGTGCTTTTTAAGAGTTACACAAATTAAAAGTATATTAAGCGATACAGTATTGTGTGTTGTATATGAAGACGTACCACTGGATAAAAATATTCTTGTTGGAGTAAACTACCTTTTACCTTTCAAAGTCCTATATCTGCATGGTGGCTGGCTTTTGGAAAGTTGTGTGTTGCTTGAAGAGTGTTCCTGCTATTAATTTGGTACATGGTTTGTATACCAATACAACAATTAAACCCCCACTTCGATTTACCAAAATGTCTCTACCAGGGATAGGTGTTCTCCTTCCATGCAGCAGGAATGAAGGAAGGCCTCTATGAACGCATGGATTCTTTGAAGGGTGCAGTAGATATACTCTGTAATCTCCTTTTAAATATTTTTTTTGATAAGATGAATAAAATTGTGCAAACTTACATAACCTCCCATGATTTCTATACACGTTAGGCTGCCTTGATCCATATAAGAGGAGCATTAAGAATCAGATGGGTTGTGTTAACTAGCTGCTGCGATGTGGACACACGTAACACACTAACTTTGCTTTTCCTGTCCATTGCCGTTATCCACATTGAAGCCCTGGTGATGGATGCAAGGACCCCATAACATACATTATTGTGATATGGTACGCATACTGCAAATGGCACCCACGGTAGATTCTGTCTGTGCGGGTCCTACATTATTGTGATATGGTACGCATACTGCAAATGGCACCCACGGTAGATTCTGTCCGTGCGGGTCCTACATTATTGTGATATGGTACGCATACTGCAAATGGCACCCACACTAGATTCTGTCTGTGCAGGTCCTACATTATTGTGATATGGTACGCATACTGCAAATGGCACCCACGGTAGATTCTGTCCGTGCGGGTCCTACATTATTGTGATATGGTACGCATACTGCAAATGGCACCCACGGTAGATTCTGTCCGTGCGGGTCCTACATTATTGTGATATGGTACGCATACTGCAAATGGCACCCACGGTAGATTCTGTCCGTGCGGGTCCTACATTATTGTGATATGGTACGCATACTGCAAATGGCACCCACACTAGATTCTGTCTGTGCAGGTCCTACATTGGAATGCAAGGCAGTATGGTGGCAGCAAACACAGGATGAAGGTGTCTGTCTCCCTCCCTCAGTGTGTAAGGATCTAATCGTGCAGGGTTAGGAGGTAAAGCAATGAACTTTCAGGGCACCACATTGCTTTTGTTCATTTTATTTGTCTTGAAATCAGGGCCGGTGCAAGGTGCTGCCCCTCCCACCCACCCACAGTGACATCGACATGCCCCACCCATATGATCTGCCATATGAACTAACGCCAGTACTGCACACAGTGTGTGTTTACATTAAAAAGCATGCAGGGACAAACTAGTCCCCAGAACCACTGCAGCTTAATAAATAAATGGTGTCTATATAGGTCCCTTTAATGTGAGGTAAATTAGAGATTAGTGTCCTAATGTGTGTGCTTATGGAATGTAGTGTATAGGGATACCAGTTTGTGTAGGTGAAGCAGTGTGTTTTTGAGTAAGGGATAGAAAGCAGTGTGTGTTTGTGTATAAGGGATGCGTTGTGTTTTGTATGCATGTGTTTGTGCGTTGAGTGTGTGTAAGAGATGCATTGTGTTTCTGTGTGTGCAAGAGAAGCCGTGTGTGTTTGCATGTGTGTGTAACGGATGCATTGTGTGTTTCTGTGTATATGTGCAAGGGTTGCAGTGTGTGTTTGTGTGTGTAATGGATGCATTGTGTATTTCTGTGTGTAAGGGAAGCATGTTGTGTTTGTGTGTATAGGGATGCACTGTGTGTGTGTGCGCGTTTAGTTTGAAAGAGCTCCCTGTCCTGCCCTCTGTCCTATAGAGCTCTCCCTTCCATCCCATAGAGGTCTCTCCCCTACCTCCCTTAGTGGTCTTTTCTCCCCGACTTTCCATTAGTGGTCTCCCGTCTCCCCCTTAGTGGTCTCTGCTCTACTCTGCCCCCCTTTCCATTAGTGGTCTCTCCTCACCCCCCCTCCCCTAGTGGTCTCTACACCACCCCCTCCCTCCTTTAGTGGTCTCTCTCTCCCCCATGTTCTCCTCAATCCCCCCCTCCCTGTGTTCTTGTCTCCCCCGTGTTCTCTTCTTCTCCCCCCGTGGAGAAGATTACAGGGAGGGGGGAGGGGGAGAAGATTACAGGGGGGAAGTGGAGAAGATTAAAGGGAGGGGGGGAGTGGAGAAGATTAAAGGGAGGGGGGGAGTGGAGAAGATTAAAGGGAGGGGGTAAGTAGAGAAGATTACAGGGGGGGAGTGGAGAAGATTACAGTGGGGGAGTGGAGAAGATTACAGGGAGGAGGGGGAGAAGATTACAGGGGGGGAGAGGGGAAGTAGAGAAGATTACAGGGAGGGGGGAAGTAGAGAAGATTACAGGGAGGTGGGGAGAAGATTAGAGGGGCAAATCTTTCTTTTGCCTAGGGCGGCAGAAATCCTTGCACCGGCCCTGCATAAAGGTTATAGGTCACATGGCCTGCCAGCTATCTTGTTTTGGTGTCTAGCTTTCTGCAATATTGAGTTGTGTTTTTCTCCAGGAGCACATGCTCCAAGTGTACAAGTCATTGTGAGAGTATACTGTAATTAGAATGAAGAGCGATAGATTAAGCACAACATTTTCTCTACAACAGGTTTGTAGGTTTGGGGTTTTCCCTCCCTATTACAAAATTGGAGGTGTGTGTGAGATATATATATATATATATATATATACAAACACACACCTCCCCCCCCGCCGCTGCCGCCAGGTCCTACAGAATGTCAACCCTAATCACCTTCAAGGTGTTAGTTCGCCTGGGCAGGGCCCACTCCACATACTGTTCAAACATAGTTTGTTGCCATTAAATGTTTCTTGTTATGTATTGTACAACACAGTGGAATATGTTACTATAGTCACCAGAACAACTGCAGCTTATTGTATTCGTTCTGGTGAGTAAAATCAATCCCTTCAGGCTTTTTTTCCCAGTAGACCGTTCTGAAAACTGCGTGTCAGTAAACTCCTTAATATATTGCCTTCAGGAAGGTATCGAACTAATAAAAATCACAGGCAAAGCTCATTGCTGCCCTAACACTAACCCTACTGTAGCCCAAATCTAACATCTTACCCTAGCTCTAACACTAACTTTACCCAGACTAGTATAACTAAAACCCACCTGATCGAAAAGAATAGTTCAGGAAATAATGCCTCCCCCTGGTTGTGGACATTCCACCTTTTATAATATATCTATATATGTTTGCTATCTAATGTATGTGTGTTCCTGAGCAATTAAAACAAATATAAATACAGACATGTATTGCCATACCCCATCACGCTCGGCCAGCCTAAAGTCTAAATCTGCAAGCTCTTGTCTCCTGTGTTGTCGTTGTTGTGTTTTATAGTTTGCGCATGACTATATTACTGAGAACAAATTCCAGACACCAATAGAAAGGGTTATTTGTAGGATTTAATTCTTTACAGTTGATTCCAAAATTAACTTGGGGTTCAGTTGTGACATATATATTTATAGGATTCTTACAAACATTTGACGTTGTGCAATTTAAGGCTACGTTATCGAGCCCTGGCAGGTAAATCCTTTAATCAGATGGTGTGCACAGTACTGCAGGAATGGACTTCTTTAAATGTTGGCAAGAGCATTGCAAAGGATTCTGGGCTTCAGTTAGAATAGACATAGCTTCGATGTGGTGCTGCTGCCAGCGTTTACTTGGCACGGGGGTTTCTGAAGCTACGACCAGCAAACTTAGCCTTATCTCCGAGCTCCTCTTCAATCCTGCGGGAGGAAAGGAAGTGGTGAGTCTGGTACAATGTATGTCAGGAGAGGCTGGCACTAATGCTGTATGTACCTGGTATGATGTAGCAGTGTGTTAGGTTTGTTGTATTGCTGTCTGCACTGTATCTGTGTATGCATGGCATTGTGCAGCAGTGTGTTGCTGTCTGCACTGTATCTATGTATGCATGGCATGGTGTAGCAGTGTGTTGCTATCGACACTGTATCTGTGTGTTTATGAATGGCATGGTGTAGTGTATGTAGGATGCACACCTTGCTGTAGTGAAGTTGTTCAGACACTAGATATTCTTACCTCATGAGCTGGTTGTATTTAGAAAGTCTCTCTGACCGACATGGAGCTCCTGTCTTAATCTGTCCAGAAGAGAAATAACATGTGTGAAGAGAACGGAGTGGTGAGCTTAGTCTTTATCATTCCAATGTATCATGTCTTCCCAACGCACGCATTCACATGATCCTTCATTCCCCCGGCACTCATAACCAGATGCTGCCTATATATATTAGGTTATTCTGTAAATCATCCTTCATTCACTCTTCACCACTCTACCACCTCTCTTACTCCTTCACTATTGTCTCCTATCCTTTCGAACCTTGCTGTCCTTTCTGTTTGTAGCTATCCTCCCTCCTATTGTTTGTTCCCAGTTTGTCAATCAGTTCCTTTTTCCCATTTATTTCCATCATTGCTCCTTTCTTACCTGTCCAGTACACAGTCCCACCACCAGGTCGGCAATAAATGTGTCTTCAGTCTCTCCAGAACGATGACTCACCATAACCCCCCATCCATTGGACTGAGCCAATTTACACCTGCAGAGATACTCGGTATCACTAGATGTACAATTTATATCCACTTTTATAACGTGCCTAACAGTGGCACCAATAGTTCCAGGTGGAATCCATCTTCCGTTTTATATACATTACTGATTGTGTGAACATTCACTGCATAGCTATTGGCGGTACTCGACAATACTCCAAAAGAGAGTATTACTACTGGGTAATCCTGAACAATGGGCACTTGGGTACTGACTAGGAAACATGCTCAAAACAACCGAAGATAATTAGAAGTGTGGCAGCATTGTGCTGTCTATACCAAGAGTACTTTTTGTAAATAATATATCTATTTTTCCCTCTGTAACAATTCATTGTGGTGACCGAACCATGAGATTAATGTCCATATGGGTAACTAACTCTACGATGGCTGGCAGGAGGCAGTTATTCAATTGCCCCTTGTACACAGAGAAAGATTCATTCTGCCAAAGAGCACAGCCAATGGGGAAGTAGGGGTTAGTGCACTAGAGACATCACCAGCGACAGCAGATCAAGTGAGTTAAAAGTGAAAAAGGGACTAATTTCTAATCAATACATCCAGTTATGCACAGCCTTGAATACAGCTTCCTTATTGGAGTTGACACAGGGTGACCAAGGTCCAGATATTGTACTTACGCCTGGATGGACTCGGTGACTGAGCCAATCTGGTTGACTTTCAGGAGCAGACAATTACATGCTTTCTTTTCCACAGCCTGCTGGATTCTCTTGGGATTGGTGACAGTTAAATCATCTCCAACTATCTGGATATCAACTGTGCTCTGGAAACTCTTCCAAGTTTCCCAGTCGTCCTGGTCAAATGGATCTTCAATGGAGACCACTGAAAGGGGAAACACCATCATAATAAAGTACTGTATGGGAGGGACACCCTCCGTCTGTCTCTCTCGCTCAACATCACTCTATGAGTACCATGAACAACATACCTGGGTATGACTTAATGAAGCTCTTATACAGATCTCCCAATTTCTCTCCTGAGATGTAACGAGTTGGGTCATCCGGGGATTTGAAGTCAAGGTCGTATTTGCCATTGCGGTAGAATTCTGAAGCAGCCACGTCCATACCAATGACAATCTTATCAGTGTAGCCAGCTTTCTCGATAGCTGATTTAAGTAGCTCCAAGGCTGTAGATCAGTGTTTTATAGTAGTTATTATTCATTGCCGACTTATTTTACAAAAAGAGGCATGTGTGAGGTAGCAGCAGCAGCAGAGCAACCTTAGGTCAAGATAGGTTTCACTTTTCCCTTTTTATATATATTAATTTACCTGTACAGCAGGTAATATTCCTTTATTTAGTCAACATTCATCCATCTGCGCACTTGATGTTACACCATTTATTATTTATTTAGTCCATGTTTATATTATTAGTATTCTCTCACAGTGGCCTCCTTACCTTCATTGTTCTCCAGAATGTTGGGAGCGAATCCACCTTCATCACCGACATTGGTGGCATCCTTTCCATATTTGGCCTTTATGACATTTTTCAGGTTGTGGTAGACCTCTGCTCCAATACGCATTGCCTCCCGGAAAGTAGAGGCCCCCACGGGAAGGATCATGAACTCCTGCATGGCCAGCTTATTCCCTGCGTGTGAACCCCCGTTGATGACATTAAAGGCCTGGTGAGAGACAAAGGCCGTGAAGATGTTAACATAGGAGACAATACTAGGAGCAAAGGAGAAGGAACAGTGACAGAATAAAAAAAAGAAAGGAGAGAAAATAGTGACAGAATGAATACGGGGAGAGGAGAACAATGACAGAATGAATAGCAGATTTGTGCTACAATGTAATTACAGGACCCATCATTGTGACATGCTAAAGGAACTAAACTGGCTGTCGCTGGAATCCAGACGCACCCTTCATCTTTCCAGCCTTGTTTTTAAGAGCTTTTCTGGGAAACTCACACCCTACCTGAACAAAATGCTTTCCCCAGCTGTTCCCACTTTCTATAACCTCCGATCCAGTACAAGCACTTTACTTAGTCTACCTCAATACAAAAAGAAAGCGGCCCGATCCTCCTTCTCCTACAGAGCACCGCAATTGTGGAACGACCTCCCGCACAATTTAAAATCTTCCCTAAGCCTAAAGTCTTTTAAGAGATCCCTCTCTACATACCTCAAAACAGAATGCACGTGTCATGGTTGATTATATATTTCCTGCCTGTTCTATGTTAAATTTTTGTATATATTGTGTATTAATATTGTTTTTGTATTTTGTTGTACCTAATGTAACAATGCAATGATTTGTGGACCCAGGACATACTTGAAAACGAGAGAAATCTCAATGTATCTTTCCTGGTAAAATATTTTATAAATAAAATATTTTATAAATAAATAAAATATAGGGAGGTGAGGGAATAGTGATAGAATGAAGAGAAGGGACAGTAACAGAGGAGGGACAGTAACAGAAAGAGTCGAGGAAGGACATGGCACCGTTATAGCAGTGTTTCCCAACCCAGTCCTCAAGGCACACCTACCAGTCCAGGATTTAGGGATTACCCAGTTGTGTCTAAGGTGTTTTTTTTCTTCTTTGTAAAAACACCTTAGACACAACTGGGTAATCCCTAAATCCTGGACTGGTATGTGTGCCTTGAGGACTGGGTTGGGAAACACTGCGTTATAGGATAATCTAGGTATATTTAAAGCACTGCTCACAGGGACGGGAAGGATGAGGTCAGGGTTTCCGGCCAGGTCAGCGATGTGACGGTACAAGGGGACACCTTTCTCTGCTGCACCAGCCTTGCACACGGCCAGAGAAACACCCAGGATGGCATTAGCACCAAATTTAGCTGCAGGAGGACAATGTATCAGTGTGAATTTTTCTGCAGAGATACATCAACAGCAACAAATGCAGTATTACACCTCTCTTCAATTCATGACTGTATCCCGCTCTGCTACTTACACTTATTTTCTGTCCCATCAAGTTCCAGCATCACTTTGTCAATCTTTTCTTGTTCCACAACACTAAGTTTCTAAAACGATAGAGCAGAAGTCAGACATTTATTTATTAACTCACCACTATTTATATTATTATACCTTCATCGATCCTCATACCTTCTCCAGCAAAGCCGGTACAATGGTCTTGTTGATGTGATCCACAGCCTTCAGAACACCTATGAGACATGGCAGATTGCAGAGCGTTAGACCAGAACTTCAGAGTGTCATCAGTTAAAGTCCAAGAGATTCACAGATATAACCCTGAATCTGTCTGTCACTAGGTGAACCACATTTAACCTCCCCGGTCTAACAAGAGTTGCTTGACAAAACTATGGTGCAATCCCAATGCCAGTTTAAAATAACGACAGGTCAGAATAGCAGTTTCATCTCTGAAAATACAATATAACCAAGATTCTAGGGCCTTCAGAGGACCACCCTTACCTGAACATTGGCCTCTATGTGGACCCTGGGCCACACCTGTCACACTATCTGGCAGGTGATGACATATATTATTATGTCAAAGTGTCATAACGCTGACATCCTCGAGGTATTGAGAGTTGTGTTTGTACATCATGATGGTGAATTATGTCATTGATGTTACCTTGAAAGCCACAGTTTAATCATGATACACAAGTATGGCTCAGCTCACACATAAAATATTTAAGAATTTGAAAAAAATTATAACCACATGTTCCATGTACAAAATATGGGCATTTTGTTGTATCATATTGCCACTCTATTATATCCCATTTTTACACTAGAAAGGTGATTTGTTCAAAATATTCCCTCACGTTTCATGGGCCCAGAACATGCTTAAGCAAGTTACGCAGAGAAACTAGAGGGATCAGCTCCACCTCTGAGCCTCGGGAATGTGGAATGTGGTCCAGCCAAGCTAGAGAAACCAACCTCAACTCTCCTCTTACTGCTAATAGCCCAAAATATGTTATCTAGTACTGTTCTAGTTCCAGTGACTCACAGGTCATGACTTACAAATTTCTCCCATCATTGTACCATTTACCCCAAATCCTGAAACGTTTCATTTTCAGTTAGATAGTTTTATGCTGAACCTGCTCGCCCCTGACAGAGATCCTTGTTCCACCAGTGTTGGGACTTCCCAGTTATAAGGCAATTCAGGAATCTCAGACATCGAATGACCCTTTCCCCCTGTCCCTGTGTTTCTTCATCATATCATCGTATTATGATCTGTCTACAAAGAAAACCTTACGATATGCTATTTGAATATTGACAAGAGTCTGATCCCTCTTCCTTGGAGACCACATTGGCTCACATCTCATAATATGGACTTCCAAAACAAGCCATCTCTTGTATAACAAACCTCTATCAGATCACACAGTTATGCTACCAAACATTCGGCTCCATACAATTGTCTCACCTTTGCCCAAATATCGGCTCTTGTCTCCATCCCTCAGCTCAAGAGCCTCATATATTCCAGTGGACGCCCCACTGGGCACAGCCGCCCGGAAGAGACCTGGAAGCAAAACATATGTGTCACATCAAGACACTGAGAATTCCAGTCTATGTGTTACCAGCTGGACATTGACCCACCTTTGCCTGTGTACAGGTCAACCTCTACTGTAGGGTTTCCCCTGGAATCCAGGATCTCCCTGGCGTGGATCTTCTGAATGGACATGTTGCCTATAAGATAGGAAAAACTGGTTTTATAGGATTATTAAGCATCTTTAACCAGGTAGATGGATACACTGGTATACTGGAATATACTGGAGAAGAAAAGGGGAATGATTAAAGGACCCCTATAGTGCGAGGAAAACATACTTGTTTTCCTGGCACCATAGTGCCCTGAGGGTGCCCCCACCCTCAGGGTCCCCCTCCCGCCGGGCTCTAGGGGGTGGAAGGGGTTAAATTTACCTCTTTTTCCGGCGGGGGACTCTCCTCTCCTCCCTCTTCTGATGTCCCTGGCTGAATGCGCATGCACGGCAAGATCCGTGCGCGCATTCAGCCAGTCTCATAGGAAAGCATTCTCAATGCTTTCCTATGGATGCTGGCATCTTCTCACTGTGAAATTCACAGTGAGAAGCGCGGAAGCGCCTCTAGCGGCTGTCAATGAGACAGCCACTAGAGGCTGGATTAACCCTATTATAAACATAGCAGTTTCTATGAAACTGCTATGTTTATAGAAGAAAGGGTTAATCCTAGCTGGAACAGGCACCCAGACCACTTCATTAAGCTGAAGTGGTCTGGGTGCCTACAGTGATCCTTTAAATTGGTGGGGAGCAGGGGGATGGATACACATGAACACGGATTATGAACATACTACTCTGTATCATAATATCTATATCTATATGCTGATAACGAACATGCCATGCTGTATAATGATACTGAGTATCTATACACTGATAATGAACACCCTGCTCTGTATAATGATACTGAGTATCTATACACTGATAATGAACACCCTGCTCTGTGTAATAATAATGAGTATCTATACACTGATACTGAACACAGCGCTCTGTATAATGATACTGAGTATCAATACACTGATAATGAACACACCGCTCTGTATAATAAAACTGAGTATCTATACGCTGATAATGAACACACCGCTCTGTATAATGATACTGAGTAGCTATACACTGATAATGAACACACCGCTCTGTATAAAGATACTGAGTATCTATACACTGATAATGAACACACCGCTCTGTATAATGATACTGAGTATCTATACACTGATAATGAACACACCGCTCTGTATAATAATACTGAGTATCTATACACTGATAATGAACACACCGCTCTGTATAACGATACTGAGTATCTATACACTGATAATGAACACACCGCTCTGTATAATGATACTGAGTATCTATACGCTGATAATGAACACAGCGCTCTGTATAATAATACTGAGTATCTATACACTGATAATGAACACACCGCTCTGTATAATAATACTGAGTATCTATATGCTGATAATGAACACACCGCTCTGTATAATAATACTGAGTATCTATAAACTGATACTGAACACACCGCTCTGTATAATAATACGGATAATAATACTGAGTATCTATACACTGATACTGAACACACCGCTCTGTATAATGATACTGAGTATCTATACACTGATAATGAACACA
>OW240914.1:7110348-7131891 GCA_933207985.1 Pelobates cultripes | reverse complement strand
TTTTGCTGCGTTTAAAAATTTTGTGGAAACAGAGGGGGAGATTGATGGATTTTTGGCAGACTTTGAGAGGCAGTGTGCGCTACATCAGGTACCTGCAGATGAATGGGTCACCATCCTCTCTGGGAAATTATCTGGCCAGGCTAGTGAAGCTTTTCGGGCCATCCCAGAGGAGGAGATCACCAGCTATCGGGCTGTGAAAGAGGCGCTCCTAGCCAGGTATGCAGTAACCCCAGAGGCGTACAGGCGGAGGTTTAGAGAAACCAACAAGCTGGTTGGGGACTCTTATGTGGAATGGGCCTGCAGAGTCCATCGTACCGCAACCCACTGGATGGCTGGATGCCAAGCGGTAACTGGGGAGGAGGTGTTACAAGTGTTCCTGCTGGAGCACTGCTTTGATAGACTACCTGCTGGGGTCCGGGAATGGGTCAGAGACAGAAAACCCTCTACCCTACCCGAGGCTGCCCGTCTGGCAGACGAATACACGGATGCCCGCAAGTTGGATGGTACAGCTGCTAAAGCCCCTGCCAGACTGGAATATCGACCAGCAGTAACACCCGCTCCTGCAGTCTACCAACCCCCGGTACACCGTACCCCAGCTGCACCACCAGCTAACAATTATATGCAACCAGCCCGATTTAATGCCCGGGAGTACTCCCAACCCATCCGGTGCTATGGGTGCAAGCAGTTGGGGCACAAGCGTCCTGAGTGCCCCCTGAACAGTACCAACCAGGCTCAGTCCTGGAGGAGACCAGTTAACGGAAACCAGCGCCCACCTCAGCCTGCTGCTCACTGCCTAGAGCAGGAGGAATTTTGGGGCATTCTGCACGAGGCAGACCCGGTGCAAGCAGCTCACCAGGATAATCGCCAGCAACATCGGCAAACTGTGAAGCTAAATGGCAGAGTGGTGAATGGGCTGAGAGACACAGGAGCCACGATGACACTGCTCCAAAAGAACTTGGTCTCAGAGCATCAACACACTGGAGACACTGTGGCAGTAAGGGTAGCAGGGGTGCCGTGTTTCGCTTACCTGTTGCCCGAGTACATTTGGATTGGGGAGTGGGCGCTAGGCATGTGGATGTGGGGGTGATGAAGGACTTGCCCGCAGATGTTCTTTTGGGAAACGATTTGGCGCCTTTGGTTTCAGCCTATGCTCCGATGGGCCCTGCAGACGTGAACCCAGTGACCACCCGTGCCCAGACCCGTGCTGCCGGAACCAGCCCACTTGCTGACGAGACCCAGGTAAGATCTCCTTCCCCGACTGATACCCCAGATCAGGTCCCCTTAAGCTGGGATTCCCCAGAGGAGTTTGGGAGGGAAACCCGGGCGGATCCGACCCTCCAAAGATACAAGGACAGGGCAGAGGCTGGGGAGGAAGGAATAGATGGGGAACGGTATGAGTGGGTGGGGGACAGGTTATATAGGATCCCTAAACCTTCCCAGAAGAGTGTTGCCTCTCCGCCGAATCGCCAGTTAGTGGTACCTGCAAAGTACCGGCAGGAGATTCTGCGGATAGGGCATGATGTTCCTTTAGCTGGACATCTAGGGTCCCGCCGCACAGCCTATAGGATTTCACAGAACTTCTTTTGGCCAAACTTTAACCAGGCTGTGCGGATGTACTGCAGCACGTGTGACACATGTCAACGGGTAGGAAAGCGGGGGGACCACCCTAAGGCTAGGCTATTATCGATGCCTATTATAGGGGAGCCCTTTGCCCCCATAGCCGTTGACATTGTGGGTCCACTGGCCAGGGCTAGTCCATCCGGTAAGAAGTATGTTCTTACCGTGGTGGACTATGCCACCCGCTATCCAGAGGCAGTAGCGCTGTCTAACATAGAGGCAGAGGCGGTTGCTGATGCCCTGGTTAGAATTTTTACTAGGGTCGGGTTCCCTAAGGAGATCCTCTCCGACCAGGGAACCCAATTCACCGCTGTGCTCACCCAGCAACTGTGGAAGGTGTGCGGCATTAAGCCGTTACTTAGCTCACCCTACCACCCACAGACTAACGGTCTCTACGAGCGCTTTAACGGTACCCTCAAACAGATGCTGAGGACCTTTACAGACACTTGCAGAGACTGGGAGAGATTCCTGCCTCATCTATTATTTTCTTATAGAGAGGTGCCCCAGGAATCTACTGGGTTCTCCCCCTTTGAGCTGCTGTATGGGAGAAGGGTCCGCGGACCACTAGATCTCATTAGAGGCCACTGGGAGGGGGAGACGGAGCAGGAAGGGACCCCCATAGTACCATATGTTCTGGAACTCCGGGACCGCATGGAGAAACTGTCCCTGATGGTAAGGGAGAATCTCCAGGCGGCCCAGGGGAGACAGAAGAGATGGTACGATCAGGGTGCCCGACAGCGGGTCTTCCAGGTTGGGCAAAAGGTATTGGTGCTTAAACCTGTGAAGGCCAACAAGATGCAAGCATCTTGGCAGGGCCCGTACAAGGTAGTGGCGCAGATCTGCGACACTACTTACTTGATAGCCAGCTGTGCAGATGAGAGGATCCAGCGGTCCTTTCATGTGAACATGCTGAAAGAGTACCAGGAGAGACCTGAGAATATTGCAGCAGTGTGTGCCCCAGCTGCAGATGATTCTGAGAATTTACCCCTTCCAGATCTATTAGAAAGGGATTCCCAGACTGACCTTACTACCTTGGTACAGCTAGGGGACCGGTTGAACCCCACAGAAGGGGTACAGGCGCAGCAGTTGTTATGGGAGAAGCAGGCGACGTTCTCCCAGGAACCAGGTTATACCACCCTAGCTGTGCATAAGGTAGAGACCCCTGGACAGACCCCGTTACGACAGCCCCCTACCGTATCCCTGAAGCAGTCCGTGAAGGAATGCGGAAGGAGATACAGGAGATGACCCAACTTGGGGTTATCGAGCACTCCGACAGCCCTTGGGCCTCGCCTGTAGTCCTGGTGCCAAAGAAAGATGGGACCACCCGGTTCTGTGTGGACTACAGGCGACTCAACGAGCGGACCACCACTGACGCCTACCCAATGCCCCGGGTAGACGAATTACTAGATCGTATTGCCAGGGGGCGATATCTGACCACCATAGACCTGTGTAAGGGCTACTGGCAGATCCCCCTGGCCGAGGATGCTATCCCCAAGTCGGCATTTGTCACCCCATTTGGCCTGTACCAATTTAAGGTCATGCCTTTTGGGATGAAAAATGCACCGGCTACCTTCCAACGGATGGTGGATAGACTCCTGGATGGCTTCCAAGAATTTGCCTGTGCATACTTGGACGACGTTGCGATCTACAGTGGGTCCTGGGAGGAACACCTGGTACATGTAGGGGTAGTGCTGGATAAGATTAGGGCCGCTGGCCTGACGTTGAAGCCAGAAAAGTGTCATCTAGGTATGGCTGAAGTGCAGTACCTGGGTCACAGAGTGGGGTGTGGGAGCCAGAGACCGGAGCCAGCCAAGGTAGAGGCAGTGGCTAACTGGCCCACACCTACTACTAAGACCCAGGTATTGGCCTTCTTGGGGACGGCAGGGTACTACAGACGTTTTGTCCCTGACTACAGCGCTATCGCTAAGCCCCTGACAGACCTGACGAAGAAGAACTTGCCTAAGCAGGTCCTGTGGTCTCCGGCTTGTGAAGCTGCGTTCCAGGCACTGAAGCAGGCTCTTGTGAATGCCCCTGTCTTGGCTGCCCCAGTCCCTAACAAACGCTTTCTCGTCCATACAGATGCTTCCATGTATGGACTGGGGGCTGTGCTGAGCCAAGTCGGGGAAGATGGAGGAGAGCACCCTGTCGCATATCTCAGCAGAAAGTTGTTACCCAGAGAAGTGAGTTATGCGGCAGTGGAGAAGGAATGTTTGGCTCTGGTGTGGGCATTGAAAAAGTTAAGCCCCTATTTGTATGGGCAAGAATTTTCCCTTGTGACTGATCACAACCCACTCGTTTGGCTTAACCGGGTCTCAGGAGACAATGGGAGACTGCTGAGATGGAGCTTGGCACTACAGCCCTACAATTTTACCATCAGCTACAGACCCGGTAAGCTAAGCGGAAACGCAGATGGGTTGTCACGACAAACAGACGTTTCCATCACCTCGTAGTCCGGTCATCCCCAAGTTGACCCGCCACAGGGTCAAGCCGGGTCTGCCGGAGTGTCCCACAAGGAGGGAGCCGTGTGACAGAACCATCTGTCTGCTGGATTTTTGCCCGTTCGTCTGTTTGTCCCCGTTCGTATGAATGGCTGGTTTCTATAGCCCAGCCATTCGAATGACTCTTTTTCCCGAACAAAACCGCCGAACGAGCGGCCACCCAAGTGAGGAGTGTGCTGCAGGTTAACGAAGTGATCACCATTATAACGTTGTGGTTAACCGCAGACACTTCTCAATTAAACCGAACTCAGGGTGGTCGTCGTTCGTATGTCGACCACGAGGCAGCGGCCATTTTAAATCATGCGAACGCTCAGCGGTGTTTTGGCTCTATTTCTATGGAACGGAAAACGGACACTTTTTCTGTCGAACACCGCTGAAACAAGGGAACGCCTGGCTGCCTCCACGAAAGCATGCGAACATCGGCCGTTCGGGAGATTGAGAACATACAAAAGACTTAACCCAGATAGCCCACCCATGGAGTCATTCGTGTACCGAAGGACTGTAAGAACTTTGACTCCATGGCGATTGACTATGTGTGTGGGATCTGAGCGCTATTCGCCAATAATATGCACTCAGATCCAGGCTATCTGGGGACATGTAATACGAATGGGAAATGTTCAGTTTTCATGTAGTTATGCATTTTGTGTCTTTTATTATTTCATGTTTAAGATGGCGACTGTCCTTGTCCTGGAGTTAATTGAGTTACTTGGTAATTAACTCCAGGACAGAGGGGAGGGAATCAGAATGCACTGTGGGTAAAATATGTGACTGTGTGTCAGAAATGTCCTTCTATCTGTCTGTAATTTAAGTCTTCCATTTGGTCCCCTAGGGGAGTGTCCACCAGGTGGGAGACCTGCATAAATACGGGCAGGTAGCCCACAGTAAACCCAGATCTTATTTGACCCTCAATGCGGAGCTTCTGTCTCGTTATTGGGGGGATTTCTTCTTCACGTTTAGAGACTGCTGGATGGAGCGAAAGCCGCTTTGGGGATATTATTGTTCGACGGTTCCTAGCAGTTCGTATATTGCCGTTCGGGAGTTTGGAGCCGTTCGTGGATTTCGATCGGGAGATTGCTGCTTCCCCTGCATTTGGTTCGTGGGTTACAGAGTAAGCGAACAGAGACTGTACTGCAGCCGGGGAAGGTTTACTAAACGGCGGTTTGGCTTAAAGACACGGGAGGTGTCTTAACAGAGACTTAAGCAAATATGAAGTCTCCTGTCATGTTATAAAATTACAAGAAATCTTACAGGAACGATAGGTTGAAGAGGGTCCTGCTCAAACAAGCATACATTCTATAGGAGGTGGGGTATAAAACACATTAGGACAGGAAATAGCAATCAATTAAGGTGGGAGTGAAGCAGAGCTGGAGGAGAGAGTAGAGTGCTGCCCTTTAGGAAAGAGCAAGAGACAGGTATGTAAGGTAGAGGTTTTGACGACGTGCCCTTCGCCACTTGTGCCTGGAGGGGACTACAGGCTAGCCTCCTGCCTTCCGACTATGGCCCCTGTGCTGATAGCTGTATTTTACCCTGCAGAAAGGTTTATTTGTGTATTTCTGCAGAGACGTTCGGGACTTTCAGTATGTGAGTAGTACTACCCCAGATAGCTATGCCATGGAGCCTATTCGTTTAACGAAAGACTATGGGAAAGACTTTGGCTCCATGGCGATTGAACTGTATGTATGTGATCTGAGCGCCATTCGGTAATAATATGGATTCAGATCTAAGCTATCTGGGGATATGTTGCATGTATATGGTTTATGTAGTAATTGTAACATTGTGTAATTTTATGTCTTTTTGTAACCATGTGGTTAATGGAGTCTTGCCTCTGTCCTGGGAGATAATTTGATTACTTCTCAATTATCTCCAGGATAGAGAGGAGGGATTGTGATGTCACTGTGGGAGTGTTTTGTTTGTATTGTCTGTGATTGGCTAATATCCAATATGTGTCCCATTGTTCCATCAGGTCCCCTAGGGGAGTGTCCACCTGGTGGACACTTGCATAAATACCGGGCAGGTAGCCCTCAATAAACCAGACCTACTTACACCTTTCTTGAAGCCTTTGCTCATGCTTGAGGGAAGGTATACCTACACTCTGGGGATTGCTATAATCACTTACTCCCCAGAGTAAGCTCTTGTAAGAGCTTGATTTGTTCCTGCTATGCTCTCTGGATTTAGGAGAGGTTCACCCACTGGGAGCTGGATCCTGATTGTGGATTCAGGGTGGGTGAGAGACGGCGAGACCCCGGTGCAGCTGCATCACTGGAAGTGCTGATGGTGTCGGTTGAAGTGCTCGGAGTCCTTGGCAAGCGCTAGGAGCATCGATTGGCGGAGGTACTCAGTCGGAGTGCCAGCGGTCCGTCACAGAGGTTAAGCTTTCCTAAACAGATGGGTTTAAAGGCACTTATTAAATGATTGAAGACTCGCAGAGAGTCTGATGGCGGTAGGCAGGAAGTCTTGCAAGCATGAATTGGCCGTATGTGTGCGCGCAGCGGACAGGAGAAGGGCAGAGCAGGGAGACCGAGAAGGGGCATACCTATGGATCTGCGAAGAGATGTAGGAGGGGCTAGAATTGTTAAATGCTTTATAGGTATGGGTTAGTACCTTGAATTGACTCCTATAGGATACAGGAATCCAATGTAAGGACTGACAAAGGGGTGAGGTGTCAGAGGACCAACTAGAGAGGAAAATCAGTCTGGCGGCAGCATTCATTACAGACTGTAGCGGGGTAATACGGCTTTTGGGAAGACCAATTAGGAGAGGGTTACAATAATCCATGCGGGAAATTACTAGAGCATGGACAAGCTCCTTGGTAGCATCTTGCATAGTAAAGGGACGGATGCGGGCTATGTTTTTAAGATGGAATCTACAGGATTTGGCAACCTACTGGATGTGAGGCTCAAAGGTGAGGCCAGAATCAGTTATGACGCCAAGACTTGCAAGGATGGACTTATGTGAATACCACTAACTTGATGGGAGAGCGAAAGAGGAGGATCAGTATTAAGAGGAGGAAAGACAAGTTACTAAGTTTTAGAGAGATTGAGTTTCAGAAAGCGGGACGACATCCAGTCAGAGATGGAAAGAAGGCAACAGTGACGTTGCATGGTGGCAGGGGAAAAGAGTGATATATCTGGGTGTCATCAGCGTATAGGGGGTAGTGGAATCCAAATAAGGTAATAAGTTTGCCAAGAGAGGCAGTATAAAGAGAAAATAGAAGGAGACCAAGGACAGAGCCTTCGAGGACTCCAACTGAGACAGGACGAGGAGAGGAGGTATCATTAGAAAAGGAGACACTGAATGAGCGTTGGGAGAGATAAGAGGAAAACCATGAGTGGAGGCGGTTTCGTTAGAAAAGGAGACACTGAATGAGCGTTGGGAGAGATAAGAGGAAAACCACAGAGACCGAGTGATTGAAGAATTTGAAGAAGGAGAGCATGATCAACGGTGTCAAAGGCAGCAAAGAGGTCAAGAAGAATTAGCATGGAGTAGTGATATTTGGATTTAGCTGTGATTAGGTCATTAGTAAGAGGACGGGAGGAAACCAGATTGAAGAGGGTCAAGGAGAGAGTTGTAATTGAGGAAGTGAGACATAAGTGTAAAGACAAGTCTTTCCAGAAGCTTTGAGGAAAAAGGGAGCAGGGATATGGGATGATAGTTAGAGGGGGAGGACAGGTCGAGATATTTTTTTTTCAGGATAGGTACTGTGAAGGAATACCCCATGTCTTTCAGCTCCTTTTCGTTTATTTTGTTCGGTTCCAAAACTGAGACCACCCAAAAGACCCATTAGAACGTGGAACGTTAAGTATCTTGTACGCAAACCACAACGCACTTGTTTAGGACAATGGATGGCAGCCATTTTGTCTTCCGAACGCAGGCAGTGGGACTTGGTCGTTGAGTGCCTGGAACTCATTTCAGCCAGGCACTCCAGCGAACCCTGGTCATCATGGACCTGCTGCCCGTCCCCATTCCCCTTCACCTACACGAATGGCCTATATACTACCGAACACAGGAAGCATTCTCTACTGATCTGCTTTCACAGGGAGCATTCTCTACTGATCTGCTTTTTGTACAAAACCCCAGCTCAGCTCACAACTTGCCACAACTTCCCTGGAACTATTTTGGGCTTCAACCTTGTGGCAGACTGGTCAAAACTTCCCCACAATGGCAATCCAAAACTACCAAATGGATCTGGGCAATTGTTTTATATTTTGTTTCCCCAGATCCCAGCTATCCAGGCCTGTGGCTTTTGTGGGGTTTCCATGTATTTTGGGGTGTTCTGAAATTGATATACTTTTCTGTCCCTGGAGATAATTGAGTTTGTACAGTTCCTGACTTAATTATCTCTCAGGCACAGGGGAGGAGTTTACTGACTGTATAAATTTGATGCTGTACTTGAATTAAACAGTCTTCTCTCAGCATTAAGCCTCAGTTCATGTGTGGGGGGTTATGCTACACCAGTTATATTTTAACTGTGGGATTATTTGCTTGTCTATATGGGATAAAGGATATCCGTGGCGGTGATACCTTGGCAGACCGCCAGAGGTACTACAGTGGAATATTTGGGGTCAGCAGGGACAACGCCAAAAGAGATAGAGCAGTTGAAGATGTGTGTTAAGACAAGGAGAGAGAGATCTGATATGGTGAGATAGGACAGGATCATGCGGGCAGGTGGTGGGGCCAGAGGAAAGGAGAAGTGCAGCCGCCTCTTGTTCAGAAGCCGGGGAGAAAGTCTGAAGGGTAGGAAACGTATGGTCTACGTGTGGTTTAGAAAGAGAATGGCAGGGTAGCTGTTCAATCTTGTCGGTAGAGTAGCATGCAAAGCTATCGGCTGTAAGGTTAGTTTGATGGGTGGCCACAGCAGGGCGAAGAAGAGAATTAGAGGTGTTAAAGAGATGCCTGGGAATGCAGGAGCATGAACTAATGAGAGAGGAAAAATATAACTGTTTGGCGATGGCGATGCATAGCCATATCTTGTGAGACCTCAAGGAAGAGACGACCCCAGCTTCTTTCTTGGCAACTCCTGGAACTATATGAGTGTGTGTTACTGTGTACAGATATACATTCAGTGTCTGTGTGAACTCCCCAGCCTTCTCCGTGTCACTGTGCCCAGCCCCTCGATCTCCCTGGCTGTGCCCACCCACACACTATATAAAGTGGGTCCACAGCCCTGCAGACACTCTGCCTTCCTCCCAGCAACAGACCCTCAGGTGAGAGCCACGACAATAAAATATGTATGTTTGTAGCTTTATGTAGAAATTAGATGTAGCTGTCTAATTTTACATTCCTTCTGAATTTGTATGAACTGACAGCTGAGATTATGTATTTTTGTTTTTTGTACATGTTTATATATTTACTGATGTAATACTGTGTGAGGGGAGGCTGGCACTGCCGCTGTCTGTGCTGTACCTGTGCTGTGTATACATGGCATGGTGTAGTAGTGTGTGTGAGGGGAGGCTGGCACTGCCACTGTCTGTGCTTTACCTGTGCTGTGTATACATGGCATGGTGTAGTAGTGTGTAAGGGGAGGCTGGCACTGCCGCTGTCTGCGCTGTACCTGTGCTGTGTATACATGGCATGGTGTAGTAGTGTGTGAGGGAAGGCTGGCACTGCCACTGTCTGCGCTGTACCTGTGCTGTGTATACATGGCATGGTGTAGTAGTGTGTGAGGGGAGGCTGGCACTGCCGCTGTCTGTGCTGTACGTGTGCTGTGTATACATGGCATGGTGTAGTAGTGTGTGAGGGAAGGCTGGCACTGCCGCTGTCTGTGCTGTACCTGTGCTGTGTATACATGGCATGGTGTAGTAGTGTGTGAGGGAAGGCTGGCACTGCCACTGTCTGTGCTGTACCTGTTCTGTGTATACATGGCTTGGTGTAGTAGTGTGTGAGGGCAGGCTGGCACTGCCGCTGTCTTTGCTGTACCTGTGCTGTGTATACGTGGCATGGTGTAGTAGTGTGTGTGTGTGAGGGGAGGCTGGCACTGCCACTGTCTGTGCTGTACCTGTGCTGTGTATACATGGCTTGGTGTAGTAGTGTGTGTGAGGGCAGGCTGGCACTGCCGCTGTCTGCGCTGTACCTGTGCTGTGTATACATGGCATGGTGTAGTAGTGTGTAAGGGGAGGCTGGCACTGCCGCTGTCTGCGCTGTACCTGTGCTGTGTATACATGGCATGGTGTAGTAGTGTGTAAGGGGAGGCTGGCACTGCCGCTGTCTGCGCTGTACCTGTGCTGTGTATACATGGCATGGTGTAGTAGTGTGTGAGGGAAGGCTGGCACTGCCACTGTCTGCGCTGTACCTGTGCTGTGTATACATGGCATGGTGTAGTAGTGTGTAAGGGGAGGCTGGCACTGCCGCTGTCTGTGCTGTACGTGTGCTGTGTATACATGGCATGGTGTAGTAGTGTGTGAGGGAAGGCTGGCACTGCCGCTGTCTGTGCTGTACCTGTGCTGTGTATACATGGCATGGTGTAGTAGTGTGTGAGGGAAGGCTGGCACTGCCACTGTCTGTGCTGTACCTGTTCTGTGTATACATGGCTTGGTGTAGTAGTGTGTGAGGGCAGGCTGGCACTGCCGCTGTCTGTGCTGTACCTGTGCTGTGTATACGTGGCATGGTGTAGTAGTGTGTGTGTGTGAGGGGAGGCTGGCACTGCCACTGTCTGTGCTGTACCTGTGCTGTGTATACATGGCTTGGTGTAGTAGTGTGTGAGGGGGAGGCTGGCACTGCCGCTGTCTGTGCTGTACGTGTGCTGTGGAATGCCCTCTAGCTGGCTGTTACAGAACCCTGTGCATGATAAGATACGTTATATCACATTGTGTATTCTGCTTTCACTGACTAACAGGCACTAGAGGAGCTGGTCATTTGAATTGCAATGTACACGGCGCTGTGTACCATTATTATGGTTATGGTATAATGTATCCATAGTGTAGGCGGGGGTGTGGAGTCTGGCAGAGTCTCTCTGCTTTGATGACCTTTGCCTGATGCTATAATCATCCTGCCCTTTCTCTGTCTTCAATAACTTTTACCCAGGGCTATAATAAGACTCCCATGGAAATATTTAGGGATCAATGATAAGAATGTCTCACGTAGGCAACGTCTGCACTGAATTAACATTTTCAGTTTCATTCTACAGCACGGCATGTTTGTTATCACCATATAGATACTCAGTATCATTATACAGAGCTCTGTGTTCATTATCAGTGTATAGAGACTCAGTATCATTATACAGAGCGGCGTGTTCATTGACAGTGTATAGATACTCAGTATCATTATACAGAGCGGTGTGTTCATTATCAGCGTATAGATACTCAGTATCATTATACAGAGCGGTGTGTTCATTATCAGTGTATAGATACTCAGTATCATTATACAGAGTGGTGTGTTCATTATCAGTGTATAATTACTCATTATTATTATTATACAGCGCAGTGTGTTCATTATCGGTGTATAGATACTCAGTATTATTATACAGTGCAGTGTGTTCATTATCAGCGTATAGATACTCAGTATTTTTATACAGTGCCGTGTGTTCATTATCAGTGTATAGATACTCAGTATTATTATACAGCGCAGTGGGTTCATTATCAGTGTATAGATACTCAGTATTATTATACAGCGCAGTGTGTTTATTATCATTGTATAGATACTCAGTATTATTATACAGCGCAGTGTGTTCGTTATCGGTGTATAGATACTCAGTATTATTATACAGTGCAGTGTGTTCATTATCAGTGTATAGATACTCAGTATTATTATACAGCGCAGTGTGTTCATTATCAGTGTATAGATACTCAGTATTATTATACAGCGCAGTGTGTTCGTTATCAGTGTATAGATACTCAGTATTATTATACAGCGCAGTGTGTTCATTATCAGTGTATAGATACTCAGTATTATTATACAGCGCAGTGTGTTCATTATCAGTGTATAGATACTCAGTATCATTATACAGAGCGGTGTGTTCATTATCAGTGTATAGATACTCAGTATCATTATACAGAGCGCTGTGTTCATTATCAGCGTATAGATACTCAGTATCATTATACAGGGCGGTGTGTTCATTATCAGTGTATAGATACTCAGTATCATTATACAGAGTGCTGTGTTCATTATCAGCGTATAGATACTCAGTATCATTATACAGAGCGGCGTGTTCATTATCAGCGTATAGATACTCAGTATCATTATACAGAGCGCTGTGTTCATTATCAGTGTATAGATACTCAGTATCATTATACAGAGCGGCGTGTTCATTATCAGTGTATAGATACTCAGTATCATTATACAGAGCGGTGTGTTCATTATCAGTGTATGGATACTCAGTATCATTATACAGAGCGGCGTGTTCATTATCAGTGTATAGATACTCAGCATCATTATACAGAGCTGTGTGTTCATTATCAGCGTATAGATACTCAGTATCATTATACAGAGCGGTGTGTTCATTATCAGTGTATAGATACTCAGTATCATTATACAGAGCGGTGTGTTCATTATCAGTGTATAGATACTCAGTATTATTATACAGAGCGGCGTGTTCATTATCAGTGTATAGATACTCAGTATTATTGATTATCAGTGTATAGATACTCAGTATTATTATACAGAGCTGGCGTGTTCATTATCAGTGTATAGATACTCAGTATCATTATACAGAGCGGTGTGTTCATTATCAGTGTATAGATACTCAGTATCATTATACAGAGCGGTGTGTTCATTATCAGTGTATAGATACTCAGTATCATTATACAGAGCGGTGTGTTCATTATCAGTGTATAGATACTCAGGTATTATTATACAGAGCGGTGTGTTCATTATCAGCGTATAGATACTCAGTATCATTATACAGAGCGGTGTGTTCATTATCAGTGTATAGATACTCAGTATCATTATACAGAGCGGTGTGTTCATTATCAGTGTATAGATACTCAGTATCTTTATACAGAGCGGTGTGTTCATTATCAGTGTATAGCTACTCGATCATTATACAGAGCGGTGTGTTCATTATCAGCGTATAGATACTCAGTTATTATACAGAGCGGTGTGTTCATTATCAGTGTATTGATACTCAGTATCATTATACAGAGCGCTGTGTTCATAGATACTCATTATTATTACACAGAGCAGGGTGTTCATTATCAGTGTATAGATACTCAGTATCATTATACAGAGCAGGGTGTTCATTATCAGTGTATAGATACTCAGTATCATTATACAGCATGGCATGTTCGTTATCAGCATATAGATATAGATATTATGATACAGAGTAGTATGTTCATAATCCGTGTTCATGTGTATCCATCCCCCTGCTCCCCACCAATTTAAAGGATCACTGTAGGCACCCAGACCACTTCAGCTTAATGAAGTGGTCTGGGTGCCTGTTCCAGCTAGGATTAACCCTTTCTTCTATAAACATAGCAGTTTCATAGAAACTGCTATGTTTATAATAGGGTTAATCCAGCCTCTAGTGGCTGTCTCATTGACAGCCGCTAGAGGCGCTTCCGCGCTTCTCACTGTGAATTTCACAGTGAGAAGATGCCAGCATCCATAGGAAAGCATTGAGAATGCTTTCCTATGAGACTGGCTGAATGCGCGCACGGATCTTGCCGTGCATGCGCATTCAGCCAGGGACATCAGAAGAGGGAGGAGAGGAGAGTCCCCCGCCGGAAAAAGAGGTAAATTTAACCCCTTCCACCCCCTAGTGTTTTCCTCGCACTATAGGGGTCCTTTAATCATTCCCCTTTTCTTCTCCAGTATATTCCAGTATACCAGTGTATCCATCTACCTGGTTAAAGATGCTTAATAATCCTATAAAACCAGTTTTTCCTATCTTATAGGCAACATGTCCATTCAGAAGATCCACGCCAGGGAGATCCTGGATTCCAGGGGAAACCCTACAGTAGAGGTTGACCTGTACACAGGCAAAGGTGGGTCAATGTCCAGCTGGTAACACATAGACTGGAATTCTCAGTGTCTTGATGTGACACATATGTTTTGCTTCCAGGTCTCTTCCGGGCGGCTGTGCCCAGTGGGGCGTCCACTGGAATATATGAGGCTCTTGAGCTGAGGGATGGAGACAAGAGCCGATATTTGGGCAAAGGTGAGACAATTGTATGGAGCCGAATGTTTGGTAGCATAACTGTGTGATCTGATAGAGGTTTGTTATACAAGAGATGGCTTGTTTTGGAAGTCCATATTATGAGATGTGAGCCAATGTGGTCTCCAAGGAAGAGGGATCAGACTCTTGTCAATATTCAAATAGCATATCGTAAGGTTTTCTTTGTAGACAGATCATAATACGATGATATGATGAAGAAACACAGGGACAGGGGGAAAGGGTCATTCGATGTCTGAGATTCCTGAATTGCCTTATAACTGGGAAGTCCCAACACTGGTGGAACAAGGATCTCTGTCAGGGGCGAGCAGGTTCAGCATAAAACTATCTAACTGAAAATGAAACGTTTCAGGATTTGGGGTAAATGGTACAATGATGGGAGAAATTTGTAAGTCATGACCTGTGAGTCACTGGAACTAGAACAGTACTAGATAACATATTTTGGGCTATTAGCAGTAAGAGGAGAGTTGAGGTTGGTTTCTCTAGCTTGGCTGGACCACATTCCACATTCCCGAGGCTCAGAGGTGGAGCTGATCCCTCTAGTTTCTCTGCGTAACTTGCTTAAGCATGTTCTGGGCCCATGAAACGTGAGGGAATATTTTGAACAAATCACCTTTCTAGTGTAAAAATGGGATATAATAGAGTGGCAATATGATACAACAAAATGCCCATATTTTGTACATGGAACATGTGGTTATAATTTTTTTCAAATTCTTAAATATTTTATGTGTGAGCTGAGCCATACTTGTGTATCATGATTAAACTGTGGCTTTCAAGGTAACATCAATGGCATAATTCACCATCATGATGTACAAACACAACTCTCAATACCTCGAGGATGTCAGCGTTATGACACTTTGACATAATAATATATGTCATCACCTGCCAGATAGTGTGACAGGTGTGGCCCAGGGTCCACATAGAGGCCAATGTTCAGGTAAGGGTGGTCCTCTGAAGGCCCTAGAATCTTGGTTATATTGTATTTTCAGAGATGAAACTGCTATTCTGACCTGTCGTTATTTTAAACTGGCATTGGGATTGCACCATAGTTTTGTCAAGCAACTCTTGTTAGACCGGGGAGGTTAAATGTGGTTCACCTAGTGACAGACAGATTCAGGGTTATATCTGTGAATCTCTTGGACTTTAACTGATGACACTCTGAAGTTCTGGTCTAACGCTCTGCAATCTGCCATGTCTCATAGGTGTTCTGAAGGCTGTGGATCACATCAACAAGACCATTGTACCGGCTTTGCTGGAGAAGGTATGAGGATCGATGAAGGTATAATAATATAAATAGTGGTGAGTTAATAAATAAATGTCTGACTTCTGCTCTATCGTTTTAGAAACTTAGTGTTGTGGAACAAGAAAAGATTGACAAAGTGATGCTGGAACTTGATGGGACAGAAAATAAGTGTAAGTAGCAGAGCGGGATACAGTCATGAATTGAAGAGAGGTGTAATACTGCATTTGTTGCTGTTGATGTATCTCTGCAGAAAAATTCACACTGATACATTGTGCTCCTGCAGCTAAATTTGGTGCTAATGCCATCCTGGGTGTTTCTCTGGCCGTGTGCAAGGCTGGTGCAGCAGAGAAAGGTGTCCCCTTATACCGTCACATCGCTGACCTGGCCGGAAACCCTGACCTCATCCTTCCCGTCCCTGTGAGCAGTGCTTTAAATATACCTAGATTATCCTATAACGCAGTGTTTCCCAACCCAGTCCTCAAGGCACACATACCAGTCCAGGATTTAGGGATTACCCAGTTGTGTCTAAGGTGTTTTTACAAAGAAGAAAAAAAACACCTTAGACACAACTGGGTAATCCCTAAATCCTGGACTGGTAGGTGTGCCTTGAGGACTGGGTTGGGAAACACTGCTATAACGGTGCCATGTCCTTCCTCGACTCTTTCTGTTACTGTCCCTCCTCTGTTACTGTCCCTTCTCTTCATTCTATCACTATTCCCTCACCTCCCTATATTCATTCTGTCATTGTTCTCCTCTCCCCGTATTCATTCTGTCACTATTTTCTCTCCTTTCTTTTTTTTATTCTGTCACTGTTCCTTCTCCTTTGCTCCTAGTATTGTCTCCTATGTTAACATCTTCACGGCCTTTGTCTCTCACCAGGCCTTTAATGTCATCAACGGGGGTTCACACGCAGGGAATAAGCTGGCCATGCAGGAGTTCATGATCCTTCCCGTGGGGGCCTCTACTTTCCGGGAGGCAATGCGTATTGGAGCAGAGGTCTACCACAACCTGAAAAATGTCATAAAGGCCAAATATGGAAAGGATGCCACCAATGTCGGTGATGAAGGTGGATTCGCTCCCAACATTCTGGAGAACAATGAAGGTAAGGAGGCCACTGTGAGAGAATACTAATAATATAAACATGGACTAAATAAATAATAAATGGTGTAACATCAAGTGCGCAGATGGATGAATGTTGACTAAATAAAGGAATATTACCTGCTGTACAGGTAAATTAATATATATAAAAAGGGAAAAGTGAAACCTATCTTGACCTAAGGTTGCTCTGCTGCTGCTGCTACCTCACACATGCCTCTTTTTGTAAAATAAGTCGGCAATGAATAATAACTACTATAAAACACTGATCTACAGCCTTGGAGCTACTTAAATCAGCTATCGAGAAAGCTGGCTACACTGATAAGATTGTCATTGGTATGGACGTGGCTGCTTCAGAATTCTACCGCAATGGCAAATACGACCTTGACTTCAAATCCCCGGATGACCCAACTCGTTACATCTCAGGAGAGAAATTGGGAGATCTGTATAAGAGCTTCATTAAGTCATACCCAGGTATGTTGTTCATGGTACTCATAGAGTGATGTTGAGCGAGAGAGACAGACGGAGGGTGTCCCTCCCATACAGTACTTTATTATGATGGTGTTTCCCCTTTCAGTGGTCTCCATTGAAGATCCATTTGACCAGGACGACTGGGAAACTTGGAAGAGTTTCCAGAGCACAGTTGATATCCAGATAGTTGGAGATGATTTAACTGTCACCAATCCCAAGAGAATCCAGCAGGCTGTGGAAAAGAAAGCATGTAATTGTCTGCTCCTGAAAGTCAACCAGATTGGCTCAGTCACCGAGTCCATCCAGGCGTAAGTACAATATCTGGACCTTGGTCACCCTGTGTCAACTCCAATAAGGAAGCTGTATTCAAGGCTGTGCATAACTGGATGTATTGATTAGAAATTAGTCCCTTTTTCACTTTTAACTCACTTGATCTGCTGTCGCTGGTGATGTCTCTAGTGCACTAACCCCTACTTCCCCATTGGCTGTGCTCTTTGGCAGAATTAATCTTTCTCTGTGTACAAGGGGCAATTGAATAACTGCCTCCTGCCAGCCATCGTAGAGTTAGTTACCCATATGGACATTAATCTCATGGTCCGGTCACCACAATGAATTGTTACAGAGAGAAAAATAGATATATTATTTACAAAAAGTACTCTTGGTATAGACAGCACAATGCTGCCACACTTCTAATTATCTTCGGTTGTTTTGAGCATGTTTCCTAGTCAGTACCCAAGTGCCCATTGTTCAGGATTACCCAGTAGTAATACTCTCTTTTGGAGTATTGTCGAGTACCGCCAATAGCTATGCAGTGAATGTTCACACAATCAGTAATGTATATAAAACGGAAGATGGATTCCACCTGGAACTATTGGTGCCACTGTTAGGCACGTTATAAAAGTGGATATAAATTGTACATCTAGTGATACCGAGTATCTCTGCAGGTGTAAATTGGCTCAGTCCAATGGATGGGGGGTTATGGTGAGTCATCGTTCTGGAGAGACTGAAGACACATTTATTGCCGACCTGGTGGTGGGACTGTGTACTGGACAGGTAAGAAAGGAGCAATGATGGAAATAAATGGGAAAAAGGAACTGATTGACAAACTGGGAACAAACAATAGGAGGGAGGATAGCTACAAACAGAAAGGACAGCAAGGTTCGAAAGGATAGGAGACAATAGTGAAGGAGTAAGAGAGGTGGTAGAGTGGTGAAGAGTGAATGAAGGATGATTTACAGAATAACCTAATATATATAGGCAGCATCTGGTTATGAGTGCCGGGGGAATGAAGGATCATGTGAATGCGTGCGTTGGGAAGACATGATACATTGGAATGATAAAGACTAAGCTCACCACTCCGTTCTCTTCACACATGTTATTTCTCTTCTGGACAGATTAAGACAGGAGCTCCATGTCGGTCAGAGAGACTTTCTAAATACAACCAGCTCATGAGGTAAGAATATCTAGTGTCTGAACAACTTCACTACAGCAAGGTGTGCATCCTACATACACTACACCATGCCATTCATAAACACACAGATACAGTGTCGATAGCAACACACTGCTACACCATGCCATGCATACATAGATACAGTGCAGACAGCAACACACTGCTGCACAATGCCATGCATACACAGATACAGTGCAGACAGCAATACACTGCTACACCATGCCATGCATACACAGATACAGTGCAGACAGCAACACACTGCTACACCATCCATGCATACACAGATACAGTGCAGACAGCAACACACTGCTACACCATGCCATGCATACACAGATACAGTGCAGACAGCAACACACCGCTACACCATCCATGCATACACAGGATACAGTGCAGACAGCAACACACTGCTACACCATGCCATGCATACACAGATACAGTGCAGACAGCAACACACTGCTACACCATCCATGCATACACAGATACAGTGCAGACAGCAACACACTGCTACACCATGCCATGCATACACAGATACAGTGCAGACAGCAACACACTGCTACACCATCCATGCATACACAGATACAGTGCAGACAGCAACACACTGCTACACCATGCCATGCATACACAGATACAGTGTCGATAGCAACACACTGCTACACCATCCATGCATACACAGATACAGTGCAGACAGCAACACACTGCTACACCATCCATGCATACACAGATACAGTGCAGACAGCAACACACTGCTACACCATCCATGCATACACAGATACAGTGCAGACAGCAACACACTGCTACACCATGCCATGCATACACAGATACAGTGTCGATAGCAACACACTGCTACACCATGCCATGCATACACAGATACTGTGCAGACAGCAATACACTGCTACACCATGCCATGCATACACAGATACAGTGCAGACAGCAATACAACAAACCTAACACACTGCTACATCATACCAGGTACATACAGCATTAGTGCCAGCCTCTCCTGACATACATTGTACCAGACTCACCACTTCCTTTCCTCCCGCAGGATTGAAGAGGAGCTCGGAGATAAGGCTAAGTTTGCTGGTCGTAGCTTCAGAAACCCCCGTGCCAAGTAAACGCTGGCAGCAGCACCACATCGAAGCTATGTCTATTCTAACTGAAGCCCAGAATCCTTTGCAATGCTCTTGCCAACATTTAAAGAAGTCCATTCCTGCAGTACTGTGCACACCATCTGATTAAAGGATTTACCTGCCAGGGCTCGATAACGTAGCCTTAAATTGCACAACGTCAAATGTTTGTAAGAATCCTATAAATATATATGTCACAACAGAACCCCAAGTTAATTTTGGAATCAACTGTAAAGAATTAAATCCTACAAATAACCCTTTCTATTGGTGTCTGGAATTTGTTCTCAGTAATATAGTCATGCGCAAACTATAAAACACAACAACGACAACACAGGAGACAAGAGCTTGCAGATTTAGACTTTAGGCTGGCCGAGCGTGATGGGGTATGGCAATACATGTCTGTATTTATATTTGTTTTAATTGCTCAGGAACACACATACATTAGATAGCAAACATATATAGATATATTATAGAAAGTCTGAACTATGGGAAAGTCAGAAAGGGACCAAAAGGTGGAATGTCCACAACCAGGGGGAGGCATTATTTCCTGAACTATTCTTTTCGATCAGGTGGGTTTTAGTTATACTAGTCTGGGTAAAGTTAGTGTTAGAGCTAGGGTAAGATGTTAGATTTGGGCTACAGTAGGGTTAGCGTTAGGGCAGCAATGAGCTTTGCCTGTGATTTTTATTAGTTCGATACCTTCCTGAAGGCAATATATTAAGGAGTTTACTGACACGCAGTTTTCAGAACAGTCTACTGGGAAAAAAAGCCTGAAGGGATTGATTTTACTCACCAGAACGAATACAATAAGCTGTAGTTGTTCTGGTGACTATAGTAACATATTCCACTGTATTGTACAATACATAACAAGAAACATTTAATGGCAACAAACTATGTTTGAACAGTATGTGGAGTGGGCCCTGCCCAGGCGAACTAACACCTTGAAGGTGATTAGGGTTGACATTCTGTAGGACCTGGCGGCAGCGGCGGGGGGGGAGGTGTGTGTTTGTATATATATATATATATATATCTCACACACACCTCCAATTTTGTAATAGGGAGGGAAAACCCCAAACCTACAAACCTGTTGTAGAGAAAATGTTGTGCCTAATCTATCGCTCTTCCTTCTAATTACAGTATACTCTCACAATGACTTGTACACTTGGAGCATGTGCTCCTGGAGAAAAACACAACTCAATATTGCAGAAAGCTAGACACCAAAACAAGATAGCTGGCAGGCCATGTGACCTATAACCTTTATGCAGGGCCGGTGCAAGGATTTCTGCCGCCCTAGGCAAAAGAAAGATTTGCCCCTCTAATCTTCTCCCCACCTCCCTGTAATCTTCTCTACTTCCCCCCTCCCTGTAATCTTCTCTACTTCCCCTCTCCCCCCCTGTAATCTTCTCCCCCTCCTCCCTGTAATCTTCTCCACTCCCCCACTGTAATCTTCTCCACTCCCCCCCTGTAATCTTCTCTACTTACCCCCTCCCTTTAATCTTCTCCACTCCCCCCCTCCCTTTAATCTTCTCCACTCCCCCCCTCCCTTTAATCTTCTCCACTTCCCCCCTGTAATCTTCTCCCCCTCCCCCCTCCCTGTAATCTTCTCCACGGGGGGAGAAGAAGAGAACACGGGGGAGACAAGAACACAGGGAGGGGGGGATTGAGGAGAACATGGGGGAGAGAGAGACCACTAAAGGAGGGAGGGGGTGGTGTAGAGACCACTAGGGGAGGGGGGGTGAGGAGAGACCACTAATGGAAAGGGGGGCAGAGTAGAGCAGAGACCACTAAGGGGGAGACGGGAGACCACTAATGGAAAGTCGGGGAGAAAAGACCACTAAGGGAGGTAGGGGAGAGACCTCTATGGGATGGAAGGGAGAGCTCTATAGGACAGAGGGCAGGACAGGGAGCTCTTTCAAACTAAACGCGCACACACACACAGT
>OW240914.1:7097281-7110248 GCA_933207985.1 Pelobates cultripes | reverse complement strand
AGTGTGTGTTTGTGTAGCGGATGCAGTGTGTATAGTGAACGCAGAGTGTGTTTGAGTAGTGGATGTAGTGTGTGTACAGTGATGTAGTGTGTGTTTGCGTAGTGGATGTAGTGTTTGTGTGGACTAGATGCAATGTGTTTAGTGGATGCCGTGTCTGTAATGGATGTAGTAGTGTGTGTATTAGACACAGTGTCTCTGTATAGTGAATGCAGAGTGTTTGAATGTGTGGTGGTTGTAGTGTGTGTACTGTGAATGCAGGATGTTTGTGTAGTGGATGCTGTGTGTATAAATAATGCAGAGTGTATGTCAGTGTAATGGAAGCATTGTGTTAGTGTAGTGAATGCAGTGTGTGTTAGTGTAGTGTGTGTTAGTGTAGGGAATGCAGTGTGTGTGTTAATGTAGTGAATGCAGAGTGTGTGTTAGTGTAGTGAATGCAGAGTGCGTGTCAGTGTAGTGAATGCAGAGTGTATGTCAGTGTAATGAATGCAGAGTGTGTGTCAGTGTAATGAATGCAGTGTGTTTGTTAGTGCAGTGAATGCAGTGTGTGTGTTAGTGTAATGAATGCAGTGTGTGTTAGTGCAGTGAATGCAGTGTGTGTGTCAGTGTAGTGAATGCAGAGTGTGTGTCAGTGTAATGAATGCAGTGTGTGTGTCAGTGTAGTGAATGCAGTGTGTGTTAGTGTAGTGAATGCAGAGTGTGTGTTAGTGTAGTGAATGCAGAGTGTGTGTCAGTGTAATGAATGCAGTGTGTGTGTGTGTTTACTAGTGTATGCATATAATGTAATGAAAGATATTCCCCCCTCCCTGTTTCTTACCTGATTCAGGAAGGGAGGAGATTCCATCCCTGGTGGTCCGGTGGCATGGTGGGGCCCCCGGCTCCCTGTATTTGCAGAGGGGACCCAGCGGACTGCAGGAGCACTTTACAGATCTTCCCTCTCTCTAACTCCTGCGAGACATGGTAACCCGTGGCAACGCTCTAACGGCCGCACGTCTTGCGGGAGTTAGAGCAAGGGAAATGCTGTAAAGTACAGCTGCAGTCGGCTGGGCCCCCTCTGCAAATACAGGGAGCCAGGGGCGCCCACGGCTGCACATATATATAGTGTGTGTCTCCTCCTCCCCAGCGGTACTCTGTTACTTGGCAGGAAGTGATCTCACCTCACTTCCTCCCAGCAGGCATACAGACAGGGGCCCGGTCAGGTGCTCTCTTAAAGGGCCGGGGGCCCTGATTACTTCACTTGCCGCAGCCCACCGGAAGATTTCTCAGTATACTGGTGGGCTGTTCAGTCCTGGTTGCGGGCAGGGGGCCCACGGGGCAGCTGCTTTGGGCCCCCCAAGAGTTATTGGGCCCGGGGCAGCTGCCCCGTTTGCCCCTTGTTAAAGACGGCCCTGGGCGTGTCTAGTAAACAGTGACCAGCCAGTGGCTGCTCACTGTAAAACCCCCCACCCCCCAAAAAAAACCTATTGCCCCCACCCCTGTGTGACGGGTGTGGGCCCTAAATAACAATAAGGGGGGACCTACTGTCCTTCCCCCGCCCCCACCCCTGAGCGGTTGGTGGGGGCCATAAATAAAAAAATGGGGGGGGGACCTAATGTCCTACCCCTGGCCCCCACCCCTGGGCGGTGGGTGGGGGCCATAAATAAAAATTCCCCTCCCAGGTGACTAAGAGTCCCCAAACCCCTAGTCATGCCCCTCCCCCCAAAAAAATTACCCCTACCTACCCCACTTTTCCTAAAAATAATGAGGGGGGAACCTTGTCTAAATACCTGTAAAAAAAATAGACTTACCATTTGATGTCTTCTTTCTTCTAAAATCTTATTTTTTCAGCCCCAAAATAGGCCAAATAAAAATCCAGAATAACCGACGTACTTTAAAAAAAAAAAAAAAGAGCGCAGTTTCGGGTTCGCTCAACTCTACTTATAACCAACCAATACATGAAGATAACGTCTGCCTCTAATAAACGCATACACTGCCCTCTTGATTAAAGATTTTAAATGACTGGCTACAAAGCCAGAAATTCTTAAACTGTCAGTGGCTTGAAAAACAGTTACTGTCAGTGGCTTGAAAAACAGTTTGGCGTTCCTAGCAACTTTGTTTGTTAAGATCCAGGGACCATGTTTGGACAGTAGGTTAGTCGTACATCTTATATCAAATAAGTCACAGGTAATATATTGGTGTGATTTTGGATCACTAAATAAATCCTTACATGCTCCAACTCGTATTTGCTGCTAAAATCAACACTCGCTAGATGTGTGCGTAACTGTTTAAACATTATCTGTAAAGTAAGGATTGGTTGGGCTAACTATTTATAAATAGCCTTGTAAAACTACAATACTAATCAGTACAATCACTGCAGCTCACTTTTACAATCAAAACCCCACAATGACAGTACTATGAGGGATCTACACAAATAAAACCCAAACCCCCATTACTAGTGTAACGGCACACCCAGGCATAAAAGGGCTTAAACCGCCGTTTATAAGATCTTCCCCTTCCAGAGACACAGGCACAGCTACCGCAGAACCCCAAACTCCCGAACAGGATACAAAGTAGACCTCCAAACTCCCGAACTGGAACCTCACGAATAGCTGCTAGCAGCTGAACAGGAAAAGCACCCAAGTGGCTTACACTCCTGGCAATCAGTCTACAACAGCATACAGTAAATCCCCCAAGAACGAGACAAGGCTCCTGATCTGAGCGCACGTTATTACTAAATGGCGCTCAGATAACATATATACAGTTCCATGGAGCCAAAGTCTTTCACATAGTCTTTATGTTATACGAATGGGCTCCATGGCATAGCCATCTGGGGTATCACTGTTCAAATAGGGCAAGTACCGAATGACCCGGCTTTCGTGTCTTTGCAGGGGAAAATCAAGCAGGGGGTGGAGGACAGGGAGAAATCTAGAGACAACCAACTCGAAGACACCAGACATCAAATAGATGGACTTACGAAGCCGGTGGTCTCACTAGAGTCCAGACACCGGCGCCACAACATACGCCTCAGGGGTATTCCTGAAAAAGTGGGCAGAGAAGACCTACTGCCCTTCATTCGGAGACTTACTTCTGCCATGGGCCTCAAGTGTAACTCAGACACCCCACTTATTTTATCCACCTTCTAAGTGCGCAAATCGTCAGCAGCACCTGCAGGTGCACCCAGAGACACCATTGCTATCACCAGAGATGTAGTGGCGAGAGCCGCCATTATGGCTAGTTCTAGATCACTGGGGTCCGTAAACTTTGAGGGATGCAATGTAGCCATTTATAGCAACCTTCCATTTTCTGTCTTTACCGTAATGAGGCAACTGGCACCGGTTGCTAGGAGATTGAGAGAGCACTCCCTTCGTTACCGTTGGAGCACAGAAGGCTCACTTGTGGTGCAACGGGGTACCGACGTACTCACTCTGTCCTCTGAAGAAGACCCAGAGGCATTCCTTAAGAGTTTGGACATGCAAGCCTCGACCACACTGCCAGTGTCGACCCAAAAAGCCCTATGGAATAGGCCATAGGGGAAGTGGCCCAACATGCCACACAAGCTAACTGTGCACTACCTAACTAAGTGCACTACCTAGGTGGACACCTTGACCACAGCCCTCTGATGACACATGTCGTTGATACTTTGAGTCACAATCACTAACCCACATTCAACCTTTTGTTTTTATGTGTTTCTTCTCTTGTTTTTTATGCGCTCCTTCTTAAGTTTAAGTCAACCCTCCATGCCTACTGCCCTACTTATCTAAACTCACTGAGTAATGTTTTCCTTGGAAATACAGTGACATGCAGTTTAGTGCCTTCCAATGCTCTTTCAGTTTAACTCCATTCTACTGACGCCATGATTGTTGCTTTGTTTGTAAGCCATTGCATTGTAACACAATTCCTTTTATAACTGATATAATGGTAAATATGTAAACTGTGTGTACAAACTCCAATTAAATACAAATTAAAGTGGGAGGCGTGGCTGCAAACTGTACTGAACAGATGTCTTTCCACGGAGCTTCGTACAGGCCCAGGGAAACAGAGATTTCAGCCATGAAAATAAATTCCAGCTAGGAACAGAGACAACTCCTCAAGCAGAGACAATGGGGCGCAAACACAAGAAGCACTACCACTTAGAAACCTGTGTCTCAGATGCATTCCCGAAGCGGTCGAAAATACAAGGCTCCACATGTGGGTCCACAATATGGTAACCTCTATGGCATGAAACACAAATTAGATGCTCCAATGATTACATCGACGTTCAGGGTGCGGAAATCGGCTGCGTCACCCAGTGGGGCACCTAGAGATGTTATAGCAGTGACCAGGGACGTGTCCGTGCTCAGAGATCATGCAACAAACCAGGGACCCGGGACCTACACAGAGAGCTACTGAGTGAGGGGCCATCCCCAAAAGAGACTTTAAAATTATAACACAAAGCACTACCAAAAATCAGTAGTCGTGTCTTGGAGTCCATACCTCTACGTTTACTGCATGCACCCATCTGTGTTATTGTTATGTCCAAGTATACTCTTTACCACATAAAATGGAAAAGTTGTAAAATGTTGTGAACAAGTTTAAGTAATCTTATGACTTTTTAGCAATACCAAATCAGAGTCTTGGAAATTGTAAGTAAGTTAAGAAAGAGAAAAGAAAAGAAAAGTAGGTTGCACCAATACAATTATAGGAAACAAGAACAGATATATGCTAAAATCAAATAATAGAGGAAACAAAATACTAATATAACGTCCAAGCAGAGGTGTAAAAATCCACTCGATAAAACCCTAGTTTGTTAAAACACATTGTGGATTTTAATAATTGTTTTAATAAAGTGATTTGGGCTACTTCTACATTGTGCCATTTTCCTTTTTATTTCTGTATTTTTATATTCTATTACCTGGCATTCATCTTTACAGAGAGGACCTCACAAAAGAATCGTAGGTGGGGATTATACTACTAATGCTATATCCATTGAACGGTTCGTCTGCTCAATCAAATGTGAGCAGGGCCTTAGTGGTGTGCGAGCTGCGTGGCCGCACAGGGCACCATGGGAGAAGGGGGCTCCATGGGAGCAGGGGGCGCCATGCGGCCGACACAGCTCACACATGGACGCCCGGATTATAAAAAATAACCAACAAAAATATATATATATTGCAGCGGGGGGTGGAGCGAAACTGACGGCTGTGGTGGAGCAAGAGTGCCAGGTAACTGCTGCAGGGGAAGCAGGAAGGAGCCCATGCTTCCCCAACAACCAATCTCCAGGAGCTGTGTGACTGTCTGCGTGTGTGTGTGTGTGTGTGTGTGCCTGTGTGACTGCCTGCCTTTGTGTGTGTGTGGATGTCTTCCTGTGTATGTATGGCTGTCTGCCTCTGTGTGTGTGGATGTCTTCCTATGTGTGTGGATGTCTTCCTGTGTGTGTGTGTGTGTGGCTGTCTGCCTGTGTGTATGTGTGTGGCTGTCTGTGTGTGTGTGTGTGTGGCTGTCTGGCTCTGTGTGTGTGTGTGTGTGTGTGGCTGTCTGCCTGGGTGTGCGTGGCCGTGTGTGTGTGTGACTGTCTGCATGTAAGTATGTGTGTGTAAGACTGTATGTGTTGCTCTGTGTGTGTGTGTGGCTGTCTACCTGTAATTGTGTGTGAGTGTGTTTATCTGCCTGTAACTGTGTATGTGTGTTACTGCCTATACCTGTGTGTTTCTGCCTGATCCTGTGTATGTGACTATTTCCCTGCGACTGTGTGCATGTGGTGGATTTGACAGTGTATATGTATAACTGTGTATAACTGTGTGCATCTGACTGTGGGACTGTGTGCACATAACTTTTTATCTGAATTAAATACCTATCACACACAGCCAATAAACCCAGCACAAATATGACATATAACCAATACACGCATATCACACCCAGTTAATACACCCATTACAAATATCACACACAGCCAACACATAGCATACATATCACACACAGTCATCACACCTATCACATACACAGACAACACAAACATTACATCATATTATAGTGAGATGTCTTACAGTGGAGCTCTGATATATAAAATGCACATTACTCTGTTTTATAGTTAGGGAGCTCGGTGATACACTAATAGACACATTACTTAGAGAGTTGTATTGTTGTATAGTGTATGATCTTGTCACAGAGCTCCACATTACTGGGAGTTTTATTGTTGTGGAGCTCTGTGATAAATGGAGAAGTAGCGCATTACTAAAAATGTTTATTCCAAAGAGGTCAAGGTAAATAAGAATAATCGAGAGCTCCAAAGCAACAGCACTCACAGTATTATGTGACATACTTAGTCTGCTTCTCTGTAATGTAGGGGAGGCAGTCTGGCACTTCTGTTGGCTGCAGACCATAAGTAGCTGTCTCCCTATCTCGGGATAATCAGAGCGCTGCCGCAGATTACTATAGGACACTGCAACTGAGCTTGCAAGACAGTTACGCATGGTCTGTACCCAATGGAGGGGCAGATCATATTCAGATCAGCATGCCCCTCTCCCAACTAGGTAACAACAGGAAAGGAGGAATGAATATTTGTTTTTAAATCATTATTTTATTAAATCCCCTTTACAATCACTACACTCCTATACACACACTATAAATGGATGACGGTGGGGGGTGCGGGGAGGGGGCGCTGTGAAGATTTTTCACGCAGGGCGCCTAAAGGTCTACTCCTGGTTTAGTACATACAGAGAGCACTGATTTTATTTTTTATCTCATTTTGAGTTTTATGGTTCACATATCGCTATAATAACTGCTACTACGCTATCAAAAGAAAAATGGGAAAATATTTAACAAATATTGCACTAACATAGGGAAGAGCCCATTATCAGCTCCTTATGCAATTCTTGAAAATGAGAACAGTTAACTCAAACTGCAGATTCACTCACGGTGCTACCATCAGCTCCACCCCGCAGGCTCGCTGCCTAGGTGTTCTCTTTGACTCCAACCTCTCCTTCAAGCCTCATGTTCAATCTATCACCAAATCCTGTCATTTCCATCTCAAAAACATTGCGCGCATCCGACCCTACTTAACGCCAGATGCGACTAAGGTGTTGGTCCATTCCACCGTCCTTTCTCGCTTTGACTACTGTAATCCGCTTCTCAGTGGTCTTACGTGCTCCCAACTTGCACAGTCCATAATGAATGCAGCAGCGAGGCTCATCTTCCTGTCCGCCCGCACCTCCCATGCCTCACCCTTCCGTCAGTCCCTACATTGGCTTCCTATAAAATATAGCGCTCAATTTAAAATTCTGGTTTTTGCTTTCAAATCTCTACATAATGCTGCTCTCACCTATCTATCCTCCCTTATACACAAGTATGTCCCGTCTAGGCCCTTACGATCTGCTGAAGACTTACGTCTATCTTCTGCCCGTACTCCCACCTCTGATGCTCGCCTACAAGATTTCTAGAGGGCTGCACCGTTCCTGTGGAACTCGCTTCCCTCCTCTGTTAGATGCTCACACAGTCTCCACTCCTATAAAAAATCTTTAAAAACCCACTTCTTCATAAAAGCGTATCAATTAAACTGTTAATAGCTCCTGACTGATTCCTCTTCTGCAACTGTCACTAGTCTAATACTATCCTTACCCTTTGTGTCATTTTACCCCACTCCATCTAGCATGTAAACTCACTGTGCAGGCCCTCAATCCCTCTGTTACTGTGTCACTATACCCCACTCCCTCCAGGGGAGGGCTGGCAGCCTTAGGCCTGGGGGGCAAAACCAGTCAAGTGGCCCATTGCACCACCAAATCAGTTCACCATCCATGCCCACCTTTTCCTGGTTTTATAACGGATATTGATGTTATGCTAATCAGTAGCTCTTTGCCATACCCGCTCCTTCACGGCTCCAGGCACTGCTTGTTGTGAGTGTGAGCCACTGTAAATTAGGGGCAGAGGGCACTTGCACTGCGGTAAAGATGGGGCTGGACAGGAGGAGAGTGCAGTGCAATCAGTGCACTCCCCTCCTGTGGGTCACCAGTAGACTGGTGCACCTGCCCAGGATCAGTGCCGGTGCAAGGATTTTTGCCGCCCTAGACAAAATAAAAATTTGCTGCCCCCCCATGTGACATCACAATGCCCCACCCATATGAACTAACGCCAGTGCTGCACACAGTGTGTGTTTACATTAAAAAGCCTGCAGGGACCAGCTATAGACACCAGAACAACTTCATTAAGCTATAGTGTCCCTTTAATGTGAGGTACATTATAGATTAGTGTCACTAATAATATACTAGATTGCCTACTTACAAGCAGATGAGGATGATGATGGGCTGCAGTTTGGCTCCACTGGTCTGGTGTAGAACAGGATCTCTGGAGGCTGTTTGCAGCTGTGGTCACAAAATTCAATGTTCTGGGAGAATTGGAAGCAGCTCCATTTTTTGGGGCCCCTTACACAGCTCAAGGTCTGGGCCCCAGGGCCTGACGGTGAGTATGCCCATAAGGCCCACTCATAAGTTCCACCCACCCATGAGTTCGCTCACAGGGAGTGGAGTGTGTAGGGGATGTGTTATGTGTTATTGTAGAGGATCTAATATGTGTGCTTATGGTATGTAGTGTATAGGGTTACCAGTTTGTGCAGGTGATGTAGTGTGTTTGTGTGTAGTGGAAGCAGTGTGTATTTGTGTATAAGGGATGTGTGGCAAACCTAGCCACTTGAACTATAACTAGAGACTGTGCCTTTAAGGGTTGCCTACAGGTCTGGGGAGATATGCGCTTTATTCTTATGTATGTGCTTGATGTATGTTCTGCAGAGACTGTAATTACTGTTTAGCCGAATGCTAATGGCGGTTTGTATGGGGATTCCCGTTCGTTTCACGAACGGCACTTTGGAGGGCCGTTCGTGAGGCGAACGCGATACCCCCTCATAGCCCACACACTTAGAGGCGTGTGGCGCTAGTTAAAAGTTAATTAAAGGCTCTCCTGGGTGGCCGTCGTTCGACTACCGACCATGCGGCGGTCGGCCATCTTGGATCCTTTGTTCCTCAGCGGGTCCGTGTTGTCGAACGCATAGTATTACCAATAGCTACGACGGCACGAACACCGCTGAGCCTCCAGGACGTTCGGGAGTTTCAGAACCGTGTTCACTAAAAGTAATCGGTTCTTTTCGTATGTTTTGAAAGAAATGTGTTTTCTGTGCGGCGTTCGGTTATTCTAGCTGGGATCTGAGCGGCAATCTCACGAATGATGCGCCCAGACCCCAGCTATCTACCGAACGTCCATTCGTGCAAATCCACCGTGTATTTTAAAAGTGATAGATTTTCGTGTGAATTGCCGGTTCTGCTGCACGAGGGGATAATCCCCTTAACGGTGCATTCTGGGAGGATGATCCCTCTCGTGCAGCAGTGCCTGATGGGAGAAATATGTTGTACTGTAAGTCCCCCATGTAGTCCCCTCTGGGAGTGCCCCTGGGGAGGGACTCAGGAAACCCCTTGCATGGGGACTTGTATAAATTGTCGTGCCGATTAAAGGATTTTCAGTTGACTCCCAAAACTGTGTCTCGTCCGGTTATTGGGAGGTTGGGGATATTGCCTTGTTGTTTTCAGCGCTTGACTGTGGATTCGTTTCTGGACCAGCGGAATTCGTGGATTTATTATTGGCGTTCCGCTACAATTGGTGGCAAGCGACGGGATCCAACTCTACAGCCGAATACAGCGCATTCGATTGAAAGGAACAACCGAACGGAAAGGCAATTCGTATGAAACAAGCAGACGAAAGCGATCAGTGAATGGGGACTGATTACACGGCGTTAAAGAGACAGACGCTAAAGGAGCTGCTGGAGGCTAGAGGGAAAAGCGCTAGCAATAAATCGAAAGCAGTACTGATTGCAGAGCTAATGGAGGGCGACCAAGTGCACAGCAGTCCACCCCCACCTGCCAGAGAGGAAACACCATACCAGAGGGAACTGAGAACCCGGCTGGAATTTGTACCACAGCCAGTAACCCTGGACATCTTAACCGTGCTGATGGCGGACGTCCAGGATTATATTATGGCACAGCAACACCAGAGGTCACCATCCAGGGCAGAATCCATCGTCAACTCATTCTGCGCTCCAGTGAAGCAGAAAATACCTTACCAGGCATTTAAAGCATTCTGCGAGGAGAAAGATGAGATTGACGGATACCTGCAGGATTTTGAGCGGTTGTGCGACCTACACGATCTGGAACAGGCTATGTGGGTACCCCTACTGGCAGGCAAGTTGGCAGGACGAGCAGCCGAGGCGTATCGCGCTGTGCCCAGAGAAGATAGCAAGGACTATTTTAAAGTTAAGAGGGCAATTCTGGAGAGGTATGCCATAACCCCGGAGGCGTACCGGCGTAAATTTCGGGGATTGAGGAAGCCCGAGAAAGATTCCCACGCTGAGTGGGCACATAAGCTCGACCAAGCGTCGCAAGGATGGATTCAGGCGAGCCAAGCTACCACAATGGAGGAACTGCGCCAACTCATCCTGCTGGAGCAATTTTTTAACAGACTGTCACCCGAGGCACAAGAATGGGTAAGGGACAGGAAACCCCTCACCCTAACCGAAGCCGCCCGGTTGGCGGATCAGCATTTTGACGCCAGAAGGCATCATGGGCTTCTCAACAGGGCTCCCCTGAGACCAGCTGTACCACACCACCCGGCCATCTCCACACCCGCCAACGCTACTCCATTCCGGCCACCACCAGGAAACCCCCCCACCGCCATCACGCTACAATGGCAGGGCCAACATACAATGCCATACCTGCCGGCAGTGGGGGCATATGTCCCGGGAGTGCACCCAGAATCGGAGCAGGCAGGCGTGGAACCAGGTACGGCAAAACTCCGCTCCAAGGGCAGTGGCCCATTTCTACCACACAGAACCTGACCACTCGGAGCTGGCAAGTCTACCAACCGAGGAACCATTGGGGGTTCTGTACGAGGTGATGTCTGTGCAAGCCACGGACAACCGGCAGCATCACCGCCAAGTTGTATTTGTGGGAGGGAAAGAAGTGCAGGGGCTGCGGGACTCGGGAGCCACCTTGACCTTAGTGGCCCCCCATTTAATTCCAGATACGGCCCACACTGGCGGATCAGTGGCAGTCCGGGTAGCCGGGGGAGCCATGTACCGGTTACCCACGGCCAAAGTGCATTTGAACTGGGGTGCTGGGGAGGGGGTTGTGGAAGTGGCCATAATGAAGAAACTACCAGCTGATGTTGTTTTGGGGAATGACTTGGGCCAGATGACTTCTGCTTTTCTTCCCCAGGCTCCTTTACAAGAGGCGCATCCGGTAACCACCCGGCAACAGGCTCGCACCACGGCATTCCCGCACACTCTGAGGCTCAGGTAAGAAACCATGACCCCCCCTTGACCGACATGACTTGGGACACCCCGACCACGTTTGAAGCTGAAGTTCAGACAGACCCCACACTGCAGGTGTACCGAGATAGGGTAGGCACGGACCAGGTGGGGCGGGAGGGAGAACGGTACGTATGGGAAAAGAGGTTACTGTACCGGGTGGCGGAAAGGGCAATAGGCAACTCTGTAACGCTCCAAACCAAGCAGCTAGTAGTGCCCCAGAAGTATAGGCAGGAGTTACTGAGAATAGCTCATGATATTCCTCTGTCCGGCCATTTAGGGATGACCAGGACCCGGTATCGCTTAACGCACGCTTTCTTTTGGCCGGGGATTTCTAAAGACGTGAGGCAATATTGTACCTCCTGTGATGTGTGCCAGAGGGTAGGCAAAAGGGGGGATCGCCATAAGGCAAAACTATGTCCCCTACCCATAATTGAGGAACCGTTCAGCCGGGTAGCTGTAGATATAGTAGGGCCACTACCAAAACCCAGCCCCTCTGGGAAACGGTATATCCTGACCATGGTGGATTACGCCACCCGGTACCCCGAGGCAATTGCCCTAACGAATATCCACGCGGAGACCGTAGCCGAAGCCTTGATGAAAATATTCTCCCGAGTGGGGTTCCCACAGGAAATGGTCTCAGATAGGGGGACCCAATTCACGGCTGAGGTTACTCAGCAGTTATGGAGGATATGTGGCATAAAGCCGATCATTAACTCCGCGTACCACCCGCAATCCAATGGATTATGTGAGAGATTCAACGGTACCCTAAAACAGATGCTCCGGACATTCGGAGAGACCCATAAGGACTGGGAGCGATTCCTTCCCCATCTGTTGTTTGCGTACAGAGAGGTACCCCAAGAGTCTACGGGTTTCTCCCCATTTGAACTGTTGTTTGGGAGAAGGGTCCGGGGACCGTTGGATCTCATTAGAGAGCATTGGGAGGGAGAGAGTAGCGCAGATGGGACCCCTATTGTACCATACGTGCTGGCGTTCCGGGATCGCCTGGAGGAATTGACCCAGGCAGTGCGCACCAACCTCCAGGCCGCCCAGCAACGACAGCGTCGTTGGTATGACAGAGGGGCCAGAGACCGTAGTTTTCAAGTGGGACAGAAAGTGCTAATCCTTAAACCTGTCCGCACCGATAAACTGCAGGCCGTCTGGCAGGGCCCATACCAGGTGGTAGAGCAGAGATGCGATACCACCTATGTGATCGGCCCATGCTCCGGAGTAGGGAAGAGACGCATGCTCCATGTGAACATGCTCAAACCCTACCACGAGCGGACGGAGGACGTGGCAGCTATTTGCACGCCCGCCTCTGAAGATCAGGAGAACCTGCCCCTTCCGGATCTGTTAGAGCAGGAGGAGCAGAAGGAACCCTCCCAGGGGGTTCAACTGGGGGAGCGGCTAAGTCCTCAAGAGCGTATCCAGGTACAAGAACTGATAGCAACCAAGGGCGCCACCTTTTCTAACCTACCTGGGTACCCCGGGACAGCTTCCCATGCGACAGACCCCCTATCGGATTCCTGAATCCGTGCGGGAACATATGAGGAAAGAAATTGAAGAGATGTTGCAGTTGGGGGTTATTGAACACTCAGCCCCTGGGCATCGCCGGTAGTCCTGGTTCCCAAGAAAGATGGTACCACCCGGTTCTGCGTGGACTACCGGAGGTTG
>OW240914.1:7084808-7096718 GCA_933207985.1 Pelobates cultripes | reverse complement strand
ACCGAACGTCCATTCGTGTAAATCCACCGTATATTGTACCAGCTGTAGATTTTTGTGTGAATTGCCGGTTTTGCTGCACGAGGGGATAATCCCCTTAACGGTGCATTCTGGGAGGATGATCCCTCTCGTGCAGCGGTGCCTGATGGGAGAAATATGTTGTACTGTAAGTCCCCCATGTAGTCCCCTCTGGGAGTGCCCCTGGGGAGGAACTCAGGAAACCCCTTGCATGGGGACTTGTATAAATTGTCGTGCCGATTAAAGAATTTCAGTTGACAACCAAAACTGTGTCTCGTCCGGTTATTGGGAGGTTGGGGATATTGCCTTGGTGTTTTCAACGCTTGACTGTGGATTCGTTTCTGGACCAGCGGAATTCGTGGATTTTATATTGGCGTTCCGCTACAATTGGTGGCAAGCGACGGGATCCAACTCTACAGCCGAATACAGCGCATTCGAATAAAAGGAACAACCGAACGGAAAGGCAATTCGTATGAAACAAGCAGACGAAAGCGATCAGTGAATGGGGACTGATTACACGGCGTTAAAGAGACAGACGCTAAAGGAACTGCTGGAGGCTAGAGGGAAAATCGCTAGCAACAAATCGAAGGCAGTACTGATTGCAGAGCTAATGGAGGGCGACCAGGCACACAGCAGTCCACCCCTACCTGCCAGAGAGGAAACACCATACCAGAGGGAACTGAGAACCCGGCTGGAATTTGTACCACAGCCAGTAACCCTGGACATCTTAACCGTACTAATGGCCGACGTCCAGGACTACATTATGGCACAGCAACTGCAGAGGTCACCATCCAGGGCGGAATCCATCGTCAACTCATTCTGCCCTCCAACAAAGCAGAAAATACCGTACCAGGCATTTAAAGCATTCTGCGAGGAGAAGGATGAGATAGACGGATATCTGCAGGATTTCGAGAGGCTATGCGACCTGCACGATCTGGAACCGACCATGTGGGTACCCTTACTGGCAGGCAAGTTGGCAGGACGAGCAGCAGAGGCTTACCGCGCTGTGCCCGGAGAGGACAGCAAAGACTACTTTAAAGTAAAAAGAGCAATCCTAGAAAGATATGCCATAACCCCAGAGGCATACCGACGGAAATTTCGGGGATTGAAAAAGCCCGACAGAGATTCCCACGCAGAATGGGCGCATAAGCTGGACCAAGCTTCACAAGGGTGGATTCAGGCAAGTCAAGCCACCACCATGGAGGAACTGCGCCAACTCATCTTGCTGGAGCAATTCTTCAACGGTCTGTCACCAGAGGCACAGGAGTGGGTAAGGGACCGGAAACCTCTCAACCTCACAGCAGCCGCCCGATTGGCAGACGAACACTTTGATGCCCGGAGACACCATGGGCTCACCAACAGGGGTCCACCAATAACTAAGACCACCAATACAACATCACCCAGCCAGCTCCACACCCGCCAACCCTACCCCCTTTAGGCCACCACCAGGAAACCCCCCACCGCCAGCCCGCTACAATGGCAGGGCCAACATACAATGCCATACCTGCCGGCAGTGGGGGCATATGTCCCGGGAGTGCACCCAGAATCGTAGCAGGCAGGCGTGGAACCAGGTACGGCAGAATTCCGTTCCCAGGGCAGCGGCCCATTTCTACCACGCAGAACCTGACCATTCGGAGCTGACAAGTATACCCACCGAGGAACCATTGGGGGTTCTGTACGAGGTAATGTCTGTGCAAGCCACGGACAACCGGCAGCATCACCGCCAAGTTGTATTTGTGGGAGGGAAAGAAGTGCAGGGGCTGCGGGACTCGGGAGCCACCTTAACCTTAGTGGCCCCCCATTTAATTCCAGATACGGCCCACACTGGCGGATCAGTGGCAGTCCGGGTAGCAGGGGGAGCCATGTACCGGTTACCCACGGCCAAGGTGCATTTGAATTGGGGCGCTGGGGAGGGGGTTGTGGAAGTGGCCATAATGAAAAAGCTACCGGCCGATGTTGTTTTGGGGAATGACTTGGGCCAGATGACTTCTGCTTTCCTACCCCAGGCCCCGTCACAAGAGGCGCATCCGGTAACCACCCGGCAACAGGCTCGCACCACGGCATTCCCCGCACACTCTGAGGCTCAGGTAAGAAATCATGACCCCCCCTTGACAGGCATGACTTGGGACACCCCGTCCACGTTTGAAGTAGAGGTGCAGACAGACCCCACACTGCAGGTATACCGAGATAGGGTAGACACGGACCAGGTGGGGCGGGAGGGAGAACAGTACAGGTGGGAGAAGAAGTTACTATACCGGGTGGCAGAAAGGGCAATATTCAACTCGGTGACGCTCCAAACCAAGCAGTTAGTAGTGCCCCAGAAGTATAGGCAGGAGTTACTAAGAATCGCCCATGATATCCCTCTGTCCGGCCATCTAGGGATGACCCGGACCCGGTATCGCTTAACGCACGCATTCTTTTGGCCCGGGATTTCTAAAGACGTGAGGCAATATTGTACCTCCTGTGATGTGTGCCAGAGGGTAGGCAAGAGGGGGGACCGCCACAAGGCAAAACTGTGTCCCCTACCTATCATTGAGGAACCATTCAGCCGTGTGGCAGTGGATATAGTAGGGCCACTACCAAAACCCAGCCCTTCTGGGAAACGGTATATCCTGACCGTGGTGGATTACGCCACCCGGTACCCCGAGGCGATTGCCCTAACTAATATACACGCCGAGACCGTAGCTGAAGCCTTGATGAAAATATTCTCCCGAGTAGGGTTCCCACAGGAAATGGTCTCCGATAGGGGGACGCAATTCACGGCTGAGGTTACTCAGCAATTATGGAGGATATGTGGCATTAAGCCGATCATTAACTCCGCCTACCACCCGCAATCCAAACAGTTATGTGAGAGATTCAACGGCACCCTAAAACAGATGCTCCGGACATTCGGAGAGACCCATAAGGACTGGGAACGATTCCTTCCCCATCTGTTGTTTGCATACAGAGAGGTACCCCAAGAGTCCACAGGTTTCTCCCCATTTGAGCTATTGTTTGGGAGAAGGGTCCGGGGGCCGTTGGATCTCATTAGAGAGCATTGGGAGGGGAGAGTAGCGCAGATGGGACCCCAATTGTACCCTACGTGCTGGCGTTCCGGGATCGCCTGGAGGAATTGACCCAGGCAGTGCGCACCAACCTCCAGGCCGCCCAACAACGACAGCGTCGTTGGTATGACAGGGGGCCAGAGACCGTAGTTTTCAAGTGGGACAGAAGGTGCTAATCCTTAAACCTGTCCGCACCGATAAACTGCAGGCCGTCTGGCAGGGCCCATACCAGGTGGTAGAGCAGAGATGCGATACCACCTATGTGATCGGCCCATGCTCCGGAGTAGGGAAGAGACGCATGCTCCATGTGAACATGCTCAAACCCTACCACGGGCGGACGGAGGACGTGGCAGCTATTTGCACGCCCGCCTCCGAAGATCAGGAGAACCTGCCCCTTCCAGATCTGTTAGAGCAGGAGGAGCAGAAGGAACCCTCCCAGGGGGTTCAACTGGGGGAGCGGCTAAGTCCTCAAGAGCGTATCCAGGTACAAGAACTGATAGCAACCAAGGGCGCCGCCTTTTCTAACCTATCTGGGTACACTCCACTAGCCACCCACCGAGTAGAAACCCCGGGACAGCTTCCCATGCGACAGACTCCCTATCGGATTCCCGAATCCGTGCGGGACCATATGAGGAAAGAAATTGACGAGATGTTGCAGTTGGGGGTTATTGAGCACTCCGATAGCCCCTGGGCATCGCCGGTAGTCCTGGTTCCCAAGAAAGATGGTACCACCCGGTTCTGCGTGGACTACCGGAGGTTGAACGACAAAACTGTGTCGGACGCCTACCCGATGCCTCGGATAGACGAACTGCTTGATAAAATGGCCAGGGGTCAGTATCTCACTACCATAGATTTGTGTAAGGGATACTGGCAAATTCCACTAGCCGAGGACGCCATCCCTAAGTCGGCGTTTGTCACCCCGTTTGGCTTGTACCAATTTCGAGTCATGCCATTCGGGATGAAGAACGCCCCCGCGACCTTCCAGCGGATGGTGGATCGGCTACTGGACGGGTTCCAGGACTATGCGTGTGCATATCTGGACGATATTGCCATATACAGTCCGACCTGGTCGGAGCACCTACAACACATAGGGGCAGTAATAGATAGGATCCGGGAGGCAGGGCTTACCTTGAAACCCAGCAAATGCCACATAGGGATGGCAGAGGTCCAGTACTTAGGACACCGGGTTGGTAGCGGGCAGCAGAAGCCTGAGCCCGCAAAGATTGAAGCTGTAGCCCAGTGGCCTACCCCTAGGACCAAAACCCAAGTCCTGGCTTTCCTAGGTACCGCAGGGTACTACAGAAAATTTGTACCCAACTACAGTGCCCTGGCCAAACCCCTGACTGATTTGACGAAGAAAAACCTGCCCCGGCAGGTCGTCTGGGCCCAGAGTGTGAACAGGCATTCAATCAGCTGAAGACGGCTCTGACCAATGCCCCTGTACTGGCAGCTCCCGATCCAACTAAACGTTTTCTTGTTCACACAGACGCCTCAATGTTTGGATTGGGAGCAGTACTGAGCCAGGTCGGAGCCGATGGCGGAGAACACCCCGTAGCGTACTTGAGTCGGAAATTGTTACCCCGAGAGGTGAGCTACGCCGCCATAGAAAAAGAATGCCTGGCCGTGGTGTGGGCCCTGAAAAAGTTACAGCCATATCTCTATGGGCAACCCTTTTCTTTGCTCACAGATCACAACCCGTTGGTGTGGCTAAACCGTGTGGCTGGAGACAATGCCAGGCTGCTGCGCTGGAGTTTAGCGCTGCAGCCCTTTGACTTTACAATTCACTACCGCCCAGGGAAACAAAACGGTAATGCCGACGGGTTGTCCCGACAAACAGACCTTGAGAAATGATCTGTGAGCACTCCTCCGGACATCCCCAAGCCGATCCGTTGGGATCAGACTGTGTATGCCGGCTTGGTTCTGGGGGAGCATTGTGGCAAACCTAGCCACTTGGACAATAACTAGAGACTGTGCCTTTAAGGGTTGCCAATAGGTCGGGCGAGATATGCGCTTTACACTTATGTAGATGTTAATGTATTTTCTGTATTGCCTGTACTGCTGTTTCCGCCGAATGCAAATGGCGGTTTTGTATGGGGATTTTCTTTCGTTTCACGAACGGCACTTTAGAAAGCCGTTCGTGAACCGAACGCGATACCCCCTAATAGCCCACACACTTAGAGGCGTGTGGCGCTAGTTAACCGATTGCAACATTGTTGCAATCGGTTATTAGAGGCTCTCCTGGGTGGCCGTCGTTCGACTACCGACCATGCGGCGGTCGGCCATCTTGGATCCCTTGTTCTTCAGCGGGTCCGTGTCGTCGAACGCATAGCATTACCAATAGTTATTCGACGGCAAGAACACCGCTGAGCCTCGAGGACGTTCGGGAGTTTCAGGACCAGGTTCACTAAAAGTAATCGGTTCTTTTCGTGTGTTTTGAAAGAAATGTGTTTTCTGTGCGGCGTTCGGTTATTTTAGCTGGGATCTGAGCGGCAATCTCACGAATGAGGCGCCCAGACCCCAGCTATCTACCGAACGTCCATTCGTGTAAATCCACCGTATATTGTACCAACGGTGGATTTTTGTGTGAATTGCCGGTTCTGCTGCACGAGGGGATAATCCCCTTAACGGTGCATTCTGGGAGGATGATCCCTCTCGTGCAGCGGTGCCTGATGGGAGAAATATGTTGTACTGTAAGTCCCCCATGTAGTCCTCTCTGGGAGTGCCCCTGGGGAGGGACTCAGGAAACCCCTTGCATGGGGACTTGTATACATTGTCGTGCCGATTAGAGGATTTCAGTTGACTCCCAAAACTGTGTCTCGTCCGGTTATTGGGAGGTTGGGGATATTGCCTTGGTGTTTTCAGCGCTTGACTGTGGATTCGTTTCTGGACCAGCGGAATTCGTGGATTTAATATTGGCATTCCGCTACAATTGGTGGCAGCGGTGGGATCCAACTCTACAGCCGAATACAGCGCATTCGAATGAAAGGAACAACCGAACGAAAAGGCAATTCGTATGAAACAAGCAGACGAAAGCGATCAGTGAATGGGGACTGATTACACGGCGTTAAAGAGACAGACGCTAAAGGAACTGCTGGAGGCTAGAGGGAAAATCGCTAGCAACAAATCGAAGGCAGCACTGATTGCAGAGCTAATGGAGGGCGACCAGGCACACAGCAGTCCACCCCCACCTGCCAGAGAGGAAACACCATACCAGAGGGAACTGAGAACCCGGCTGGAATTTGTACCACAGCCAGTAACCCTGGACATTTTAACTGTGCTAATGGCCGACGTCCAGGACTACATTATGGCACAGCAACCCCAGAGGTCACCATCCAGGGCGGAATCCATCGTCAACTCATTCTGCCCTCCAACCAAGCAGAAAATACCGTACCAGGCATTTAAAGCATTCTGCGAGGAAAAGGATGAGATAGACGGATATCTGCAGGATTTCGAGAGGCTATGCGACCTGCACGATCTGGAACCGGCCATGTGGGTACCCTTACTGGCAGGCAAGTTAGCGGGACGAGCAGCAGAGGCTTACCGCGCTGTGCCCAGAGAGGACAGCAAAGACTACCTTAAAGTAAAAAGAGCAATCCTAGAAAGATATGCCATAACCCCAGAGGCATACCGACGGAAATTTCGGGGATTGAAAAAGCCCGAAAGAGATTCCCACGTAGAATGGGCGCACAAGCTGAACCAAGCTTCATAAGGGTGGATTCAGGCAAGTCAAGCCACCACCATGGAGGAACTGCGCCAACTCATCTTGCTGGAGCAATTCTTCAACGGTCTGTCACCAGAGGCACAGGAGTGGGTAAGGGACCGAAAACCTCTCAACCTCACAGCAGCCGCCCGATTGGCAGACGAACACTTTGATGCCCAGAGACACCATGGGCTCACCAACAGGGGTCCCCTAAGACCGCCAATACAACATCACCCAGCCAGCTCCACACCCGCCAACCCTACCCCCTTCAGGCCACCACCAGGAAACCCCCCACCGCCAGCCCGCTACAATGGCAGGGCCAACATACAATGCCATACCTGCCGGCAGTGGGGGCATATGTCCCGGGAGTGCACCCAGAATCGTAGCAGGCAGGCGTGGAACCAGGTACGGCAGAATTCCGTTCCCAGGGCGGCGGCCCATTTCTACCACGCAGAACCTGACCATTCGGAGCTGACAAGTATACCAACCAAGGAACCATTGGGGGTTCTGTACGAGGTAATGTCTGTGCAAGCCACGGACAACCGGCAGCATCACCGCCAAGTTGTGTTTGTGGGAGGGAAAGAAGTGCAGGGGCTGCGGGACTCGGGAGCCACCTTGACCCTAGTGGCCCCCCATTTAATTCCAGATACGGCCCACACTGGCGGATCAGTGGCAGTCCGGGTAGCAGGTATCATGCACGTTACCCACGCCAAGGTGCATTTGAATCTGGGGCGCTGGGGAGGTTGTGGAAGTGGCTATACCGAAAAAGCTGCCCGTACGCCGCGATGTTGTTTTGGGGAATGACTTGGGGCCAGATGATTTCTGCTTTCTACCCCAGGCCCCACAAGAGGCGATATCCGCAACCACCCGGCAACAACAGGCTCAAGAATTACCGCATTCCCCGCGACACCTGAGGCTCAGGTAAGAAATCATGACCCCCTTGACAGGTACGACTTGGGACACCCCGTCCACGTTCGAAGTAGAGGTACAGACCGACCCCACACTGCAGGTATACCGGGATAGGGTAGATACGGACCAGGTGGGGCGGGAGGGAGAACAGTACAGGTGGGAGAAGAAGTTACTATACCGGGTGGCGGAAAGGGCAGTAGGCAACTCGGTGACGCTCCAAACCAAGCAGTTAGTAGTGCCCCAGAAGTATAGGCAGGAGTTACTAAGAATCGCCCATGATATCCCTCTGTCCGGCCATCTAGGGATGACCCGGACCCGGTATCGCTTAACGCACGCATTCTTTTGGCCCGGGATTTCTAAAGACGTGAGGCAATATTGTACCTCCTGTGTTGTGTGCCAGAGGGTAGGCAAGAGGGGGGACCGCCACAAGGCAAAACTGTGTCCCCTACCTATCATTGAGGAACCATTCAGCCGTGTGGCAGTGGATATAGTAGGGCCACTACCAAAACCCAGCCCTTCTGGGAAACGGTATATCCTGACCGTAGTGGATTACGCCACCCGGTACCCCGAGGCGATTGCCCTAACTAATATACACGCCGAGACCGTAGCTGAAGCCTTGATGAAAATATTCTCCCGAGTAGGGTTCCCACAGGAAATGGTCTCCGATAGGGGGACGCAATTCACGGCTGAGGTTACTCAGCAATTATGGAGGATATGTGGCATTAAGCCGATCATTAATTCCGCCTACCACCCGCAATCCAATGGATTATGTGAGAGATTCAACGGCACACTAAAACAGATGCTCCGGACATTCGGAGAGACCCATAAGGACTGGGAACGATTCCTTCCCCATCTGTTGTTTGCATACAGAGAGGTACCCCAAGAGTCCACAGGTTTCTCCCCATTTGAGCTATTGTTTGGGAGAAGGGTCCGGGGGACGTTGGATCTCATTAGAGAGCATTGGGAGGGGGAGAGTAGCGCAGATGGGACCCCAATTGTACCCTACGTGCTGGCGTTCCGGGATCGCCTGGAGGAATTGACCCAAGCAGTGCGCACCAACCTCCAGGCCGCCCAACAACGCCAGCGTCGTTGGTATGACAAGGGGGCCAGAGACCGTAGTTTTCAAGTGGGACAGAAGGTGCTAATCCTTAAACCGGTGCGCACCGATAAACTACAGGCCGTCTGGCAGGGCCCATACCAGGTGGTAGAGCAGAGATGCGATACCACCTATGTGATCGGCCCATGCTCCGGAGTAGGGAAGAGACGCATGCTCCATGTGAACATGCTCAAACCCTACTGACGGGCGACGGAGGACGGGTAAAAGAACTGATATGAAATCCCGGCGGGCGCTTTTCTAACCCATCTCGGGCACACTCCATCAGCCACCCACCGGTAGAAACCCCGACAGCTCATGCCATGACTCTTACCCGGATTCCCAATCCGGGTATGGACCATATGAGGAAAGAAATTAATTTGTGATGCTGCAGTTGGGGTTATTGAGCACCATAGCCCTGGGCACGCCGTGTCCTGGTTCCCAAGAAAGATGGTACCACCCGGCCCCATGTGGACTACCGGAGGTTGAACGACAAATCAGTCGGATCACCCGGCGCCCTCGGATAGACCTAACTGCTTGATAAGATGGCCAGGGGTCAGTATCTCACTACCATAGATTTGTGTAAGGGATACCGGCAAATTCCACTAGCCGAGGACGCCATCCCTAAGTCGGCGTTTGTCACCCCGTTTGGCTTGTACCAATTTCGAGTCATGCCATTCGGGATGAAGAACGCCCCCGCGACCTTCCAGCAGATGGTGGATCGGCTACTGGACGGGTTCCAGGACTATGCGTGTGCATATCTGGACGATATTGCCATATACAGTCCGACCTGGTCGGAGCACCTACAACACATAGGGGCAGTAATAGATAGGATCCGGGAGGCAGGGCTTACCTTGAAACCCAGCAAATGCCACATAGGGATGGCAGAGGTCCAGTACTTAGGACACCGGGTTGGTAGCGGGCAGCAGAAGCCTGAGCCCGCAAAGATTGAAGCTGTAGCCCAGTGGCCTACCCCTAGGACCAAAACCCAAGTCCTGGCTTTCCTAGGTACCGCAGGGTACTACAGAAAATTTGTACCCAACTACAGTGCCCTGGCCAAACCCCTGACTGATTTGACGAAGAAAAACCTGCCCCGGCAGGTCGTCTGGGCCCCAGAGTGTGAACAGGCATTCAATCAGCTGAAGACGGCTCTGACCAATGCCCCTGTACTGGCTGCTCCTGATCCAACTAAACGTTTTCTTGTTCACACAGACGCCTCAATGTTTGGATTGGGAGCAGTACTGAGCCAGGTCGGAGCCGATGGCGGAGAACACCCCGTAGCATACTTGAGTCGGAAATTGTTACCCCGAGAGGTGAGCTACGCCGCCATAGAAAAAGAATGCCTGGCCGTGGTGTGGGCCCTGAAAAAGTTACAGCCATATCTCTATGGGCAACCCTTTTCTTTGCTCACAGATCACAACCCGTTGGTGTGGCTAAACCGTGTGGCTGGAGACAATGCCAGGCTGCTGCGCTGGAGTTTAGCGCTGCAGCCCTTTGACTTTACAATTCACTACCGCCCAGGGAAACAAAACGGTAATGCCGACGGGTTGTCCCGACAAACAGACCTTGAGAAATGATCTGTGAGCACTCCTCCGGACATCCCCAAGCCGATCCGTTGGGATCAGACTGTGTATGCCGGCTTGGTTCTGGGGGAGCATTGTGGCAAACCTAGCCACTTGGACAATAACTAGAGACTGTGCCTTTAAGGGTTGCCAATAGGTCGGGCGAGATATGCGCTTTACACTTATGTAGATGTTAATGTATTTTCTGTATTGCCTGTACTGCTGTTTCCGCCGAATGCAAATGGCGGTTTTGTATGGGGATTTTCTTTCGTTTCACGAACGGCACTTTAGAAAGCCGTTCGTGAACCGAACGCGATACCCCCTAATAGCCCACACACTTAGAGGCGTGTGGCGCTAGTTAACCGATTGCAACATTGTTGCAATCGGTTATTAGAGGCTCTCCTGGGTGGCCGTCGTTCGACTACCGACCATGCGGCGGTCGGCCATCTTGGATCCCTTGTTCTTCAGCGGGTCCGTGTCGTCGAACGCATAGCATTACCAATAGTTATTCGACGGCAAGAACACCGCTGAGCCTCGAGGACGTTCGGGAGTTTCAGGACCAGGTTCACTAAAAGTAATCGGTTCTTTTCGTGTGTTTTGAAAGAAATGTGTTTTCTGTGCGGCGTTCGGTTATTTTAGCTGGGATCTGAGCGGCAATCTCACGAATGAGGCGCCCAGACCCCAGCTATCTACCGAACGTCCATTCGTGTAAATCCACCGTGTATTGTAACAGTTGTAGATTTTTGTGTGAATTGCCGGTTCTGCTGCACGAGGGGATAATCCCCTTAACGGTGCATTCTGGGAGGATGATCCCTCTCGTGCAGCAGTGCCTGATGGGAGAAATATGTTGTACTGTAAGTCCCCCATGTAGTCCCCTCTGGGAGTGCCCCTGGGGAGGAACTCAGGAAACCCCTTGCATGGGGACTTGTATAAATTGTCGTGCCGATTAAAGGATTTCAGTTGACTCCCAAAACTGTGTCTCGTCCGGTTATTGGGAGGTTGGGGATATTGCCTTGGTGTTTTCAGCGCTTGACTGTGGATTCGTTTCTGGACCAGCGGAATTCGTGGATTTTATATTGGCGTACCGCTACAGGCAGCTTGCCACCTAACAATCCAGGGACAAAAGGCATTTCGTCACAGAAGCGAATTAGAGATAACACACGAAAAGGATTTGGGAATGGTTATAGACAACAAACTATGCAACAATGTGCAGTGTCTATCAGCAGTGGCTAAGGCCAGTAAGGTATTGTCATGCATGAAAAAGGGCATTTATTCTCGGGATGAGAATATAATTTTGCCTTTTTAGACCACATCTTGAATATGTTGTGCAATTTTGGGCACCTGTTCTAAAGAATAATATTATGGCACTAGAAAAAGTACAGAGACGGGCTACAAAATTAAAAGGAATGGAACATATCCGCTATGGAGAAAGGTTAACAAATTTAAACCTCTTTAGTTTAGAAAAATGTCGCCTCATAGTGGATATGATAACATTATGCAAATATATCCAGGGCCAGTACAAACCATTATCTGGAAATGTATTCATAAACAGTGCTATACATAGGACATGAGGTCAAGAAGATTTTG
>OW240914.1:7051030-7084708 GCA_933207985.1 Pelobates cultripes | reverse complement strand
ATGTCTCGGTAGTAATGATCTCAACCACCGCCTGTAACCTTATAATGCGGTTGAGCATATAAATAGGGGTTCTATAACCAAAGGTACCATCCTCTGCCCACGTGGCTGGCCCATAATAATCTATAATACGCTTGGGAGGCCATTCATTATCTTCCCAGGCACCTATCTCTATGGGTCCCCTTTTCTTCCTATGATTCACATCATACACTTTAACACCTAAAGTCTCACCTGTTTCAATAGGCAACAAGAAGAAGGATGGTTTCAACATACCCAACACACATGCCCCTTCCCAGTCCTGTGGTAACTCCAAATAGGCCTTCTTACCACAGATCCAGTACAAATTCGCTGGGGCTCTCCAGTTAGATGTGATGGATAGATCAAACCATACGTCCTTTAAATTGGCATATCTTGCAAACGGGTTAGATGGTTCTGAGACATTTGAAGCCGACCACCAAGTTGTATTCTTTGTATCATCATAAGCTTTTTGCCCTAGACAAGTTAATTCTCCTACAGAAGTATTATACATCATTCCTTTCCTCGCTATGCAAACATAACCTATGATGGAGGTCTTCAATCTCCACTCTGATTTACCTCTAACACTCATATGATAGTCGGCTTGTGTAGATATTAATTGGTCAACTGCCTCAGAACCGGACATTACCTCCTTTGCTTCCTAAGGCCATTGGTCTCCCATGTTAGTACCTCCACACACATAGCAGTTGGTAACATTAAGACTACCGGCAATACTTTCGGCTAAATCAATGAACAAGTTTTTAGCATTATGGGGGATCTTATTATCTATGCTCATCTCTTCATAAAAGGAATGGTATACTTGATGAGTTTGGGAGGTTACCGTATCAGTCTCTATCCCTATAAACAATATTGTCCCAGGGTCTAAACCCGTCCCATATATTTGAAACCCAAATAAATTAACATATTTATCTAAGAACTTGTCAGGGTTATTTATAAGTATATGGATTGGATTGCATTCCATAGACTTACAATATGGATTAGTAGGCAACTTAGTCACAATCATGTCCTTGTCTGCTGTCTGTCCCCAAGTCGCCCACCCCACACAAGACCAATATGGGCAGAAGTTATAATCTCTATTTGGGCATCTTGGACTTACATATTTATTTTTACTACTGGGACAAATATATTTATCGTTAGACCCATACGTCCTCTCCCATCTAAGATCCCCACATACATTCCACGGCTTTCTACCACTTGATATTGCTTTACACGCATCAAATAGCAGAGCACCTGAAGAATATACGGATTCTAATACCGTCTTATTAATTAGGGTCCCCTGAGGATCTCCATTTCTGAGAGTCAACCAAATTGTACGGGTTGATACTCAGGACTGAAGCACTTAGGTTCTCCTACTCCTAAATGACACACACTATATTCTATATTTAAGTATCTACATCTTGATACATCTCCTTTACACTCATATTGCGAATGCCAAATTAGGGTCTGGGATATATGGTTACCTGTTCTTGTAGTCTTAATGCATACCTCACAGCTAGGAGTGTTGGTACCTCTACCTTCCTGAATATAAAAATACACATAAATAAACATTATTAAAAATACATCTTTCGTCGTCATCCTCAGTCTTCGTCCGTGTGAAGGCACCTCAGCTTCCAGGATGTAAGGACTGCAGGGAATGGAGTTCTGCTCGCCTTCACAGGGGTCCCCTCAAGACTTTCCCTGACTTATACACTCGTTGGTGAGTGGACAGGCTTTATTATGGCCTTCTCACTCACTTACCAAGTCTCTGAAACAATAAAATTTGTAATCCACAAGGTTCCTCGTCACTCCGACTGAGTCGTGCGTTTTAACCGGATCTTGCAGGGATTCTCTGGATTTACTGTAACTTGCCAGGAATCGGCTGCTGCTAGTTTAACCCTGGAGTGATGTATCCACGGAGTCACTTCGGCTACTTTTATCGCTGTAGGGGTAGACAAAAGAACAACATAAGGACCTCTCCACTTGGGCCCTAACGGCACATTATTCCACTCTTTAATCCACACTTGGTCGCCTGGGTGGTAACTATGAATTGGGGATAAATATTCACAGGTAATCTATCTTGTACCCATTTCTGTACCTCCTCCATAGTCTTACCCAACTCTACAACCTGCTGCCGGGTAATTCCTTCTCCCAACTGACTCAAATCCCCCCTTAAGTCACCAAGCACGGGAGGTGGTCGCCCGTACATGATTTCAAAAGGAGAGAGGCCCATCCTTCTGGTAGGTGTACTACGGATTCGCAATAGAGCTATGGGCAAGAGAACGTTCCACTTAAGTTGGGTTTCCTGACACATTTAGCCAACTGATTCTTAATAGTTCTATTCATTCTCTCTACCTTACCAGAACTCTGGGGTCTATATGCCGTATGAAGCCTCCACTTTATACCAAGCATATGAGTCAGTTGTTGTAGGCACTGATGAACAAAAGCTGGACCATTGTCCGATCCTATAGAGCAGGGTAGTCCATATCGGGGTATTATTTCTCGTAGCAGGAATCTCACGACTTCTCCTGCTTTCTCTGTACGAGTAGGACATGCTTCTACCCAGCCTGAATAGGTGCACACCACTACCAGCAGGTAGCGATGTCCACCCGATTTAGGCATCACTGTATAGTCAATTTGTAAATCGGACATGGGAAGTCCCCCCATAAACTGGACTCCTGGTGGCTTTACTGGTCCTTGTCTTGCATTATTTTTAGCACACGTTACACATCTACGTACAATGGCCTGAGTCAAGTTGGACAATCTTGGTATATAGAAATGTTTTCTGAGAGATTCTTCTGTACTGTCTCTCCCAGAATGTGTCCCGTTATGATAGTTTTGGACAATTTCTACCGCTAGTGATGCTGGAATAACTATTCTTCCATCTTCTAACTGATACCATTTGTTCTCCAAATACTTTCCAGGTTCAGTCCTTAACCACTCCTCTTCTTGAGCTGTATAAATTGGAGTCCATTGAGACAGTGGAGTTGGTATAAGAGCAGCTATATGCCCTACATATTCCTGTCTTCCTGATTCAGCAGCACGCTTAGCTGCACTATCTGCCATCCGATTCCCTTTGGTTACATCACCATCTCCTCTCAGATGCGCCCGACAATGTATAATACCGACTTCTTTCGGCTCCTACACTGCTTCCAATAGTTGTAGGATCTCAGCTGCGTATTTGATTTCTTTGCCTTCTGAATTCAATAGTCCTCTTTCTTTATACAAAGCTCCGTGGGCATGAGTGGTTAAAACGCATACTTGGAGTCCGTGTAGATGTTCACTCTTAAACCTTCAGCCAATTGTAACGCTCGTGTCAGTGCTATCAATTCTGCCTTTTGTGCTGATGTTCCTTTTGCCAGTGGCCGAGCTTCTATCACCTTGTCTATCGTTGTTACTGCATATCCTGCATAGCGGATCCCTTCTTTTACATAACTACTGCCGTCGGTGTATTATTGAACATCAGGGTTCTGGATGGGAAAATCACGAAGATCTGGTCTACTTGAAAATACTTCATCCATTACTTCCAAACAATCATGTTGACTTTCAGTAGGTTGTGGCAAAAGGGTAGCTGGATTTAAGGTATTTACAGTCTCTAAATGCACTCTTGGGTTTTCACACAACATTGCTTGATACTTGGTCATACGGCTGTTACTAAACCAATGATTTCTTTTGTAATCCAACAACGTCTGTACTGCATGTGGAACTCGTACATAAAGTTCTTGACCCAGAGTGAGTTTATCGGCTTCAGCTACTAGCAGGGCGGCTGCAGCTACAGCTCTTAGACAAGGTGGAAGTCCGCTGGCCACTGCATCCAGTTGCTTAGACATGTAGGCAACAGGTCTTTGCCATGATCCCAAGTACTGTGTCAATACTCCCACAGCCATTCTTCTTTGCTCATGTACATACAGGTAGAATGGCCGTGTGTGGTCAGGTAGACCTAATGCTGGGGCACTCATCAAAGCCCTCTTCACATCTTCGAATGCCGTTTGCTGTTCTTGAGTCCATAAGAAGGGGTCGTGCTCTGTACCTTTTGATAGCTGCATACAGAGGTTTTGCCAGTATCGCGTAGCTGGGAATCCATATCCTACAGAAGCCTGCTGCCCCCAAGAATTCTCGCACTTGTCTTCTATTCCTGGGTATCGGTATTTGGCACACAGCTTCTTTTCTCTCTGGCCCCATAATTCTTTGACCTTCAGAGATATGGAATCCCAGATATTTGACAGTTGGCAAACACAACTGAGCCTTCCTTCTTGACACCTTGTATCCTGCCTTCCAGAGAATGTGTAGTAGATCGTGCGTTGTTTGCTGACATACTTCCTTTGTAACTGCTGCTATCAACAAGTCATCTACATATTGTAATAATACACACTCTCCTGGGATAGACTCGAAATCTAGTAGATCTTGACTTAGAGCTGAACCAAATAGGGTAGGTGAATTTTTAAACCCCTGGGGCAATCTTGTCCAGGTCATTTGGCGTTTCGAGCCCGTTACAGCATTTTCCCATTGGAAAGCGAAGATACATTGGCTTTCTGCGGCAATTCGGAGGCAAAAGAAGGCATCTTTGAGATCTAAGACTGTAAAGTAAGTAGCCCCGCCCGGAATTAAAGCAAGCAGGTTATATGGATTGGGCACGACTCGATGTATACTAACAACCGCATCATTGACTGCTCTCAAGTCCTGCACAGGTCGATACTCATCTGTACCGGGCTTTTGAACAGGCAGCAATGGGGTGTTCCAGGGGAAGTACAGAATTTTAGGATACCATACCGTATGAACTTATCCAGATAAGATTGGATGTTCTTCTTAGCCTTCTGCGGAATATGATATTGTCTCAGGCTTACTGGATAAACCCCAAGTTTTAGTTCAATTTTAATAGGTGGAATATTGCGGGCCAGTCCTGGTGGGTTGTTCTCTGCCCAAACTCCTGGTATGTTAAATAAGGATTCATCACTCCTCGGGTTTTGGCTAGTCAACACTGTATAAAGTCGCCACTCTTCTTCCTTTGGTACGGATAATGTCATAATACCTGAGGGTCCATTAAACTTTAAGGATGTTGTTCCATTTGGTAGGAACGTAATCTGCGCTTGTAATTTGGATAGCATATCACGTCCCAGCAATTGGACTGGACACTCAGGCATATAAAGGAATTGATGTTTTACTACGTGGCCTCCCAATGTACAGAGTCGACTTTTAAGAACCGGTTTTTCAGCACTTCTTCCAGTTGCTCCTATTACAGTAATAGTTCTTCCAGATGGAGGAGCAACTAGATTAGTCACCACCGAATGTTCAGCACCAGTGTCGATCATGAACGCACTCCTTTTTCCCCTATTGATACATCGACCATAGGCTCCGCTCGACCAAGGGGGATGGAGCCCGGTCGGTATCAATAGTCCTCCATGACCGTGTCAGCCAATCCCACAAAGTCCCTACCTTCTCTATCGCGGGACCTTTGCGCTGCTGGATAGTACCTATCTTCCCTTACACTTCCTCTGTTCCCATTACTCCCTCTATTACCATTACTCCCTCCGGGGCCTCCTCTACCTCTCGCTCTGCCTCTAAAGTTTCCGTAACCTGCCCTGGGTAAGTCTCTCTCATACTGCTCTCTTTGCAGACACTCGTTCCTCCAATGCCCTTCTTCCTTGCAGTACGCGCACTGATTCCTACTCAAAGGCTCCCTATTCCATCTACCATCGCCTCTATCTGGGCCCCGTCTATCTACGCCAGCGATCGCTACCGCTAGCATATCTACCTTTCTACGCATCTTGCGCTCTTCCTCTTTCTTACTTTCTGTTTCCCTATTCATATATACTTTGTTCGCTACCTCCATTAGTTGGGTGATAGACATACCTGCAAACCCTTCTAATTTCTGTAGCTTGCGCTTAATATCTCCGTAAGCTTGGCTGACAAAGGCAGAGTTTACCATTCGGGAATTATCAGCGTCTTCCGGATTAAAGGGGGTATACAAGCGGTATGCCTCCAGTAATCGGTCATAAAAGACACTGGGCGCTTCATCACTTTTCTGAATCACCTCAACTGTCTTCGACATGTTAATAGCTTTCTTCCCTCCGGCTTTCATGCCAGCAATTATAGCGCCTCTATAGGCTTTAAGTTGAGCCATATCTGCGCCATTTACATTCCAGTCAGGATCGGTGTTAGGGTAATGTGTTGAGGCCCATGCTGCCGGATTGGCTTGATTTAAAGCACGGGCTCTCTCCTCTAGCGCCTTAATGGCCGCTTGGTTAATCCTTGTCCTTTCCTCATTATTGAACAATGTCATTAATAACTGCTGGCAACCAGCCCATGTCGGGTTATGTGTCTGAACTATCGAGGTGAACAGATCGGTCATAGCTTGTGGTTTCTCAGTGTACGAGGAATTGTGGGTCTTCCAATTTAAGAGATCGGTAGTCGTGAACGGGACATATACGAAGACTGGGTCAGCATGTGCCATTTGACCTGCGGCATCGATATAGGCTGACCCAGGATTCAGACGAAGAGGCATCTGATAATGTTTTAATTGTTGGGTACCGGCCAGTTGTCGGGTTAGTATGGGGCTACGTGGAGGGGCGTCAGTTAAAGGTTCCGGTCGAGAGGTAATAGGGCATGAGGATGTGGGAACTTGATTTTGGGAAAAGTTAGTGAATAGTATACCCCGAGCCGAGCTAGAAGAAGCTTGACCGGAAGTTTGAAGTGGCGCCAAATCAGGATATTCAGATCTAATGGGGGTTGGTCCTGGTTCCGGAAGGGGAGTTTTAATACGAGGTGGGGTGGATTCTGTACTGGAGGAGGAAGCGGAAGTGGATGGGGGCAATAGGGGAAGGGGTGCAGAGCTTCCTGCATTCGCGTCACTTCCTCTTAAAGGAAAGTAAGGGGGCGGCAAAGGGATCTCGGACTCAGGGGGCGTGTCCAAAATGGGCCTAACACCAGTCCCAGTGGACAAACAAGTCCTGGCCACCATGAGGCGACATTGCTCCTCGTGGCATATCCGGATCCATTTTGGCGAGTCGTTTACGGCCTGCCTCCAACAATCAATGTATGGAAACTGTCCGTAAAGTTCAGGCCTACCTGATACAGCCACGTGTACACGCTGTACCAGGGTTGGATCCAAACTGCCACGCAGCGGCCATGCCGCAACCAAAGTAGGCCACTCCCTAGTGCACAAAGTGACCAAACGTACAGGAGACATTTTAACCCCAAAATCACATGTTTTGAATCCCTTTTTAAAATTCCTTACCATACAACCTAAGGGATCCGAAATCGTTGACTCTGACGCGCCCATACTTATCAATGGAACGTCGTTGACAACGAATACTATGCACGCGTTCTTATTCAACAGTCACACCCGTTTCCTCTGGCAACAGCACCACGTGGTACAGTTACCGAATGAAACATACACAATAACACAATAATCACTCAGGGAGTTCCCGTACACACACAGCTGTTACACCAGTCACTAAATAATCAATATTATGCCCTTTGGCGAAACTATACAGTCACCCACGCTATAATTCTCTATATATGAATTACCCGTCTATAACACACCCCAGTAACATCGTCTTTTACTAGTATCGGTTACAGTACGGTTAGCATAGGTCAAAGCACAATTTAAGGTCACAATACAATTATTAGTGGTTATGGTGTTAAACATGCAATAGACGACAATGATTAGTACTTATATACAGTGTCAGTAAATATACAGGGTTATGGTACCGTGCACTATGATACAGCAACACACTATTAACACTCTCGCTAGACGGCTGAGCTCGCGCTATCTAACAAGATATACACTTTACTAACAATCTTTAACACATTTACAATCCCAACTAAACTATTGGCCAGTACCTTGAATGGACTACCTAAAACTATATACACCCGTTTTGGTTAGCCACACTGCCCAAACACCACATATAGCGAACTAGAGGGCGAAATTTACAAAATTGCCCTTCTAGTCTATTTACTCTATCAAAAGTCTAGTGGGTTCCAAATTTACACGCCTTCCCACTTAGCCAAGATAGGTTGAGAGCTAGCGAACCGAATTTACACAGGCGCCGCTTAGTCTCCCGGTCCCTCCGACCTAGCGAACGTAATATACACCCTAGAACGCTAGTCTAGACAAGACACCGGTGTCCGGCTAGGGCTATTTACACAGGACCCCGCCTGACTAACCAGATCAAACGGTCTTACTAAAGAGCGTTCGATCGAGCGGTGCGCCTTCGCTCCTTCCCTCCGACAGAGGGGGCAGATTCCATACACAGATTTAAACCCCTTTTGGGCCTACCGCACAATCGGTATACCCCTAGTGGGTCTGCCGTCTAAAACAGCAGTTGTCTTACCTCCTCGTTCCTGAACCTGAGTTCACACTCATCGACGGGGACACCCCAGCACTTCTTACGTAGAGGCCGATGATCTCCTGGACAACAGACCAGTGGCGCCGAGACGAAGGGAGGTCCACGCAGAAGTTCAGGGGTGCAGCCGTAGAGAACGTGGGCAAAGATAGACCGTCTCACGCCTCTGCCTCTCAGCTACCGTTGAACGATGAGCTTCCCGGCCAATGCACCAAATGATACCGGAGAAACTGACGGAAGCAAAGCACAGAGAGATGGACACAGGTTTCTTCAGGAAGGAAGAGATTCTTTATTGGATCACCGATCGGGACTCAGAGGGACTAATGTCACCAAAAATACAGCAAGTTCTGAGCCCTGAACAATAGTGCAGGCTCCCTATATAGGCACATAACTCCTCCCATATTAAGCTCCACCCGCACATTCTCTTGACCAATCATTACAAATAAGAATTAACTTCCTGCTTGACCGCATGGCTTGTCCAGCACAATGGAGGAGGGGAATACTACATCCTGTATTCTTGCACATGCTCCGTACACTACTGATCGTATCTTGCCTCGTGCAACCAACTGATCGATACGTCAGCATATGCACGTACACATGCCACGTGGTAATCTCGGCCTACTAAATTTATTTTTACCGAGATTCCGCCACAAGTATGGGGGGTGGGCCTGTTTTCTATCTGTGTGTAGGCAGGTTCTGGGGTCAGTATGGGGTTGGGCTTGTTTTCTATCTGTGTGCAGGCAGGTTCTGGGGTCAGTATGGGGGTGAGGGCTTGTTTTCTATCTGTGTGCAGGCAGGTTCTGGGGTCAGTATGGGGGTGTGGGCCTGTTTTCTATCTATGTGCAGGCAGGTTCTGGGGTCAGTATGGGGGTGAGGGCTTGTTTTCTATCTGTGTGCAGGCAGGTTCTGGGGTCAGTATGGGGGGTGAGGGCTTGTTTTCTATCTGTGTTCAGGCAGGTTCTGGGGCAGTATGGGGGTGAGGGCTTGTTTTCTATCTGTGTGCAGGCAGGTTCTGGGGTCAGTATGGGGGTGTGGGCCTGTTTTCTCTATGCAGGCAGGTTCTGGGGTCAGCATTGGGGTGAGGGTTTGTTTTCTATCTGTGTGCAGGCAGGTTCTGGGTCAGTATGGGGGTGAGGGCTTGTTTTCTATCTGTGTTCAGGCAGGTTCTGGGGGTCAGTATGGGGGGTGAGGGCTTGTTTTCTATCTGTGTGCAGGCAGGTTCTGGGGTCAGTATGGGGGTGAGGGCTTGTTTTCTATCTGTGTTCAGGGATGATGTGAACACGTTCTTGCTTTGTTTCTTATTGTGTAACTGAATAAATAAGTGGAATCTACATGGAAATTACCCAACAATTGTTCCAATTACTGTAGTTCTTAAGAATTTGATCTGCAGTAAGAATGGGAGTCACCTTTCCTCCGCATCTTCAAATGACTGAGAGCAAGATTGAAAGGGAAACAAGCAATTTTCATTGTATGCTAAGGTGAGTGTTGTGGCATTTCAGCTTGCGTTAGATTGAGGTGGAGGCCCACGATGGTTTTCTAGCTGGGAGATAGCAGCATTCTACCAAGATTATTCAATAAAGTGAGAATTCAAAGTGACTTTCAAATCTAAACTCAAAAGATTTAAACTAGAAAAGCCTGCTATATTACCAACCCATTAACTATGGCCTTAGATTTCGTTTTTACGTTAAATGTTTGACTATTGTCACTTTAACCCTGTTAGTCTGGGGCATGGAGGCATTGCAACTGGTGGTCAATGGCATTTGGAGTATAAGATTAAAGGGATTTAATTTATTAATTCACCCCTTTTAAATAAAACATTGAAAATAGCCTATAACTTGTTAGTTAACATTTTTATTTGTTATGTGTTTCCTTATAAATTTATATTAAAGTTTTAACAAGCTACTTCACAATCCCATTCAGACAAGGCACGCAATGCAAATGAAGAAGCAAAATAAAAAGTGGGGGTTACATAGTTACATAGCTGTAAAGAGACTTGCGTCCATCAAGTTCAGCCTTCCTCACATATGTTTTTGATGTTGATCCAAAAGAAGGCAAAAAACCCAGTCTGAAGCGCTTCCAATTTTGCCACAAACTAGGAAAAAAAATCCTTTTTGACCCCAAAATAGCAGTCAGATGCCTCCTTGGATCAAGCAGCTATTACCCCACTAATTAGAAATGATATCCCTGTATGTTATGTTTTTGGAAGTATTTATCCAATTGCAGTTTAAACATCTGTGTAGACTCTGATAAAACCACCTCTTCAGGCAGAGAATTCCATATCCTTATTGCTCTTACTGTAAGAAAACCTTTTCTTTGCCTTAGATAAAATCTCCTTTCTTCCAGTCTAAATGTGTGACCTTGTGTCCTATGTATAGCCCTGTTTATGAATAGATTTCCAGATAAAGGTTTGTACTGGCCCTGAATATATTTGTATAATGTTATCATATCCCCTGTGAGGCGCTGTTTTTCCAAACTAAAGAGAATTACATTTTTAACTTTTCTTTGTAACTAAAGTGCTCCATTCTTTTTATCAATTTTGTAGCTCATCTCTGATTTATAAAAAAGATGCTCTGATTTCATGCCTGCACCAATTTTCTCCAGATGTGCCACATTGTAACGAAATTCCACCATGCAGGAAGTGGTGAAGACAATTCACAGATTTTACTAATAACATGACGTAAAGTCATGATTTTATTAATGACACGGAGCCGAGTATTATGCTATCTCTTTCTTACTTTATTCCTCAGCAGCAAAGAGAAATATAAAACTGAAAGAGAAAAAATGTAAATATGAAATATAATAACAGGTACAACCAGATCTGCCTAGTAACAGGTCAGCCAATCAGCTTAGTAGGAACAGTCCATAAATGTCTTGCTTAGTACTTCCACTTCCTCTTCTTTGCCTTCTGAACCGAAGACCCAAACCAAATATCCACATCAGGAAAGAACAATCTCCAACAAGGTAGACGCCATCACAACGAAATCAAGCTGTAAAACAGAGAAATAGTAGGTAAAATCCAAACTCCGGATCTGAATGTAACATATAAAGACAATCTGGCCTGTAGGACTATAAACACCAATTATCGTAAAACTCATAAGTAAATAGACCCACTATACGTCCTAAATCAAGAGAGAAAAACCGTGAACACTTACCTTGAGGTAAAAGATCCCCCCCCGATTGAACCATAAGTATAGATCCAAACCATACCCAACGGGTGGGTGGGTGGGTGGGAATAATACTCGCCTCCATGTCATTAATAAAATCATGACTTTACGTCATGTTATTAGTAAAATCTGAGAATTTTATTAATGACACGGAGGCTCCTATTATGCTAGTTTAACCCCTTAAAACGCCCTCCGGTTTTTGTTAACTTACCCGGTCGCCGGCGGTCCCACGCCGACGTTCGCGGTGGGGGGGACTCCCAGGGAGCCCCCCCGCGGCAGATCCTTCTCCTCCAGTGCTCCCCGGCCATGTGAGAGTGGGGTCCTAGCGAGGACCCCACAATCACATGGCCGGGTAGGCTGCCTCCTGCATTGCCAGCAGGGGGGCTGCCTGTAATGACAGGTGGTCCCCCTGCTGGCTGAAAATAAAATTAAAATTACATTTATTGGTGTAAAAAAAAAAAAAAATTATATATACTTAGATCATATGTATATATTATATATATATGATCTAAGTATATATATACACATATACATACACACACGTACACCGTCTAGGTGTATTTTATTATTAATATATATATAATTATATATATATATATTAATATCAAATTACACGTAGACTGATACTGATTAAATATATATATAATTATTGTTATATATATATTTATATATAATATAAAAAAATAAAAAATGTAAATACGTTAAAAAATAAAATTAAAAAAATAATTAAAAATAAATAATTAAAAATATATAGATGTGTGTTATTTCGTTCTAACTGTATTGTGAAATTAATATATATATATATATATCAAAATACACATAGAACGAAATAATATATATATTTATACACATAAATATATACTTATATATCACTATATATATACCTATATATAAATAAAAATATTTAAAAAAAATTATATAGATATATACATATATATACACATACATATATATATACATATATTAATTCTACATATATATTTATGTAATATTTTTACATAATTAGGTATCTTAATTAATTACAATTAGCGGGACCTGCCTGACAACCCATGCCGAAAGTAAAGGGAATTTAATTTGCTAGCTCTATATTTAACCCTATAACTTTCCAAGACACCATAAAACCTGTACATGGGGGGTACTGTTCTACTCGGGAGACTTCGCTGAATACAAATATTAGTGTTTCAAAACAGTAAAATGTATTACAACGATGATATCGCCAGTAAAAGTGAAGTTTTTTGCATTTTTCACGCACAAACAGCACTTACACGGACGATATTATTGCTGCAATACTTTTTACTGTTTTGAAACACAAATATTTTTGTTCAGCGAAGTCTCCCGAGTACAACAGTACCCCTCATGTACAGGTTTTATGGTGTTTTCAAAAGTTACAGCGCCAAATATAAGGCTTGCGTTTCATTTTTTTCACATTAAAATTCGCCAGATTGGTTACGGTGCCTTTGAGACCCTATGGTAGCCCAAGAATGAAAATTACCCTATGATGGCATACCATTTGCAATAGTAGACAACCCAAGGTATTGCAAACGGGGTATGTCCAGTCTTTTTTAGTAGCCACTTAGTCACAAACACTGGCCAAAATTGGAGTTTTTTGCATTTTTGACACACAAACAAATACTAACGTTAACTTTGGCCAGTGTTTGTGACCAAATGGCTACTAAAAAAGACTGGACATACCCCATTTGCAATACCTTGGGTTGTCTACTATTGCAAATGGTATGCCATTATGGGTGTAAATTTCATTCCCGGGCTACTATACAGTCTCAAAGGCAACGGAACCAATCTGGCAAATTTCAATTTCAAATGTAACGTGCTATATTTGACCCTGTAACTTCCCAAAACGCCATAAAACCTGTACATAGGGGGTACTGTCTTACACGTGAGACTTTACTGAATATAAATATGTGTATTTTATTGCAGTAAAAGCAAACAGTATTATGACATTGACCGTTAAAATGTCATGTAGAACTAAAAAAATTAAAAAAAAACGTATTTTCTCCCATTTTTTTCATATTAAATTATGTTTCATAGCTAAATATTTGATATTAAATGAAAGCCCTGTTTCCCCTGAATAAAATGATATATAATAAGGGTGGGTGCATTTACTATGAAAGAGGTGTATTACGGTTGGACAGACATGTAGCGCAAATGCCAGGTTTTGTTTACATTTTGTTTTGTTCACAATGTGTACATTTGGCTCCGTCCTTAAGGGGTTAAAGCTGAGCCACAACTAACGAGGCAACATGGTCAATCGTGCGGAAATAAAATTCGCGGAACGTAGATTCTCTAGACCAATCCGCTGCCTTCAAGATATCATCCAGACGACATCCCATTGTAGAAGCTTTTGACGCCATGTTGCCTCTGACCGAATGAGCCGAAAATATAGAAGTATCGATCCCTGCAGCGGAAAGAAGATTCTTAATCCAACGAGTTAACATAGTTGAGGAGACCGGGAGAAACGGCTTCTTAAAGGAAATAAACAATTGGGATAAATCCAATGACCTCAATTGGTGAGTGTGATCCAAGTAGACCCGTAGGCAAGCCACCGGACTTCCCTCGGGGGTGAAGGATGTCCAAAGCCCTGACATCCGAAACCCTTTTGCATGAAAGGAGACACAGGAGCATAACCAGTTTCCAGGATAATTGCTTCAGCGACAGCTCCTCGTTAAGGGGCCACGATTCCAAGAAGCCCAGCACTACGTTAACATCCCAAAACGATGAATACCTGGATTTTGGAGGCCTAGAGTAATGAATCCCCTTCAACAATCGGCATACAAGAGAATGTTGTCCAACCGGTGATCCGTCAATATCTAGATGTCCGGCCGAGATGGCCGAACTATAAACATTGATAGTGCGGTAGGCCAAACCAGATTCAAAAAGTGTAGTCAGAAAACTGAGCACCTCCTTCAGAGGGGCAGAAAGGGGATCCAGCAGTCTTCCCACGCACCAGCCAGACTACACACGCCATGCAGATTTGTAAGCTGTTCTGGTACCCGGTGCCCAGGCATTCTCCAGGAGTCTTGTAGTAGCCTGCGGAACGTCGTGACACACCAGGGTCCCCCGAAATCAACCAAACCGTGAGCTGGAGCAGGTCCTGGTCCACCAAATCGTGCGAGTTCCCATCCGGATCCAGAAGCACATCTGGCCGCATCTTGATCATCCGTGGGCAATTCGTCGCCATCTCCAAGAGACGCGGGAACCAAGGCTGAGTCTGCCATAGGGGAACTATCACTACCAGTGTACAATCTTGTCTGGGCAAGTACGCCAGCATCCGAGAAATCAGGTTGAAAGGGGGAAACGCAAAGTGACGACCCCGAGGCCATGTCTGCAGGAACGCATCCACCGCAGTGGCTGACGGATCCGGCCTCCAACTGAAGTAAGTAGTTGAGAGTTCAGTCTGGATGCAAACAAGTCCAGTTGTAACAGGCCCCATAGTTGATCTATCTGTCGAAAGATCGAAGGCAGCAGGTGCCAATCTTTCAAGTGGCGCGAATTCCAATCCGCCCATTCGTTATCCAAGCCCGGGATGTGTTCGGCCGTAACCGCCACCGCGTTGTGGAGGCAAAACTGCCAGAAGTCCTTCGCCAGGTTCGCCAGTTGTTTTGATTTTGTGCCACCTAGGTGATTTATATATCTGACCGCGGACACATTGTCCATGCGTAGAAGGACGCAGCAGTTTCCCAGAGTTGGAGACAGGCTGCGAATGGCGAATGATCCCGCCAGCAATTCCAGACAGTTTATGTGTAGTTTCGATTCGATTTCGGACCATCTGCCACCTGTGGAGACATTTCCACAGCGAGCGCCCCAACCATGCAGACTGGCATCCGATTCTATCACCATATCTGGAGTGGTACCGAGGATTGCTCGACCGTTCCATGCCTCCATATGATTTAACCACTACCGTAATTCCTCCTTGGAGTCTCTGTCCAGGCGTAGTTCGCTTTCGTACGAACTGCCCGAGGGAAGGTGGGATCCCTTCAGACGTTGTAGTGCCCGATAATGTAGGGGTCCCGGGAAAATCGCCTGAATGGAGGAGGCCAAAAGGCCAATCACCCTCGCCAGTTGTCGTACGGAGAGAGAAGTGGTCCATAGCGTACGTCTTATTTCCTTCTTCATAGCCTTTAGCTTGGCCTCTGGAAGGAACAAGAACTGGGCGACCGAATCAACTTCGAAACCCAGAAATTCTATTTTCTGCGTCGGGGTCACCATGGATTTTTCCCAATTTATGAGGAAACCTACGTTTTCCAGAAGATCCACCGTCCAGCCCAAATGCTGTAGAAGTTGTTCGGGGAACGCGGACATAATCAGTATGTCGTCCAGGTAAATAATCATGCGTACTCCCCGAGACCTGAGGAACGCCACTACCGGTTTCATCACCTTTGTGAAGCACCAAGGTGCTGAAGAGAGACCGAAGGGCAGACAGGTAAACCTCCATTGACGTCCTTGCCACGTAAAGTGCAATAAGTCCCAGTATTCTTCTGCCATTGGAATAGTCAAATAGGCATCTTTGAGGTCCAGTTTGACCATCCAGTCTCCTTGCCGAAGCAGGTCCCTGAGGCAATGAATGCCTTCCATCTTGAAGTTATGGTAGCGGAGGAATTCGTTGAGCTGTTTGAGATTTATAACCGGTCGAACACCTCCGCCCTTCTTGGCAACAAGGAACAGGTTGCTTAGGAACCCCGGGTGGTCGTATGGGACTTCCTGTATTGCCCGTTTGACCCGAAGTTCCGAGATCTCCTTGGTAATGAGCTCGGCCTGCTCTGCCGGCAATCTCAGTTCCTGTGGTGTCAAAACCTGGACCGGGGGAGATAACAGATCTAGGCGGAAACCCCTGACCGTATTCAAAACCCACATATCTGTGGTGATCATTCCCCACATATCAAAATACAGTGCCAGTCTGCCACCCACGTTTGAATGTGAAAGCGCACATATGGGGGTACTTACCGTAAGGGCGTCTGTATGAGGGTTGATCACGTCCTCCTCGATTCTGCCATGGTCTCCCCCGTGAGGGAAAGAAAGGAGCCGGTTTGTAATCTTGGTAGGCCCGAGGGGCAGTAAAGGAACTTCTGTGAGTCCGTGAGGGACCTCGAGCTCCACGGCCGGGCGGGCGGCTCCTGTACTTCCCGGCCCCATGGAAAACCTTTGGGTTAAAGACCTGTTTTAAGTTAGACTGGGCTTTGTCCAGGGCGGTGAAGGTGCGCACAAAGGAGCCCAGGTCCTTAACAAAGGACTCACCAAAGAGCATACCCTTGGCGGCAGCACCCGGTTCTTTCACAGCTAGATTTACTAGTTTTGGCTCAATCTTGAGCAAGATCGCCTTGCGGCGTTCGGCCGACATGGCCGTGTTAGCGTTGCCGAGAAGGCAAATCAGTCTTTGCACCCATCCTATGGCCTCATCAAAATCCAGGGGGTTGTCCCCCGCCTTAGCTGCCTCTAGTAGCTCATATAGCTTGGCAGCGGGCCCCAGGGTGTCTAATATTTTGTCCTGGCAATTATGGAGTGAGAACTCCAGTCCCTTCTTGGGTTTCCAGCCCATTTTTGCCAGGAACTGGGTAATCTGAGGGTCTACCTCTGGCGTCTTGCACGCCGCATCAGGCACTGAGGGCCGTGGGCATTCAGCCCGTAGTTTGCTGCGCCCCTCCTTGGACAGAGGAGTACGCATGCGGAGGGCTAGGTAGTTAGCTATATGCTTGGGCGGGTCCCATTCCACCGAGCGGGGATGGCGAAGATCATCAGGATCGAACAGGGGGTAACCCTGCGGATCGCACATGTCTTGCCCCTCGCCCGGAGGTAGCACCGAAGCGACAGACCCCGCCTCAGCATCGGAGCCCCCTTCCTTGTAAGAGGTGTACTCATGGGCATCCGAGCACGACTCCTCACTCTGATCTGAGTCAGATCCATCATCAACATGGGCCCGCGCCCTTTTCCATTTTCTGGCCGATTTTGCCCGGCCAGCGGCTCTCTTGCGTGGTAGCGCGCCATCTTGGACGACCATAGGCACGTCAGTCAGGGCAGGTTTCACCTGCATCATATCATGGGAGACGTGTTTCCGTTTAGCCTGCGCTTTGCGGCCCGACTGAGGCTGCAGCACAGGCTGAGGATTGGGTACCACAGAGGGAGGCAGGGGTTGGGACAACGCTTGCTGAATGGTGTGAGACAGGGATGAGGATACTGATCCCATGGCCGAAGCCAAGGCCCTCTGCATGGTGGAGTCAATGAGGGCCTGGAACTCCTGGGAGGGAGTAAGGCCACTTTCCCCAGAGACAGGGGTTTGCATGGGGTCCATAATGGGGTAGCTGGGGCTGTCAGACTCCTCACCTCTGGCCTGCATGATAGAGCAGGAAGGGTGAACCCAAAACAGAAATAAATGTACTTTAAAAATCCTAACAGGGAACAGTAATGCAGTAAATGATAGAACGAAATAATCCTAACACAAACAACCTAGCAGGGGTTGAGTAACCCACAACAAATACCTGCACAGTAAAGGGAAACGAAAGGGGAGGTAAGGAGGGAGCCGACCCGCCGAGCAGACCCAGCCACGTGCGTGCCGATAATCCAAGATGGCCGCCGTGAGCAGAGCGAGCCGCAGGTACCCGGAGCTCCTCCCCCGCCAATGGCCGGGGAGCGCGTGGTACACACGCGGCCGGGAACTCCCTCGCACCAGCGGGTGCGAGGAGACAGATCGGGCCGGCAAATAACGCGGCCGCGAGGGTAGAGGAGGGAACAGGGAGCCAGAAGCTCCAAGTGCAAACACACTTCCCCTGAGAGCCGCGGATCCCAGCCTGTGCGGACAGAAATACAGCACAAGCAGGGAGACCGGGCAAAGGGGAGAGAAAACAAATAATAATACAATAAAACACAATACAATCACAAGAGCCTAAGCCACAATAAGCAATATAAATAATCAGGGCAAAAAATCACCCTGACAATCAAAATACAGATCAATATACAGGAGGTAAAATTATACTTAGCTGGTCTGAGGACAGCAGCAAAGAAAGAGGAGAAAGTGGAAGTATTAAGCAAGACGTTTATGGACTGTTCCTACTAAGCTGATTGGCTGTCCTGTTACTAGGCAGATCTGGTTGTACCTGTTATTATATTTCATTACATTACATATTTACATTTTTTCTCTTTCAGTTTTATATTTCTCTTTGCTGCTGAGGAATAAAGTAAGAAAGAGGTAGCATAATACTCGCCTCCGTGTCATTAATAAAATCTGACAGCTACGTGCCCTCGATTTTTTATTACATGGCAAGTGTCACTTTTTGATCTGACAATTACAAATAAAAAGTGTCAGAAGAGGCAAAAATGTTACCACAAATCCCCCAGGAAAGTGACGAGGAAGCTGTTGGACCGTTTATCTCCCCACTGTGCTGACTGCCAGGTGTAAAGGACAGAGCTTATAACAATGATCGACAGGTTGCCCTGTTGCAGGATAAAGAGGTGTGGTTTTTTTACACCTCACAAATACATATTTACTTAATATAGGGGATAATTAAACATAATATTAAAATTCCTGTGAAGTGTCAGTTACCCTTTAATACTCATAATGAATGCTTGTATTGTACGGCACTTCAGGAAGTATAAAAAGAGATATAGTATTTTAAATATCTATAGCTTGTTTTATTCAAACAAACATTATGTCCTCTCTCGCTTCTGCAATTTAGCTTAGTACTACTCTATAGATATTGTATCTAGATTAAACAGCAAAACTGCACTGGTTTGTCCACACGGACACTCCGCGGACATGAGCTGACCATACCATCTATATAAAGGTAGAAATGGTATTGCAGCAGCTTTTCGAAAAGTCAAAATCTATCGGTCTGCAATGATATATAGAAAGTCCCCAATCTAGATCCTTCATTTCTCCCAACATTCAAAGGCAGCCGGAGGAGGCCAACATCCAGGGCCGGATTAACATAGGGGCTGATGGAGCTCCAGGCCCAGGCCCATGGAAAAGGCCCATTAAAAAAACCTGACTGGTATTTTAATGGCACAGATGGTATTTGAGGCTGCCTGGCTGTGCTGGTATTGTAGTAATACCGCAATACAAATGCAGGTAATTTTCTCAGAATAATTGGAAATTACTCTGCAATACCAGCACACTGTGTGTGGAGAGAGTCAGAGATAGGAAGTTACAGAATATCCCTGCCTCTCTCTACTACTCACTGATCTGTGGGGGAGCAGCTACACAGCACAGAGAGTCCAGACAGCAGCTCTACAGCTCAGGTAAGTGAGGGATGGGGGGAAAGGCAGCAGGGACACATGGGGACACTGAGACACTAGGGGACACATGGGGACACTGAGACATTAGGAGACATATGGGGACACTGAGACACTAGGGGAGACACTAGGACACAGACACTGGGAGACCTGGGAACACTGAGACACTTGGGGACACTGAGACACTAGGGGACACTGAGACATTTCGGGACATATGGGGACACTGAGACACTAGGGGACATAGACCCTCGGGGACACATGGGGACACTGAGACACATGGGGACACAGACACTGGGAGACCTGCGGACACTGAGACACATGGGGACACTGGAAAACATGGGGACACTGAGACACTAGGGGACACTGGGACACATGGGGATGCTGAGACACATGGGGACGCTGTGAGACATAGGGACATTGGGAGGCACTGAGACATTGGGACACGGAGACACTCTGTCCCCCAGCCAGTGTCCCTAGTGTCTCAGTGTCCCCAAGTCTCCCAGTGTCTGTGTCTCATGTCTCTCAGTGGGCCTAGTGTCCCGATGTGTCCCAGTGTCCCCATGTCTATGTCCACAATTGTTTCCCAGCCAGTGTCCCTTAGTCTCCCAGTATCCCTTAGTCTCCCAGTGTCCCCTAGTCTCCCAGTGTCTGTGTCCCTAGTGTCTTAGTGTCCCCAAATGTTTCAGTGTCTCCATGTCTCCCAGTGTCTGTGTTCCTAGTGTCTCAGTGTGCCTGGTGTCCCCATGTCTCCCAGTGTCCCTATATGTCCCAGTGTCCACATGTCTATGTCCACAACTGTACCCATGTCTCCCAGTGTCCCCAAGTGTCTGTCTCCCAGCCAGTGTCCCCTAGTCTCCCAGTGTCCCCTAGTCTCCCAGTGTGTGTTCCCATGTCTGTGTCCATAGTGTCTTAGTGTCCCCAAATGTTTCAGTGTCCCCATGTCTCCCAGTGTCTGTGTCCCCATTTCTCCCAGTTTCCCTAAATGTCTCAGTATCCCCATGTCTCCCAGTGTTCCCATGTCTTTGTGTCCCCGGGTCTCTGTGTCCCCATGTCTCTCAGTGTCCCCATGTCTCTCAGTGTCCCCAGTATCCTAGTAACATGGGGACACACTGAGACATTGGGACACTGGGAGAAATGGGGACACAGACACTGGGAGACTAGGGGACTGGGCGACATGGGGACACTGACACTGTGATACATAGGGACACTGAGACACTGGGTGACTTGCGAGACTGAGACACTGGGAGACAGGGAGACACTGGGAGCAATCCATCTATACAGCAGAATCAAACTGTGAGTAGTTTGTTGGTGATTTTACAGAATTTTCTCTGATGTCACTCCTTGTGATTTACATCATGTGATGTCACGCATAACTAATTAATTATACAAATGATTAAGGCTGGTATTTTTTTCCAAGAAAGGTGGCAACCTTAACTGCTCTTCACATACTCTTGCTTAAAGGAGCACTATAGGGTCAGGAACACAATCATGTATTTCTGACCCTATCATGTTAAAACCACCACCCTGGCCCCTTCTTGTCTCCCTAAATATAGTAAAATATTACTTGTATTCAATTCTGCAGCTGCTGGCTCAGAAGTGGTGGTCTGAGCAAATTACAATACTTCCCCATAGGATTGTCTGAGACTGTCAACTAGGCAAATCAGGGGTAGAGCCAGCACAGGTCCAACATAGCCCTGGCCAATCAGCATCTCCTCATAAAGATAAATTGAATCAATGCATCTCTATTAGGAAAGTTCAGTGTCTGCATGCAGAGGGTGGAGACACTGAATGGCAGTGCTGCAGACTAGGCAGTACTGCCCCAGGAAGCACCTCTAAGGAGTGGCCAGTGGAGTTATTTACTCTGAAAAGAGAGTGTTTACTGCAAAAAGCCTGAAGGTAATGATTCTACTTACCAGAACAAATACAATAAGCTGTAGTTGTTCTGGTGACTATAGTGTCCCTTTAAGTTTGGAAGCTTAAGAGGGATGTATGGGAACAAAACTTGTGTGCACTGGCTGACATTAAAGTTAGTTTAGGTAATGCAGACTTTGGTCTCTCTAACACTGTGGCATGTCCCCTTTCTTCTACACTCACTACAGACACCTTTTCTCTGTCCCAGACTGTATACCAGGAACTTCTGCCTGCTAGTAAGAAGGTAAGGAGACAAGTGGACCAGCGAGTGCTAGGGGACAGTCCTTGGAAAGCATGGAGTGAGCGCATTATTAGACGCATTTATGTCAAGATCAAGGTGCTGGTTGCATAGTATGCCCTTGGTTGGACAGCCTGCAGGATTGGCGGGCAGCCTGACATGCATTCATCCCAGTCTGGCCTTCCCATTCTTTTGACAGACATGCCCCCTTTTTGGGCATGTTCACCCCTTTTGGCAGGTCTGGTCACGTGATTCGCGCCAGTGGCACACCCTTTTACCCCGCCCATTGACTTCCTGCTTCACTGGACACTGCTGTTAGGGGTTATGGATTGACTTGAAAGATGAAAACATAAATTAGAGAGAGATTAGCATAGAGTATTTGTTTTCTTATAGCTGCATTCTATGAGTTTCCCTCCAGCACCATCTCCATCAGATACATGACACTTGGGAGGAATGACTGTTTTAGTGTTTTTGGTTGATAAGATTCCGTAATTAGGCCCATCATAATTGTCAGCACCAGGCCCAGTGGGCTCTTAATCCGGCCCTGCCAACATCTCAATCCAGAACCCCATTGTATTAGCACGTAGAGAAGCACAATCTCTCTGTTCACAAAGTAACATAGAAGGAAACCATCACTGCAGCCTGGATATTAACAAAGAAGAGTCCTAATACCTTAGTCTGTGCTCACACCACTATAGCAGTCGAAGTGACAATCTTTCACCCTATTGAACCTCAGAAGACCATCTCTTGGTCTCCTTAAGATTTAAACATTAATCAGGGTAAAATCGACAGCGATATAAAATGTTTTCTGGAACTGTTAAGTCGTATTTAAAAAAAAGAAATCTTTATTTAGTGGTTTTAATGGATATAAAAGGTACAATGGCCTGAAACAAAAGCACAAATCACACAAAAAGACATAAAAGAAAGGAAAACAGTGGGTTAGAACATTGCCCACGCAAAGTCAGTTAACAGATAAACCAACACAGCAATAGAGAACTTAGAACTCCACAGAACTGTTCATTCTTAATGCTTTGAATTCCATACAATGAATATGTCCACAATCTGTGTCGTTACATCAGCAGCAGATATAGATACCGAGATTTGGCATGCTGATAGCATCTGCTACAATACCCACATCTGTTTCTAAAAATATATTCTCCAGCTAAAAGGGGGACTTCCCACATGGTCCTCCCTTATTGGTTGAATATTTTTTTGCAATCCCCTATTTAAATAGAGTTCTTTTTTTACAATTTTAAGTTCCGGCAAACCAGTGAGCTTTATATAACTTGATGGTTTTAGTAGGTATATCAAGAGGAATAGCCTTGTTAAATGCCAGGGGGATAGATCCAGGATTATTGAGCCTTAGGGGTCAGACATGGGGGTTCATTAAACTTTAGGGATAAACTTGGGGTTATTAACGTTGAGGAGATAGACTTAGGTGTTATTGAAGCTTAGGGGATATACTCGGGGTATATTAAAGTTTAAGTGATATGCTAGGGCATTATTGAAGTTTAGGGGATAGACTTGGGGTGGTTATAGAGGTTTAGGGGATAGACTTGGGTGGGTTATTGAAGTTTAAGTGATCTAATCGGGGATTATAGAAATTTAGGGGATAGACTTGGGGGGGCGGTTATTGAAGTTTAGGTGATATAATCGGGGATTATAGAGGTTTAGGGGATAGACTTGGGGTTTATTGACGTTTAGAGGGTAGGTTTGAAGGATTACTTTCAAGGTAGATGGATTCGTAAAATGTAATGAATTCTAGTGAACTTTTCATCATTGTTGCTGCAACCTTAGAGATATACGCTGGGCTGACAATCTTTTTTTTCCTGTTAGATACATTTTAAAACTATACAGATAACAGATTTTTACTTTTATATTTTTTCAGAAAATATTTTCCTTTTTTTTTAAAAGCCCATTCGCTGCCAGTTTTTACAAGGTTCTCTTCCACATTCCTAAAACAAGAATGAAACCTTATTGGCTTATAGGACAACTATCACCATTTTAAAATTGATATTAACATATAAATTATAATGTATGCATTATAGTCTATGTACGGTCAAAGACTGGGCAGGTAACGGAGAGTCGTATGTACAAGCAAGGGACAGCATTCACTGAACCAGTTACAGTGTTCAGATTGTGTGTGATCTGTGTTTGGAAAAGCATTGCTTCCCACCACATCGGGTGTACAGCTAGTTGTTCACACATAGCAAGGCCCCAGGGAGAGTGCGCAGCTTAACGGACAGGGGCACATGTATGAGTGTGGGATGGATGATGCATGATTGGCTATATGCTACATGTGGGAGTGTGAGATGGATGATGCATGGTTGGCTATGTGCTACATGTATGAGTGTGGGATGGATGATGCATGATTGGCTATATGCTACATGTATGAGTGTGGGATGGATGTATGTGCATGATTGGCTATATGCTACATGTGTGGAGTGTGAGATGGATGATGCATGGTTGGCTATGTGCTACATGTATGAGTGTGGGATGGATGATGCATGATTGGCTATATGCTACATGTGGGAGTGTGAGATGTGAGGAAGTGGGTGGTGACAGATCAGACTGACCTCAGTGCCACTTAGGAGCCGGGCCAGCAACAAGTTTCCCACCCACCCTCCCTTTGCTGCTTTGGGCCCGGGGGGTTGTCACAGCGAGGCGGGGGTGTGTCCTTGCCAAATAAGGGATGGTTTGGTAGATTAGATGAAAAAGGGGGATAATGGCCGGGTCTCATCCTCCCCCTGTCTCTTATGGTGAATCTGGAGAAGGTACCAGGTTGGACGTGTCCCCACTGGGTTGTAAGTCGACCGGTGGGGAGCATTATGGTTGGGCCCCACCGAGTTGGTGGGGAGCCCTGAAAAGGAAGATGTTTTTATTATGCCAAGGGGGGGAGGTGAGAGCCTTGGGGAAGTTAGATTGGCAAGGACGGTTTCTTTGGTTACTGTATGACTATATGCAAATTGTTTATGTTAATTTATGATATTTATTATTTCGTTATATGTTTAAGGAGTCATACAGTATTTGGTTGTGTTAATAAATGCTGTGGCCTGTTTTCTCCAAGAAGTTGTCTGTCGTTATTTGACGGGGTAAGTTATGGTTTTATGGGGGATGAAAGGAATGCTATCCAATGCCCACTACGTACATACAAGGATAAACGAGGAAATACAAGGAAAACACGTCAACATGTCTCTCATGTGCAACAAATGCCTAGACTGTGCGGATTGTAGATGTGCAGGTACCATGAGATGGCAAAGAGTTGTCATCATAGTTTTCTAACTTGGGTTTCTTGGAAATCAAAAGCTGTAAGTTTTAGATGCCTCGTGAGGATGACGTTTTGCATGATACTCTCTTAACAGAAGCATTTTCGGAGATTAGGGATTTGGAGTGTCCTTTTAAAGGCAGAATTAAAACTCTCCCTTTCAGCACAACCGTGAGAGCAGTAAGATGTGCTGGTTCCTGTAAACCCTAATTTTCTAAAATAAAAACTATGGTTACGCTCTTTTGTCTTCTCCATCACCCTGTGAGACTCAAATGCGAGACTCATATAAAGTTTATGCTGGGGCCCTTCATCCCCTATTTCCTTGCAGTCTCCAGTGGCTAGTAACTGTGTAAATAGAGGGTCCTGCAGATCCCAGTGTTTATATCAGTGTCACAATGTAGTGATTATGATGTCAGGAGTTCCCTTTGCACTTTGTAAGATGTCTTAGAAAGGTTTAACTTTTTACCTGGGATTTGCCACAGGCGACTCCCTGCCTCCCTTACAGCCTTCGGAGTCGAAAGCTCCTGCACAGGAACTTCTGTATCTCTCCTGAGCCAAATACTGTAGTGTAGAGGAAAACAAGTAGCAAGAGAGGTGAGAACGGACAACAGCTGAAATAGCCTGCCCTTCGGTCGGTCCCCGCTCAGTTCTCAAGCTGATTTTTGCTCATCTTGTGCCATTACAGAGAGAACATATCTGAAACATATCAGACTGGTCCAACCCGTACGGGCAGTCCAGATCCAAAATGCCAGCAAGTTCCCTCTGCACGAGAGATACGGCAACCCCATACTGTAGTGCAGGCCCAGTTCATTGGCTAAACACAGCAGTACACACAATATTTGGAATTCGGCTGTACATCTACAGAGGGATAAAAATACAATAAATTCTACAGATTTTACATTGATTTTTTTTTTGTGAACCATATAATTGGTGGAAGGAGGTCAAGAAGGTGATAGCCGCACAGCCTTGATCTTATATTCCCTGTGAGTGTTTCTGGAGCACAGAGGTTTTACTGTATTTCACTAAATGGTTTATTTTTATTCCTTTACAGATGTATAGCGAAATCCCAACTATTGTGCGTATCTTCCTGCTCATTGGCTGACAGCAACAGCTTATCACTGGTGGACGCCATGTAAGTAGTCAAACTGTTCCAAAATGGTTTGACTACTCACATTCAGGGGCCACAAGGACTCTTCTGGAACCATAACTGTGACAGAAGCTCCCATGCCATGGCCTTTTGAAGAGGCTCTGCTCAAAGGCCAGCCTCTTACCCACAGACTATGGACCTGGTCTCAGTAGTCCCTGGAAGAGGTTTGTGACAGCAGCAATCAATGTAGAAACTATTCATTGTTACTGGATAACTCTGCAGAGCCCTATACTAACTGCCTAGGGGTGCGTTCATTTGCAGAAGAATTGAATGCAAATGAGGGCAACCAAATACATGCTTAAATGTATATATAATTGCTTGTTATTTTGAAAATGTTATTGGTATTATATAGTGCATGTATTAATTTTGAATGCTTGTATATTAATGTTCTTTAGACAGTGATACCTCGGTTTACAAACGCCTCAGTTAACAAAATTTTCGGTTTACAAATGAAAATCCATTGAAAATAAAGCCTTGGTTTACGATTTTTTCACAATACGAAGAAAAGTTTCCGCAGGATGCATTGCGTCTGGGAGGTTTATAGCGCCGCCCCCTGCATGCTGGAGCCTGTGGGTAGCACATGGTGTCGAGTGTGGAGGTGTTGGAGCGGTTCTTGCATCGAGTTTTGGAGCCATTCTGGAATTTTTTTGCAGCGGTTTTGGAACCTTTTTGGTGCATTTCCCAAGCGGTGGAAAGGTAGGGAGCTGAACTCCGTTGTTTGCATGCGTTTTACTGTGTGTTCTGTGGGTTGGTTTCCATGCCGGCTCATTTTGACTTTTTTCTGACCTCTGGAACGTATTAATTGGTTTTCAATGCATTCTATGGGAAACCACATTTTGGTTTACAAATTTTTCGCAATAAGAAAAGTCCTGGAGAAGGCATTAAATTCGTAAACCGAGGTATCACTGTATTTGTATTTTATAGAAGTGTCACAGCAATTTAAATGTTATGAGCATTTGGGCTAGTCCAGGGCTCGAAAAAGTTGCTTAGAATCTAGGGGCCAGCAAAAAGACGTTAGAAGCCAGGTTTTTCAATATCAAAAATACAATTCTTAACGGGACACTATAGTCACCGGAATCACTACAGCTTTGTCTATAACCTGTCCTTCCTAATAACACTTTTAGTGACAGTCACTCTATAGTGCATCTAGGGTCAGTGCTGCAGAGTGCGCTGCACAGTGCACAGTTCCCGATTCGATGCATGTCTATGAGGAGATGAAGATTGACGTAGTGTGGCATTTTGCCAAACATGCACAATAGCCTCTTAATGCTTTTCATATGAAAAAGCATTGGATTGGCTGAGATCATCAAGATTAATGATCGCAGTTACGGAGGCAGGGCAAGCTGCGGCAAGACCAGCACAGCGTGGGGGAAAGAGGTGAGTAAAAACCCCTTTTCCATGTAAATGGAGGGGGACCGGTCCTCTGAACACACACATTTACTGGCACACACACTCACTGACACACACTGACAGACACACACACATGTACTCACTGACACACACACTCACTGACAGTCACACACACACACACTCACTGACTCACTCATTGACAGACACACACATACACTCACTGAAAGACACACACAAACACACACACATACTGACAAACAGACAGACACATGCAGGGAGATGACTGGACCACAGGAAAAGCCAAACAAGTCCAGCTCTCCCAAAGGTAGGGAGGCTGGGTGGTCACATTAATGTGTGTGATTATTCACACTCACTGACAGACACACACACACACACACACATACTGACAAACAGACAGACACATACACACAGTCACTGACAGACACATTCACTGACAGACACACACACACACTCACTGTGACTGCAATAATCACAAACATTTTGTCACACACATTAATGTGACCACCCAGCCTCCCTACCTTTGGGAGAGCTGGAGTGGTTCAGTTTTTCCTGTGGTCCAGTGGGGCTCTAGTCCTCTACCTGCTGCTTCCTCAAGCACTGTTTAGTGATGCCGAATGACGTCCTATTCCGGCTTCCGGCATCAGTGCAGGCAGCGCGAGGAAGCAGAGCAGCCTGGTCCAAGCTACCTCTTGCACCTGCCCATCTGCCTTAATCCTCCAGGAGCCTCCCACCCGTGCACATGCCCACGCTCTTCCTCAGCAGGCTGACCACTCGCATGCACGCCCATGCTCTTTATGAGCCGGCAGGCCGGCTTCCCGCCTACACTCAATGGCAGCCGACCACCTCGGGGGCTGAATAAGCTAGCAAAACCCAGGTGCCAGGACAAAAATCGTAGTCGCCATGGTGACTTGGCACCTGGGATTTGTCGAGCTCCAGGCTAGTCCCAAGTAAAAATAAAGAATAGTTAGTTCCATTTGGAACTGTGTGTCCTGTGTGCATTTTTAGGGATCCCGGTGACAGAGTCTTTAGACCCGTTGGCTGGCTGCATGATCCCTCTAGCCCTGGGATAAATCAAGAGATGCAAGTGCTTTTGTAAAGATAGGAGCAAACACAATAAGCAGAGCTGAAGAGCAATAGGCAGAGGGGATGCCTGGAAGAAAAACAGCAGAGGAATAGGCAGAGGGGACAATAAATAACTTGAAGAAGAGTCTGGTCGGGTGGAAGAGTTCCGGAGAGACCACAGTCAAGCTTCGGGGACTGAGCATAAAGCGTTTCAGTCTCCCTCCCCAAGAGCTAGCAAGTGGATTGGGCGGAGGTATCAGTCGGAGTACAGGAGCTCTGTCACAATACCAATAACATTTTCAAACCCAATAAAAAGCAATTAAATATACATTTTATGACTTATTTGGTTGCCCTAATTTGCATAAAAGTCTTATACTTCACATTTCTAGTCACTAGTCACACTTCTAGACAGTCAGCAGAGGGTGCAGCAGAGTTATCCAGACATTGACACTTTCTGCATCTTCCAGGTACTCCTGAGACCAGGTTTATAGTCTGTGCGTAAGAGGCTGGCCTTTAAGCCTCTCTGAAAGGCATGGAAACTCTCTATAGTGGTTATGGTGCTTGGGGCATTCCTTTAATTGCCGTTAATCATACTCTTTAGTGGCATTGAAATAATGCTAAAAAAAAGTTTTCCATGTGTAAGACACTGCCCCTTTTAATGAGAAGCCATTGGTGTCACTGATTCAACGTTTTCTCTTTGTGTTTCTTTCATCAGTGACACAGCCAGGTTATGCCGAATTTTGTCATTAGAAAATGTGCTACCAACTAAGTTATTTTACCAGTTACCAAATTGACTTGGTTGGTGCCAGAGTCTGCCCCAGTGCCACATGAACCGATACGAATCAAGATCTGTTTTTTAAAAATAATTTCCCACTGATTACTGAGCTGATGTCTACGTCGGTGCCTACACTGGCTAGAGAACTGAATTAATCTCACATAATACACAATACATACAGAAAGGTCCCAGATAAACCTCGCTGGCTTCACTAGGCAGGTCGCAAGCGACTGACATAATAACATCACAATCCAGTTCAGTCACAGCCAGGGAACACATTGCATTGACAGAAACATTGATACTTTCAGGGGCATTGGGGAAAAAATCCCCACCCTCTTCCATGCCAGATGTACAACTCTAAACCCTAACATTTTAGACTTCACATTATGGCACCAAATCATTGGATGAATTCAGAGTGCTATACAAACTAATGTCCTGGCTAATCCATGTCAGCATCACCTAAGGAGAGCTTTATGACTCAAAACATGGGGCGCTGAATATTCCTCAATGACTAACCTGTATTTACTTCCTTTTCAAGGTAACCTGCTCCTTGGGAAACCATCTCCAAAGCAGCTGGAAAGCCCTTCTCCCACAACACAAAAGAGTCAAAGCTATTCTGGTGGATGGGGAAGGAGAAACAGAGAGCAACCCTCATTTCAAGATTCGGATCATATAAGCCAGGATGGTAATGCACAAGAACCCCCTACTGGAATTGTCAAGCCTATAAGGGTGCCAGAGGTAAATGCGGGGTCCAGATAAACTGAGGTCATAGCCCGCCTTGGAATATTCACCCACAGCTGGACCTTGCATGTAAAGGATTAGTGGGTTCTCTCAATTATATAAAAATAGGTTCTGGACCGCCTGGCACCCCGACTGGGTACCACCATCAATCGCTGCTTCTTAGTAGTACCATAATCACCGCACTGAACACCATAACCACCGTAAATCTCACAAACCGCCGCAGCTTGGTTGGGGTCTCGCTGTCCTCTACCCACCCTGGACCCAAGACCAGGATCGAGCCAGTGCCAGTGAGAAAGGTTGGGAAGCTCAGTACAAGAACCCCTTAGCTCAAGGAGTCTATAGATTTTGGTTTTGTATTGGCCAATCACATTTCTGGAACTCAGAGCAGTATACAAAGCCATGAACACTTTCAAACATCAGCTGAAGAACAAGTGGATCAAAGTCCAGTAAACAACGTGACAGCAATGGCATACATAAACCACTAAGGCGGGACGAAGAGCCAGAAGTTAATGCAAGAAATAAGACCTATCATTTTTTAGGTTCAAACAAACCTAGAAGGTGTAACGAAATCCCCTATTTACAGACTATACGAACAAGCCTGTTCGGTTATTTGGAGAATTACAGCGGGATTTCGTGGAAATAACAATAAATGCGAAAGTGGCCAACCCCAGATAGCTATAGTATGGAACTTGCAGTCGGCTGCAAACACACGAACGGCCAGTGAAAGTCAAACTTCGGTCGACGATTCTGAGAACTGTGTTCGTGGGATCTGAGCGCTATTCGCCTAGAATATGCCCTCAGATCCAAGCTATCTGGGGATAGGTGGAACTTAAAGGTTATGTTGTGTAAAAAGAAAGTTATATATTCTTATTCTGTTTTGCTAAATAAGAAAAGCCATGCTTCTTTCTTCCTGGAGATAATTAAGGCTCTCTTTGCTACCTTAAGTTAATTATCTCCAGGATGGAAAAGAGGGAGTGATTTATGTAAAAGGGGAGTGCTTATGCTATAGCCACTGTGATTGGCTACTGTGTTACTTTTGTCCCAGTCTTCCATCTGGTCCCTTAGGGGAGTGTCCACCAGGTGGAAGACCTGCATAAATACCGGGCGGGTAGCCCACAGTAAATCAGATCATCTTGTACCTTCATGAAGTTTCGGCTCATGTTTGGGGGATTGGAGAAACTACACTCTGGGGATTGCTATAATCACTATACTCCCCAGGGTATAATCACTAAGCTCTGCTAAGAGCTTGTTCCTGTTCCTGCTCTTTGGAATTCGGAGAGAGGTCGACCTGCTGGAAGCTGGACCTAGGTCCTGGGTCCAGAGTGGGTGGAGACGGCGAGATCCCAACCAAGCTGCGGCGGTTCGTGGGGTCTGCAGTGGTTATGGTGTCAGGCAGAGTGCTTGGAGTCCTCGGAAAGCACTAGGAGCATCCGTCGGCGGAAGGTACCCGGTCGGGGTGCCAGCGGTTCCGTTACAGAAGGTCTTTCTGCTATTCATCTGCCAAGAAACTACAACAAAGTTGCATATTTTGTGAGCTGGATCTACCCAGGAGAATGGAAGCTAGATCTAGATATTTTTCAGAGGATATTCTAAAGATGGGGAAACCAGAAATAGATCTTATGGCCACCTTTTTTCGAACAAGCAAGTTCCCTCCTTCTACTCCAAGACATTTTATCTTGGAGAGCTTGGGGTAAAGATGCTCTGACCCAGAAGTGGACTATTTACCTGAGGAAAATCTGGATTAAGTAAGTGGAAGTAATCGCCATTCTTCCATATTGGCGCAGGTGACTTTGGTTTCTGTTTCTTTTCTGAATGTCACAAGAAGACCCTTGGGATATTGACCTCGGCTTTCCCATGACCATTCTCTGTCTTTCAACTTATTAATCCTGCCATTCTAAGGATTGGTTTACGTTCTGTCTATTTTTCTATTCTATGTAGATGTTACGTAGTTTTGCGTGTTGGATCACATAAGTAGTCGTGACATTATGACAGGGCCATGGATCCTGCAAAACTATGTAAGCATATGATAGCCTGTGAGAGTAGGGTGGAGGATATGGATCACAGGCTAGACCAATTTGCCCAAGCATTCCAGACCTTGCTCCAACGAACGGCTCATCTTAAGTCACTTCAGGTACAGCTGGTTACTCCGCTACTGGTACCTATGGTTCATAAAGCTCCCTACATAACCCTTTCTCCTTCACCTCATTTTGGAGGTGATCCTAAAGAATAGGTCAAAGATTGGCTACCTTATGAACTAGCTAACGGGTAAGGCATTAACCTGGGCCAACCCTTTATGGGAAAGCAGCAACTCCATCGCCTGTAATTACAATGAATTTTTAGCTGAGTTCAAAGCGACCTTTGAGCCTATGGGAATAGAAAAGAATGAAGCCAAAGCCTTGATGAGAATCAAACAATGTAATCGCTCTGTGGCTGATTATGCCATCGAGTTTAGAACTTTAGCCTCTGAAGTAGACTGGACCAACAGCGGGCTGGTTACTGCTTTTTCAGAGGGTCTATCCGAAAATGTACTCGATGAGACCGCAGCTAGAGACCTTCCTGTCAATCTTAACAAATTTTTTACCTATATGAGTGACATAGCTAACAGATTGAGAGAAAGAGAGAGAAGCAAACGGCTGTGTTTAGCCCCTCATTTTTCTAATCCTGTCGAATCTGTTCCTGTTCCACCTTCAGAAACTGAACCCATGCAGTAGGGGGTAACCAAACTTACTGAAGCAGAAAGACAATATAGAAGAAACAAGGGTTTATGTTTATATTGTGGCAAAAAGGTCCATCTTAGAATTTCATGCCCTGTAAGTCCGGAAGACATGCGCACCTAAGGACAGTTCGGGGACCGACCTTAGGTGTAATGTATATGTCCCCTAAATTAACTAAAAACCATTTCCTGGTTAAACTTAGTCTCCGGTGTAACAACACTACTCTTCAATGTGAGGCTATTATTGACTCTGGGGCAGCGAAGAGTTTCATTAATAGGAAGTTCTCTGCTAAACACCACCTGCCATTAAGGCAGAGAAACAGACCTATATTAGTCGAAGCCATTGATGGGAGATAGTGGGATGGAGAGAGGATTGCAAGGGTTATTGTAAGAGCCTTATGCCTCAACATATTGACATTATCAATGTACCTACTGCACCTCCCTTGTCAACAGAGATTCCACCTCAGTATCTGGAAGTAAAGGAGGTATTCAATAAAGTACAGTCAGAGACTTTCATCATCGGTCTTATGACTTTCCTCATTGGTCTTATGACTGTTCTACTGACCTTTTGGAACCATGCCTCCTAAAAGAGGAGTATATGCTGTTTAGAGGAATACATAAAAGACTCTCTGAGAAAAGGGCACATACAAAGATCCTCCTCTCCTGCTGGGGCTGGGTTTCTAAAAAAGAGGTTGGGGC
>OW240914.1:7003579-7048688 GCA_933207985.1 Pelobates cultripes | reverse complement strand
CTATTTCGGCAAGGCATGCGAACACCAGTCGTTCGGGAGTTTTTATGCATTCGTGTGGACTTTTACCCAGATAGCCCTCCCATGGAGTCATTCGTATACCGAAGGACTGGTGAAAGACTTTGACTCCATGGCGATTCGACTAGATCGGATCTGAGCGCTATTCGGTGAAAATATGCACTCAGATCCAGGCTGTCTGGGGATACGTTAAACGAACTATATCCATTCGGTATTTTCCCAGTTATGTATTTTAATGTATTTTTGTCACTGTATTTTAAAATGGCAATTGTCTCTACCCTGGGAGATAATTAGGTTTCTTCCTAATTATCTCCGGAGTAGAGAAGACGGATTTGTGGGTAAGATGGGAAGGGCTCATATTGAAGCCACTGCGATTGGCTACTGTATAATATATTTTACAGTCTTCCACAAGGTCCCCTCGGGGAGTGTCCACCTTGTGAAGACCTGCATAAATACCGGGCAGGTAGCCCCCATTAAACAGATCCTTATTTGACCCTCAAGACGGAGCTTGGTCTCGTTTGTGGGGGAATTATTACTGGGACAGCGCTTTCGTTATTTTTAGCTTTGGAAGGCGTTCGACTGTTTTGCTGATCGGGAGTTGCCGTGTTCGTGGACTTCGTTCGGGAGTTTGGCGGTCGGCTGGATATAAACTGCATTTCTGGAGAAGGGGATTATTTACTAAACGGCGGCTTCATCTACCTGGCGGTGAGTGTCGTAACAGGTATTATTATACAGGCAGTGCCTTCCTTATTAATGTATAGATACTCAGTATTATTATACAGGCAGTGCCTTCCTTATTAATGTACAGATACTCTGTATTATTATACAGGCAGTGCCTTCCTTATTAATGTATAGATACTCGGTATTATTACACAGGCAGTGCCTTCCTTATTAATGTATAGATACTCAGTATTATTATACAGGCAGTGTATCCTTATTAATGTACAGATACTCGGTATTATTATACAGGCAGTGTATCCTTATTAATGTACAGATACTCTGTATTATTATACAGGGCAGTATCTATTTATATTGCAACTTGTAGAGGCAGTGAGAGTTGTGAATTATAAGCAATAGTGGTGCAAAGTTCTAAAAGTGAAGCAATCACTATGGAAACCAATAAATTGTTCAGTACAGACCAACGTCGCACCACATTCTCTGACTCACCTCTCGCTGACCTCTTTGACTTTAAGAATGTTGGAGAAGAGAATTTTTCTCTCTCTAATTATTAAGCAATCGAGAAGATCTCGGTATCCCAGAAAATGTTCGGTCAGCACGTTAAGTGAACGGAGATAAGATGCCTCCGATGTCAAAACTTCAAACATGCTCTAGAAAGAAAATAAAAACAAGCAGGTGTCAGTAGTGGGATATGACAAACCAAAACAACTCTACAGTAAGGGGACAATGGTACATTTCTGGGGTCTATTGAATATCAGATTTATGCATGAATTCGGTCTGTATTTATAAACACACCATCGTCATTTATACATTATTTGTCCCCAGTGCTCTCTCTTTGTTACCCCTGTGATATGGGGACATTTAAATTTGCTTTGTATCACAGTGTTGTTGCTGTCAATACAGACATATAAAAATGTATTAAAAGAGAAAAACAATCCTTAGAAGTGAAAGAGTTGATCTATTTCTAAATTATCCAAAAGCATAGAGTTTTTTCCCAGTCTTGCCATCGGGTGGTCAGCTCACATACAACGCTGTCAGCGGAGTTCTCTATTCTGAGAATTGAGTGACTGTAGATGGAATGGACACTATTTTAATAAGAAATATCTACACTTTAAAGTCATCCCAAGAATATATACCCCACAGGTGTAACACAGAAACACACCTTGTCATTGGGATCGGGATCGCAATGCATCACCCAACAAATATGCACCGCTCAAAGCACACAATATCTGAATGACCACGGACACATATTTGCCCAACGTTGGTCATTTTACCTGTAGTGGAGCGGCAATTGTAGCGGAGCGGGAATATTAAATCCCACGATCTACGCTGGTTCAAAAGGTAATCCACAGTCAAGCGCTGAAAAGCAAGGCAATATCCCCAATCTCCCAGTAACCGGACGAAACACAGTTTCAGTCAACTGAAGGCTTTATTCACAGGCTCCACAATTTATCCAATTCCCCATGCAAGGGGTTTCCTGAGTCCTATCCCAGGGGTATTCCAGGGGTGGACTACGTGGGGAACTTAATGTACAGAGCCTTCCTCCCATAAGGCACTGCTGCATGAGAGGAATCCTCCCACTGGAATATACTGTTAAGTGGATTATCCCTCCGTGCAGCAGAACCGGCAATTTACTTTAAAATATACAGTTTTTCGAATATTAGGTCTATTTGCACGAATGGACGTTCGGTAGATAGCTGGGGTCTGAGCGCATCATTCGTGAGATTCCTGCTCCGATCCCAGCTAAAACAACCGAACGCCGCACGAAAAACATATTCATTAAAACACACACTTAAAAGACCGATTGCTATATGGGGAACAAAATACCGAACGGCCCGGAACTGCCGAACGGCCTGTAAGCTCAGCGGTGTTCGCGCCGTCGAGTAGCCGTTTTTAGTACCACACGCTCGACGACCAAACACCGCTGGGGAAACAAAGGATCCAAGATGGCCACCTAGGAGAGCCTCTAATTACCGATTGCAACATTGTTGCAATCTGTTAACGAGCGCCACATGTCTCTCAATGTGTGGGCTGTTACAGGGTGGTTATTTCGGTTCACGAACGGCCCGCAAAAGTGCCGTTCGTGAAACGAAAGGGAATCAGCTATCTGCTTTCAGCAGGCAATACAAAGCTACACAATCGTATTACAGTATACCCAGAAACACACATAACACGAAAATCATACAGGCAACCCTTAAAGCGATAGTACATAAATAATGTCCAAGTGGCTAGATTTGCCACATTAGCCATGTCAGAGGAATTTAGTGATTTAGAGGTTTGTTTGATTCCGTGCCCACCCAGCGTTTATAAACGCTCACCTCTTGCATCTTCTTCTGCTCGTTTGTCATCCCGTCCAGCACGCCGCTCTCCCGGACGGCGGGCAGCTCCTGCCACAGCGTGTTGTGTTGCGTTGCTGACCTACGTCCTTGTTTTGGGGAGCCGCCAGATGAGACAGGGCTGTCATGGGAGTAGTCGTAGCTGGTGAAGCTGCTGTTTCGGGTCACGGTCTGTCTTCTGATCTCCTTTGTGATCACAGCCTGGCGGTACGTCTGATAGAGTGGCTCTAAAAAGAAGACAAACAGAATTGATATATCAGATGTACAAGCTTTGTACAGAGACCACATCGAATAGGATCTCTTGGTTCATAGCATTAAGACACGCTTATACATATATACTTACCTGTAATATTATTATTTATAAAGTGCCAACAAATTCCACAGCGCTGTACAATGGGTGGACTAACAGACACGTATTATCATCTGCCTTCTCCTACACAGCCACCACTGTGGATGCTAGACACATTCTCTACTGAGTGGGAACAGTTAATATTTAAATTCTAGAAATGGAACACATGAAACAGCTTTTTTAGCGGATACAATATGTACAGAGAACGTCGTTATTATACAGGAGTCCCAAGAAGAACAAAAAAAGAATGATCTTTACTTTGTTCTATCTCCCACGGTTTAAAATATTTTTAGTAATTAATATCATCCTAATTGCCATGGAACTATTTTCACGGATCAGTATCCACTGTAGTGAAGAAGTATGTGCTACAGTCAGATTGGGAACATTAACTCCTGGATAAAGGGTTACCACCCAGTGATGGTCTAGACTTTTAGTATATTGAGGCTCTGGAGCTCTGTGATGAATAGGACCAGGTCTCCACATAGCATTCATCATCAATGCTCCAACATCTACAGAAACCACCGGGCAGACAGTAACCCTCCCCCACATACCAGTGGGTAGTCAAAAACCCTTTCCAAATACCCCAAACAAAACTGGGAGGACAGTATCACCCCCAACCCCCCCTGCACTATAATACCCCAGATACTAGAGCATAGACTGTACCCCCCACACGCACTCTAATACCCCACACACCAGTGGGCAAACAATAACCCTTCCCAAATACCCCAGACAACACTGGAAGGACAGTAACCACCCCAACCCCCTGCAGTATCCCCCTCTAATACCCCAGACACCAGTGGAGAGACCGTAACCCTCCTCTAATACCCCAGACACCAGTGGAGAGACAGTAACCCTCCTCTAATACCCCAGACACCAGTGGAGAGACAGTAACCCTCCTCTAATACCCCAGACACCAGTGGAGAGACAGTAACCCTCCTCTAATACCCCAGACACCAGTTGAGAGACAGTAACCCTCCTCTAATACCCCAGACACCAGTGGAGAGACAGTAACCCTCCTCTAATACCCCAGACACCAGTGGAGAGACAGTAACCCTCCTCTAATACCCCAGACACCAGTGGAGAGACAGTAACCCTCCTCTAATACCCCAGACACCAGTGGAGAGACAGTAACCCTCCTCTAATACCCCAGACACCAGTTGAGAGACAGTAACCCTCCTCTAATACCCCAGACACCAGTTGAGAGACAGTAACCCTCCTCTAATACCCCAGACACCAGTGGAGAGACAGTAACCCTCCTCTAATACCCCAGACACCAGTGGAGAGACAGTAACCCTCCTCTAATACCCCAGACACCAGTGGAGAGACAGTAACCCTCCTCTAATACCCCAGACACCAGTTGAGAGACAGTAACCCTCCTCTAATACCCCAGACACCAGTGGAGAGACAGTAACCCTCCTCTAATACCCCAGACACCAGTTGAGAGACAGTAACCACCCTCTAATAACCAAGGCACCACTGGGCAGGCAGCACCCTTCTCTAATACCCCAGAAACCAGTGTGAGGAGACAGTAGCTACTGGGGTGGGAACATAAAATACTACAGTCAAAACTAGTGGCACTAATAATTTCCATCACTTAATTATATACATAGTGATCGCATGGCAAGGGATAGGGGCTGTAGTGGGTGCAGAGGATGGATAGGGCTGTAGTGGTTGTAGGGGAGGGATAGGGATGTAGTGGCTGTAGGGGAGGGATAGGGATGTAGTGGCTGTAGGGGAGGGATAGTGGCTGTATTGGGTGCAGGGTATGGATAGGGTTGTAGTGGTTATAGGGGAGGGATAGGGGCTGTAGTGGGTGCAGAGGATTGATAGGGATGTAGTGATTGTAGGGGATTGATAGGGTTGTAGTGGGTGCAGAGGATTGATAGGGCTGTAGTGGTTGTAGAGGAGGGATAGGGCTGTAGTGGTTGTAGGGGAGGGATAGGGCTGTAGTGGTTGTAGGGGAGGGAAAGCTATTAGGAGCTTTAGTGGGTGTAGAAGGTTGTAGAGGAGGGATAGTGGTTGTAATGGGTGCAGAGGATGGATAGGGATGTAGTGGTTGTAGGGGAGGGATAGTGGCTGTAGCGGGTTCAGGGGAGGGATAGGGTTGTAGGGGAGGGATAGGGGCTGTAGTGGGTGCAGAGGATTGATAGGGTTGTATAAGTTGTAGAGGCTGTAGTGGTTGTAGAGGAGGTGTAGCGGATGGCCATGAGCTGCCCTGGGACTTGTATTATGTGTAACCTGTATTCGTCTAATTGCTAAATGTCTATGCAGTAAGGGAATGTATTCGTGTAAAATAGCCAAGTTCTATTGGTAAAATGTATTGGATTCGTCTGAATGTTAGGTAGTTTCATTCCCTTAGTTTGTTCGAATGAAACTACCGAACAGTCAGACCTCCCCTGTGTGAAGTGTGCCTTCAATTACCCGTTGCAACATTGTTGCGAACGGGTAATTGACAAGTGAAGTAGCCGTCCTTTGTTCTCGGGGGTGGCCGCCATTCGAGAAACAAACACGTGGCGGCGGCCATCTTAACCCCCCGAACAGCGGTGTTTTGCCGTCGAGTGTCTGGAACTCAAAACGGACACTCGACTAGGCGAACACCGCTGAGACCTCCATCAGCCCGGTCCGTTCGGTTCCAAACTACCGAACGGCTCCTCGTTCAGTAGGCATAATCAACCAAACGAGGGGATTCAGGCAAACCCTCCTGAGCCTCTATAGCTGGAGGCTTTCAGGTACTTAATTTGCCTTTTCCAGGACCGACCTCAGGGCCCCATCGCATGGAGCCCAATTCGGCTAGTTCATCCAGCACGGTCAGTCATTTTATTCCCTCCAGGAAATTCCCGAACCCCTGGTCCGATCTGTGTGATTTTTGGATATGTTGTTCACCCAGATCAGGGCTACCAGGGGATGTATAATTTAAAGGGGTACCCCTAGGTTTAGGGGTACATCCAGAAACGGGGGGGAATTGTTGTACTGGATAAGGGGATTATGATGCCGGCTGAGGGGAGGAGATGTGTGGGAGGTTACTATTGCAGGATTGGCTACTGTATTAATGAATGGAAATCCCTCCCTTGCATGGGAGCATGCTATATAAGGCACTGTGGAATAAAGGTTGTCAGTTCTGCTCCTGATGCTGTGTGTCGTCCAGTTATTGGGATTGCTGTGGGGATACTATTGGATTATTTTGCCTGTAGGAAACTTTGCCTGTGGATTTATAATTTACTTGTTCCTGAGCCTCACTGCGATCATAAGTGGAGATAACCCGGGGAATATTGTATCTCCGCTACAGGAGGGATAGTGGTTGTAAAGGAGGGATAGTGGCTGTAGTGGGTGCAGAGGATGGATGGGGATGTAGTGGTTGTAGGGGAGGGATAGTGGCTGTAGTAGGTTCAGGGGAGGGATAGGGTTGTAGTGGTTGTAGGGGAGGGATAGTGGCTGTAGTGGGTGCAGAGGATGGATAGGGATGTAGTGGCTGTAGGGGAGGGATAGTGGCTCTATTGGGTGCAGGGGTAGTGACTTGATAGGGCTGTAGTGGTTGTAGGGGAGGGATAGTGGCTGTAGTGGGTGCAGAGGATTGATGGGGCTGTAGTGGTTGTAAGGGAGGGATAGGGGCTGTAGTGGGTGCAGAGGATGAATAGGGATGTAGTGGCTGTAGGGGAGGGATAGTGGCTGTAGTGGGTGCAGAGGATGGATAGGGATGTAGTGGCTGTAGGGGAGGGATAGTGACTGTAGTGGTTGTAGGGGAGGGATAGGGCTGTAGTGGAGGGATAGGGCTGTAGTGGTTGTAGGGGAGGGATAGGGCTGTAGTGGAGGGATAGGGTTGTAGGGGAGGGATAGGGGTGAAAGGGCGGTAGTGGGTGAAAGGGGCAATAGGTGCATATATTGGAGATAGGAGCTGTGATGGGGATGAGGCAGTAGTGAGGAAATAAGTGATCATTTAATCAATTTAAAAGAAAAAACCATTAGAAAGCATTTATTCCCCACTGAGGAACACAGGTTCTGTAGTAACTGATTCACAAGAATACAGGACTGGACGAAACTGGATTATTATGGTAAATGTTTGCTAAAGAAATTGTAAAAACAAAAGAACCAAAAATAGAGCATGTCTTTCTCTCTCTCTTAACAAGGAAATAATGGCAGCAAAAATGTAAGAATAAGGTGAGAATGGTAATATAATATCTGAGAAAAAAAAAAAAACACAAATCATATCCAGAGTCTTTTATGAAATCAATAGAATGAGACAAAGAAAGTATCCCATATCCTGGGACAAAAACACTTCTGGTCTCCCCAGCTGGCTTGGGGCACTGGACCCCTCGTGATAACTAGTGTCCATGGAGTGGGGCGCGTCAATACTCTGTCCAGACCAGACCCCACTGCTATGGTATGGGTGTATCCCCGTCCCTGTGTCGGGCAGTATTTCTAGCTATAGAACTGCTCCCACAATACGAGTGTCCATCTTGCTCCGAGACTGGCCCGGACATTAATAATACATTTTCAAAATAAACTAATGTAGATCTAAAATACGAAAAACAACTCCTAGCGTAATACAGTAGGAACACTTACAATGATATATGGTTGAAGGTTTTATTTACTGTATTACCATCGGAGTGGTTTTTCGTATTTTAGGTATACATTAGTTTGTTTATATTGTTTGAGGATAAAGAGGAATCCTTTATACCGATCGTTATACCGATCTTTTCAACGTGGAAAGGTAAATACCACTTTTATTGTAACCTTACTGCACCTTAGGTGGTTATATTATTGTTTGACATTTTCAAAATTGTAACTTTTTTTTTTGCTTCGACAATAAAAATACAGATAGTGACAGGAAATTACTCCAGAAAAAAAAAGGTCAATAATATTCTAGCAGCCACGATGAGAATTAACAAACACCCCATATACATCCAAAACATTCCTGTACATTAACAGAACTTCTTCTAACAGCTGTGTGCGATCTCACGTGGACAGTACGGGACTTTGATCACATGATCGTGGTCGGCTAAGCATCTTATAGCCCTATGTCACAACATGTCACTTATGGTGAATCTTAACCTAATTTTAGTGCTTAATCTGCTACATTTCATTCCTCCCTTGGAAGCCAGTTTGTTCCTGCTATAAAAGCACATACTGATATGTGTCTGTAATAGCTAGGCACTGTTATTCAGGCAGCTGTGGAGGGATGAGCCACTATACCCAAACCTTGGCCAGACTAGGGGCATAGGCGCTGCGGAGAGAACTAAACGTGAGCCTCAATACACATGGCAGCCGGTGCAACCCATAGGAAAAGTATTGAAAAACTGTTCCCCAATCTGATGGACATACGGACGTCACCAGGACGTGCATCATTTATCATGCTATTCCCAAGTATTCCTGATCATACAATCTGCTTGAATCACATCTAAGTAAAAGACCCTTAACTCTAAATCTTTAGTTTTTTCAGGTGGGAGCTTAATTACAAGCCATACTAATTTAATAACTTGGACTATCCCACAATGCACTCTCACTGCGTAGACAAGTAGTCACGAAGACTATAAGTGAAAATAAATAAATAAAATGCAAACAGAAGGAGCCATCACATTGCTTACATCATGGCATTTGACTGCCGGAGGTCTAGGTAAGGGTTGGACTTTCAGTCCCGTTTATGTAAAACAGAGCTGGGAATCGTGAATTAAAGTGACAGAAATCGCCTTAATCTTTTAATGGTGCAATTTTTGTTTGTGTGTTTGGGGTAATACACCTGCTACGGTAATTAATTTTATTCATGCTGGTCCTGGTGTTTGATATTAATATTTTAAAAGGATGTGAAAAAACGCAATATTTATTCCTGGAAACGGTTACCGCCACTTTTCACAGCATTTTATATCTCGTGACAGATGCAAATTTATGCAGTGATGGGACTGCATTTTACACACAATAAAATAGTGTCAATTCTAATACTAATTAACATTGCTGTGCTAATAGGATCACCAAAAATATACAGATCATATACACTCACCGTCCCGCAAGTGAGACTCCCAGTCTATGGATCTTGGGCTCTTGATGGTTGGAGACCTAGCAGTGATTAAAAGCAATCTTTCAATATTGTTACAATATATCGAAGAGAGGAGATAAAAGGAAGATTCAATCGATACAGGCTGCAACAGAGAATGCAGACAAATGTACACAGAGACAAACTGACAATAAGACAAATCCGAGAAACAAACATGAGAGCCAACACAGTGTTAGAGTGCCAGCTTTCAAAATCCTTTTGGGAATAATGTACAAATCAGCCTAAGGAGTCTATTTCAGTGCAGGTAAGTGCCCTTATCATGCAAACAATATATGGATACACTTTATAAAGAATAAATCTTCAACTATTCATTATGCCAGAAGATTTTCTCGAAAAACACCTGGGTTTATTCACCTTATGGAGTTTAAAATGGGGTAATTCAGGTAATTTGGAGGATATTATTAAGAGCAAGATTTCTAAATCTAGTATTTTTACAGAATGGAAAAGGGCCTTGAATTAGCCCAAACGGTGTCTCTGCTGAAAAGGAGTGAATTAGCCCCAAACGGTCTCCATCGCAGCCGTATTTACTGGTGTCAGGGGTCCCTCACAAGAGTACCCCCAAATCATTTAATTCATTCACAGACATTCAACTCTTTCCTTCACTTTGTCAATGAGGAATCCTCACCTGAATACAGAGCTTTCCTGAGAGGAGTCCATTAAATCTAAATACAAATAATAAGATAAATGGGTTAAAACAGGACACTGAATTATTGCAATTTATCTGCAATCTATAGGAGTTTTTGATTGTTAGTATAAACACTCACATGTGACTTGTAGAAATCATTATACATATTTAATATATAAAAGTATAATTTATAACATATATTTAATATACTATGTAATATATATATATAATGAGGAACTATTAAAGAATCCCGGAGTTCTTGGCCAGAAAGTATAATTAGAAAATACAGTTAATAATACAGAAAATACAAGATTCAAGTAACTCATTGTCATCCATCAGCTGTCGCTAAAAATGAGGTCTGTGTCACTGCGGGCTTTCACACTAATAATAAAAACCTGACATTAATAGAGGTGGGAAGCCACGGCAAAGGAAATGTCACTTATAAGAGCCTTGTTTTACATCCTGAATATTTTTATTTTCAAACGGCAGGTCTATGGGTACAGCTCCCAACCAAGATCCCATGTGTCTGGGGGTTCCTCACTGATGGGTCAGGTAAAGCAGAGGGTTCCCTATGTCTGAACCTAGTCATGATAGAAAGGATAATAACTGAATATCTTGCACGCAAAGCCTCAGTTCTGTTAAATGGATGGAAAATATGAATCAGGTCTGAAGATCAGCTATAACAAAGGAAATTATTGCTCTTTAATGAGTAAGTTTACCCACAGATTTTTAAAAAGCAAACAAACTGTCTCAGTTTAGAGGTTCGGTTGAATCCCATAAACCTGGCGGCGCAGGAGGTATTTACCATCTTAAAGGGCAGAGATTTCAACCAGCTAGAGACCCGAGCAGGAGTTTCTACACAGTGGAAGATTTCAAATGTTCGGAATGAGGCCATTACAAACCACAATATTGTACATTTACAGGGTTATTTAAAAAAAAAAAAAAAAAAAACAGGAACCCAGGAAAATTGACAAGTATTATACATTTTTAGCCCAAAATAGCACAGACAATATATATATTGTAGCCTAAATCTCACTATTCACAACACAAAAATGTAAAATATATTTAGATTCCCAAAACTTAAATATAAATTGAACAATATCAGAAAAAGGAGACAAATCACTAAAGTCTGAATTGTCAGGAATTCACTAAAGTGAAAATTGTTGTGAATTCAAATTGATTTAAAGTGAACATTTATGAATAATATAATTTACCTGAAATCGCTCCAATATACATTAAATACTCCATTTATCACAAAGATACCTGATGTATTTAATGTGAGATATAAAGATTTACTCACTTTTCCTCCATTCCAGGACCTCTTCATGTACTAAGCGTACCCGATCTCCCGGTGACCGGCCGGTCACTGAATGTAGCATGGCCGGGCAGGCGAACTGTGGTAGAGAAGGTTCTGTTTCCCTATCCGGTCCAACAGGAAGTGCTCACAGAGACGTCCTCAGACGAGCGAGCGCTATAAGCTTCCCTATAGGAAAGCATTGAATCAAATCTTTCATCAAATCTTTCCTTTTGGGAAATAGCGGACGCTGGATGTCCAGCGTCAGTTACTGAACCAAAATGCTGTTAACATCCAGGAAGCCCCCCCCCCAGGGACTGTCTGGTAGACAGCCACTAGAGGCAGACTAATCTCTGCAATGTAAATGTTTCTCTGGAACTGCAATAGGGACATTGCACCCAGACCACACCAATGAGCTGGAGTAGTCTGGGTGCCAATAATTTCCCTTTAACATGAGAATAGCCTACTTGGTATCAGAGAGATATATTATATTACTAGATTATGAAAGGGGTCCTGAGACTCCATGTGGTCTCTAATGGGGCCTTGAGGGGACAAAATTCGCTCCGGTTGCTAAATGCTCTAGGTACACCCCTCCACTCTGACTTTATTCTTCTTAGATCTGCCCTTCTTGGGTAGTATTCCCAAGCAGGTGAAATCTCCTCAGTGATGTCAGCAATATGGCTTCATTGCCAGTGTGCCGGCATCAGAAAGGAATGACATCACATCTTTCCATTACTATACTCCCTAGCCAGCACTAGAAGCACCAGCTACGGAGTAGGGCATGCGCTGCGATAGCTATGGGAGGAGAGCAGATGGACCTCCTTTTCCGATCTGCCTTGTCAGCCAATGTCTCAGCACGCTGAGGAAATGATCGACAACTGGGAGGAAAAAAAGCTATTTTTTTAAATAGGATTTTCTCCTAATCTTTACATTTTCTTAACTGCCAGCACAAGTTATAGATAATATAGTATGCTCATGTATGTACGTAGCGGGGAATTACGATGCCACATAAACATAAATAACCCCAATCAACGACAGACCACTTAGTATGGATGAACAGGCCACAGCATTTATTATAACATAAATAAATTACTGCATAACACATCCATAACTTTATTTATTAAATCTCTTCTTTCTGTAACCAAAACGTTAGACATAAATAAGCATAAATTAACATATATACATATATAACTCCACCCATAGTGTTATACAGTGACCCAACCGTCCTTGCCAATAAACATACAGTGGTTCCTAATCACCACTTCCTCTCACCTCCCCCCTCGTCATAAAATCATAGCTTTACAAAGCCCGCCATCAGCTGACCTTATCCACGCTCGATGGGCACGACACCTCCGGCAACCTAATGTTAACCGTTTGAAGCAGGGGAGGTTGAGACCTGCAAACATAATGAACTTACTCCATCCTTAAACATAACCCCTTAAACTTAATTGGCAAGGACATACGCCCGGCTCACTGTGACTAACTAAAACTACAAAGGGGCGGGTGGGCGGGAAGCTGTTTGCTGGCCCGTATCCCAAGTGGCACTGAGGTAAGACCTCATCCACACTAACTCACTTTAAACCTAACCCCTCCCACACACACTTCCCAAGTAACTCCCCTGCATCTATCCCCACACTCCTACATGTGCCCTTGTCCGCTTAACTGCGCTATCTCCCCAGGGCCTATCTAATGAGCATTAATTGTTTGGGGCATGACAGGTGCCCTTTAATTTATATAGCCATGCTAGAAACATTCTCCATGTCAGCTCTGCTAATAGTTCAACTACTTTAGCCTTCAATTTAAAATCCTCTGTGAATTCCCAAAATATATCTCTTGAGTAAATAGCCCTGGTCACACTACACTGAATAATTCCATGTGTAAAACAACGTAAGATGTACTCGAGCATTGTAAAGAGAATTTGGTCAATCTGCAATAAGAATATTTCTACATCCAGCATGCCCAAGAGATGTCACTCTAGTTATTATATACAAACAACATAGATGTCTGTTAAGGCACATTTGTGGCATTTTATTCAAATTAGCATATTTCCTCCATGATTCCTATTTGCCAATGTTCACAATTTTATTTCTCTAAATTATAAGGCAACAGGAGAATGAAGAGCGAGACCTCACAAGAATCAGGATGGTTTTGCAGCACAATGATTATTTTTGTAACAAAGGATTATTGGAAAACAAATTTTTAGAACGTGCTCTGCCTCCTCTTTTCTAGATGGCAACTCTGAATACCATAATATGTAATATACACATTAAGAAATATACTCAATTGAATCAAGACAGTGTCTCTTACATACTGCTTAAGAGTTTTTAAAGGCTGGTTAGAACATACAGAGACATTTTATGGTCAAATGATGTGTGATAACTTTCTTGTACCAAAGTCCGCTAGGTCAAAGATATCATAACCTGAAAATAAACATGTTTTTTTGCTTTCAAACATGTGGCAATAAGACTCAGTTTCGATTAACCACTGCCTATCTAGCATCTATAGCATACATTAATGGAGCAAGTCTTGCTTCCAGGCTCTCAAGAGCAACATGGTGGCCCCACCAGTCTCTACTCACAGAGCTCAGGAATCTCTTAGATCTAGACATGTTACATAGTAATACATGGATAAAGATTTAATGTTATTATGATTCTATTAGTAACACTATATTTGCATATCATCACTCACCGTTTGAGTCGTCTGATGAGCTGGTACAGATACCTTTTGTCCTACTTGACAATTCAAGGGGCAGACTTGTTGTTGAACCCATTTTATCTCTCTCACTCATTTCTTCAGGGTTAGTCACAGAGTACCTCTTTAAAGATCCTTTCCTTAAAAATGGGGGTGGTGCGAGTGGAGGGGGAGGTGCTGCTCCTCGAGGAGGCTTGCTGGGTACTTTGGGGGGAAGTGTTAAAGGGGGATCCTCTCCATTCACAGATGGAGGAGGCAACTTGCTCCGACGAGCAGGTTTGCGAATCCTGGTACGGGAGTCTGCCTGTTCCTTGCATGATGGACCATCTGTATGTGGAATTTCAAAAGGGTTAGTATTTTTTAGCATTAAAGTTTCAGGACGTGAAGAATCCGTCTCAAAGTTTGACTCTAAATTGTGAGAAGGGGTTCCTACGGTTTGATCTGTGTTTGGTTTGTGGCTTCTCAAGCAAGGTGGTCCAGACTGAGGAAGCTCAGGTGCAGAGTCAATAGGTCTATGGAGCCCAAAGTCCTTGGACAATACTTCTGGTGGACCATTAACAGTGTGAAGGCCAGTCTTTATTATTTCTTCCCCGGAAGCTACCTCAGATAAATGTCCATCCTTAGACTTTGTTTTCAAACCCAGTTTTTTTGAATCCGAAGATTCAGAAACAGAATCAACACATTCATCTGTCCACAATTTCCTATGCGGTGGAACAAGAGGCTTCCTCTGAGGCAGAACAACTAGCTCTTCAGGGGTTGGGCAAGCCAAATCCCCATTTACACTGCATTCACTCGTGAACTTGTAAGAGGTTAAAACAACACTGTTTCTGGAGTCTGAAACATTATCCCCATCATTAACCTGACTGCCGTTCCCATATCTCTGTGACCGCCGCCTCACGGGGTAGCTGCCACTAGGGGACATCTTAGATTTTAATATACCCAATTTTCCTTCATCAGAGTCAGCGTTAATAGATAAGATGCGATTAAATATGCCGCCATCGTCAGAGGAATCAGAGGCCTCGTTTACACTGTTAGTTTGGGAAACAAAGGATTCTGGGACCCAGACCAATACCAGGCCTGGTCTGTGCTGGTGGCAGGCACAGCAGCATTGAGAGGGGCAGGCTGGCTGCATCTCGCAGGGTCCGGTCTGGAACTCACAAGTGCCTGGATCCTGGGAGAGCTTCGGAGGCAGAGCTGGAAGGTAAAATATAGAAAGGGGGAGTTAAAAAAAAAAAAAGGCTGAATTTATACATTTCAATAAACACTAAAAAACGTCTTTGTTGTTTACAAATCAGTCGGTCACGTCACTCTACAATTACCATCTATTGTTTAAAATGCAGTAGGAAAAGGAGAGTATTTATCCAGTTTTTAGTTTTCTGGCAAATTATATAAAGTTTTAATTAAAACGAGATATCCTATGTGAGCAATAAACCTTAAAAAAAGGGGAATTTTTCTTCCCAGGATTTTTATTACTACATAACGTGTGCCTTTGTAAATCTAAATTTTAGTCATGCAATAAAATACTATTATATCTCAGTTTGGGAAATTAAAGGGACACTCTAAACATTAAAACAACTTTATCTTAATGAAGTGGTTATGGTGTTTAGATCATCCCCCTGCAGTCGCACTCCTCAATTCTCTGCCATGTAGGAGTTAGATCACTTTGTCTTTACAGCCCTAGCCACACCTCCCGGCATGTGATTTACACAGCCTTCCTAAACACTTCCTTTATTGCACAATGTGTTTAATATAGAATTGCTTATCACTTTCTCTGTTAATAACCTGCTAGAACCTGCAGTGCGATTAGCATACCTTCCAGCATTCAAATGGACAAGTGGGGCACTTTAATTTTAGGCGGTGCTGTTCTGAGAAGGTTTAGGCGATTTAATAATAACACGAATGCATCAAAAACATGAACGATATACCAGCGGTATTTGTGACTCTATTAATACATTTTATCTTAATTATTCCTACAGCTGCTTCCCACTTTGTGTGTTATCTTAATTTATATTCTAAATAACAATATTTACCCAATTAAACCAAAAATTGAAGTAGAGCTGAGCGCTATATACATATAGAGTGTTAATTCAGCTTTAATTTAATAAATATTTGAGATTAAAATTCAATTAACAGAACCTGCGGAGAACTTCTAACGTAAAGTAAACACACTGTGCTGTAAGATCTGATTGAAAGTGAAACCATTTTGTTTTCATGCAGGCCGTGTCGGTCACAGCCAGGGGAGGTATGGCTAGGGCTGCATAAACAAAAATCAATTAACTCCTACATGGCTGAGAATTGAGCAGTGAGACTGCAGGAGTACAATCTATACACCAAAACTGCTTCATTAAGATAAAGTTGTTATGGTGCCTATAGTGTGCCTTTGATAACTAGAATTGAATATGAAAGTAAACATAAGCAGTCTTCGTAAATTAATGCACAGCGTGTTTCATCAACTCACGCCTTCTCCTACATGTTCATACATGATAAACCGCAAACTATACTGTGTAAGCAGACTACACTGTGAAACACACTAATAGAACATATATTCTACATACAGATACACTGCACCCCTATATTATATTCTACATACAGATACACTGCACCCCTATATTATATTCTACATACAGATACACAGCACCCCTATATTATATTCTACATACAGATACACAGCACCCCTATATTATATTCTACATACATATACACAGCACCCCTATATTATATTCTACATACAGATACACAGCACCCCTATATTATATTCTATATACAAATACACAGCACCCCTATATTATATTCTACATACAGATACACAGCCCCCCTATATTATATTCTACATACAGATACACAGCCCCCCTATATTATATTCTACATACAGATACACAGCACCCCTATATTATATTCTACATACAGATACACAGCCCCCCTATATTATATTCTACATACAGATACACAGCACCCCTATATTATATTCTACATACAGATACACAGCCCCCCTATATTATATTCTACATACATATACACAGCACCCCTATATTATATTCTACATACATATACACAGCCCCCCTATATTATATTCTACATACAGATACACAGCACCCCTATATTATATTCTACATACATATACACAGCACCCCTATATTATATTCTACATACAGATACACAGCCCCCCTATATTATATTCTACATACAGATACACAGCCCCCCTATATTATATTCTACATACAGATACACAGCCCCCCTATATTATATTCTACATACAGATACACAGCCCCCCTATATTATATTCTACATACAGATACACAGCACCCCTATATTATATTCTACATACATATACACAGCACCCCTATATTATATTCTACATACATATACACAGCCCCCCTATATTATATTCTACATACAGATACACAGCACCCCTATATTATATTCTACATACATATACACAGCACCCCTATATTATATTCTACATACATATACACAGCCCCCCTATATTATATTCTACATACAGATACACAGCACCCCTATATTATATTCTATATACAAATACACAGCACCCCTATATTATATTCTACATACAGATACACAGCACCCCTATATTATATTCTACATACAGATACACAGCCCCCAATATTATATTCTACATACAGATACACAGCACCCCTATATTATAGTCTACATACAGATACACAGCCCCCCAATATTATATTCTACATACAGATACACAGCACCCCTATATTATATTCTACATACAGATACACAGCCCCCCTATATTATATTCTACATACAGATACACAGCACCCCTATATTATATTCTACATACAGATACACAGCCCCCCTATATTATATTCTACATACATATACACAGCACCCCTATATTATATTCTACATACAGATACACAGCACCCCCTATATTATATTCTATATACAAATATATAGCACCCTTATATTATATTCTACATATATATATATATAATATACAAATACACAGCACCCACATATTATATTCTACATACATATATCTTACATACACATATAAAGCACACATATATTACACATACAGTTCTCTGATATTTCATACCATGATACATTACACATTGTATATACATTGTATATAGCCAGTAGGCACATATTACACATATTACAAGCACTCACCCCTCACACACTCACAGTTGGTCCTGGGGGCTGAAAAGGGCCCACTCAATTCTCTGTACCTGTTGGTGTCTGAGGCTCTGCTTGGACATACTGACAGTGGGTGGGAGGGAGCGGGAATGACAGATCAGGGTGGGCTGACGAAGGATAAAGTTACACATTCCCCCCCACCCCCCAAAAAAAAAAAAAGAGTGATTAACCCTTCCTAGCCATTATCTGTGTATTAAGCATTCCCGCAGACCAGGCAATATTCTCTGCGCCAGTGGGAGCAGAATCACAATTAAACATGGTGGAAAGTTCTAAAAGTGGAACATATTTATCCAGATGCCATCAGCGTTTTTTAGTCTAATTGTCGGCAAATTTTTGAAGCAAACTATTAAATCTGTTTTTTGCATTTTTCTGCCACTTTTCCCACCGCTATAAATTCTTTTTCCCACCCCTATAAATTTGGCAGAATTTACTATAAAGAAAACTCACTTTTTAAAAAACTAATAAATACGATCACAATAAAGATGGAATTTAACTTTTTCAGAACATGGTGATAAATATCGCCCAATGTATCTATCGCTTCTACTGGATGCCATGACGACAGTGCTACTCGAACTTTGCAGATCATTTCTGCGCACTTTGAGAAATCTCTCTCATACAGAATATTCCGAGCGCGTGGTGTACAGGGAATCAGTGCAGATTTATTTTCCACCGAGTGTTTGCGCTCGGGGTGTTTGCAGCGTCATTTTACACACAGTGCCAGGAGCAGCAGCAAAAAAAAAAAAAAATAGATTATTCTAAACAATTTAGTTGTTTTTTTTTCACGTTTTTTTTTTCTATTTCTAAACCGGAATACAAACATAAAAGGAATCAACGCACTGGGAAAGTGGCCGTAAAATGTCCAACAATTATCTAGAAACTAGAGGCTACTGACCCATTGAGTCTGCCACCCTTACCGAACACAGGGTATCCATTACTGAATGATCTGAGTGAGGGTCTATACCCTCTTCTGCTCTTACCCCCGTCCTCCATGACATTTCTTAACTCGGCAGCAGCTGTCCTTCAAGCAGATTCTCCAAAACATTTTTGTTAAACTTCAAGCTAAATATAGGGCTGGAATATCGCTCTGTGTTTCTACACAACCACATCATTTTATATATACATATAAATGTTATTGCCTATAAAAAAGGTACGCAGCAACCTAATTAGGTATATGTAAATACCCATATTTGTGCACGTACCCATCCATACACACCTTTCTACCACAAGAAGGGTGAGTAGATATATTTGGGGGTCAGTAAATTGAGCAGAAGCAAAGCTTTATTGTGCCGTAGGGTTGTTTCATCAACCTGAAGTAGAAGTGTATAATACAACAAATCTCAGTCTCTCTGATTTATTCTATGAGGGAACCTGCCTTCCATCTCTCTAATAAGTTACAAAGATTGTGTTAAGACCAAGTCCCCCACTTTTTATTAGACAGGGAATGTAACTGATCACCTGGCACCCCGACTGGGTATCTCCATTGAAGGATGCTCCTAGCGCTTCCTGAGGACTCCAAGCACTGCAGCAGACACCACAACCACCGAACTGGAGAAGCATACAAATGCTCTCAAGCATATGAATGCTGTAAGCAGCTGAACAGGAAAAGCATACAATCAGCTTACACTCCTGGCAATCAGCATACAATCCAATTCCCCCAATAACGAGACAACACTTAGTTTTCAGGTCAAGAAGAACTGACTGGACTGGCACATACAGCCTCTTTTATTCACAATCCACAAACACAGTACTGTCCACAGGGTTTTGAAATACAACCAATCAATCCGTACAATACACACAGACACTCCCACACAAAATCCTCCCCTCTGCCTGTGATATGATTACTGAACACAATGGTTAATCTAATTATCACAGGCAGAGAAATACAGTATTATAAAACATATCACAGGGACCCCAAAACATGCAATAACCCCATAAAAATGGGAACCGGGGGATCTGGGTGAACCACATATCCAAAATTCACCCAGATCCGTTCAGTAGTTTGGAAGATACAGTTTAATGCAGATTCCGCAGAACATATACAGGCTATATGAAAAATAATTACTGTATAATGTGTCCCCTGTTGTATAGTTTAAAACTACTGCACGATGTCTCTGTGCACCAAATACTGGCGAGATGGCACCGTGTAGAAAAGTCCAAACAGTGTCTGTGAGTTAAAATGGCCGCCATCCATTGTTCTCACCATGTGCTTCATCCATTGTTCTCACCATGTGCCTCTGATACATGAAATGGTGGCCACCCAGTAACTCCACAGTTTGTCTGGTAGTCTATCCAGCCGGACCAACAGATGAAACACATGGGGAACAGTGCAACAAACAAAGGGAATCATAAAAATATGGACAATAGTCATGTTTGTGCACAATCTCCAGTTTGTCACAGGGCACAAATAGTGTTTTCAAATGCCATATATCCCAGGGCCATAGTCAGAAGGTAGGAGGCGGGCAAGCAGCCCCCTCCAAGAACACGTGGCGAGGCCTGTTCCGCCACAGGGAATACAAAGTATAGCCATAAACCTCTAGGACTTCCCACTCTTCATGGCATGGTGCAGGTAATGCCAGATTCCTAGGAGGTAGGTGAAACTGTGTGAATTCATGGCTGAGTTTCCATTGCAGGTGCTCATCAGATTGGAAGAACTTCCTTGTTTGTCATTTTAACATTCCTTCGTAAATTCTCTGATGTTTCTGTTTGCATACCGGATCTCTCCGTCCCCTTCTGCTGGCCTGGGGCAGCTATAAAAGCAATTTTAGACATTTACACCCTCAGCATAAACAAAATAGAACTAAAAGAAGGTAAGTAAACAGCAAAAAGTGATTACTCACCGTAAAGAAACCAGTAGTATTGTTCAGGGAGAAAAATGAAACGTTCATGCCTAGTGCAAAGCCGAGGGGCCATGAGTATGTAGACAAAGCGTCTCTCGCCCAGATAGATCTCCTAAATACACCAGGCCACGTACATCATGGAATGGAAAAGAAGAGCAAAGGTCCCATTTTCCTCCACCGATATATAGCATTAGAGAACGGACTTCTGATTATCACTTATTAAAGAAACAGGTGAACAAACTTTCCCAGTGAAGAAGCGATTCAACCAGAAGGACGTTCAACATAGATATAAAAATAGGTACAAAGTATATAGATATAAAATATATATAATATAATCTGGACAAGGGCAGCTACATACACCAGCAAGCGACTAGATGATTTTTAAAACACCCCAAAAGTACCCCCAAAATAAAGTGAAACCCCACAAAAGTTACAGTGGTTAATTAGGACCAATTATTGTAGGAGAATATATAGAGCTATGGATGGATGGATGGAAAAACAGGAGTTTCATCCACAGTCTTTTGGAAGAAGCAGGAGAATTAATCGTGTTATACAGAGAAGAATTGAATAGTTTGCATTATACATTTCTATTACTTGGTCTTATTTCACTGACTTTTGCTTGAGATTGTCCAGTATATTTTCTGTATAGTGTCCAGATGGGGCAAATATGATTTACTTTTGAATTGGTACTCCATACTGGGCATCCTTGCCATTGCTGTGGGTCCCTATTGGTTGGAGAAAGCCACAGGCTAAATGGAGTGTTCTTATTAATAATATCTTATGATTCAAGAATTGATCAAGCAGGAAATTTTACAGGAACTTTAGTCACCAAAATAATTCCATGAATAGCCATTCATCGGTTTAGTCCATCACTACCCAAACATCACTAATTGTGCCAGTTTTATAGTGTCATACCTACCGTCAGTGTGTTGCTCCTCGCAGCTTCTTGTTTGGGCACGTCTATGTACGCGAACTCGCAGTTGCACCGAATGTCTCATGCTAGAACACTTATTCGTCATACACGAAGGACTTTGCTGTTGATGTGAAGTTGGCAGTCTGCCGGTGTCATGTCTTCTGGTGCTCCCCTACAACGTGGTCCAAATCAGACCACTAGTATTTAACTGGTGGCCTTTCTTGCCATGTTGTGGTTCTTGCTTAGCCCAATAGTGCGTTGATGTGATATTTCTCTTTTCCTGTTACTGACCTTGGCTGGATTATTATTTAGTCTGTTCTATGGATTCCTAAATTTTGGCAAGTCTATCGTTTATTTGAATCTCTCCTACCCTTGACCTTGTCTATGTCTCTGACCATTGTTACGTTAAGCCTGGCCGCTCTAAGGTTGTAGATTAAGGTCTCTGTGTTTGGGGTCCTTTACATATAGTGTGACATATAGATTGTTACCTCATTTGAACACATTTGATTAATCGCTAAACTCTGTGACGACTGACTGTTGGAATGCGACGTTGAGCGGTAGCTGACAGAGTTACAGTTTTCATATACTAACTGCAAGATGCGACACACCCACAACATGCAGCATATCAGAACAAAATCCGACTGCACCGAACTACAATGCTGATCTTAGAATAGTAAGGAGCAACACGCACAGGCACATGTGCCTCAAAATGAAAATGTTTGAATCATCCCAACTTCCTCGTCCTTTGCTCAAACAGGACAGACGAGTTCTACATGTGAAGTCAAGTGACAGGCATATTGAAGAAAAAACACACAAAAAAAAAAAAAAAACAATACACAACCCCCCAGCCCTCCATAGTGGGCCAAATAGATCTGTAGAATGTGGTGAATAACCATTAGGTATGACTTGCAACCCACGTTTGCCACCAGTGATCTCATCAACCAAATATCCATTGTTTGGATAGGTTATAACATAACAGAAAGGGTTTCAGACTATTTCTCCTTTTGGTGAGAGAATAGACAAATCACCCAATATGCTGACTGTAATGTAGAATAGACTGCCTAGCGGGGGTGCTACATGGCATTAATACCATGTTAAACCTCTTTATACAATAACAACCCTGCAGAGTTTCCAACAATCCAGATTCTGTTTACATAACAGAAATGTCTGTTTATACAACATGTTCCTGCAAATATTATCAGACGGTAGACCAAAGCCAATCTGGAAGGTCTGATAGCCGACTGCCCAATATAGAACCTCACAGAGTGTTCCAGCTCGCCCTCCATAATATCGTACTGCCTGCAAGAACCCATCCCTTGGACCTAACTGGTACACTGCTGGCTGCCTAATCAAAAAAAGGCAATTCATTAACAAAATCGCTAGTGATCTATCTTTGGCAAAACGGAATCCGATAGCATAATCTGCCGAGAGCTGGCACAGGAATTGTTATGAAATAAAGACGGCCTATATCTCTGCCATAAACTGGTCCAAGATAGATGATGTAATAGCAGACTGCCGGGATGACTTCCTGTTTGAAGACACATCTGATAGATTCCATGTTGGAAACATCTATGAGACAGATATTAAAGGGACACTATAGTCACCTGAACAACTTTAGCTTAATGAAGCAGTTTTGGTGTATAGAACATGCCCCTGCAGCCTCACTGCTCAATCCTCTGCCATTTAGGAGTTAAATCCCTTTGGTTATGAACCCTAGTCACACCTCCCTGCATGTGACTTGCACAGCCTTCCATAAACACTTCCTGTAAAGAGAGCCCTATTTAGGCTTTCTTTACTGCAAGTTCTGTTTAATTAAGATTTTCTTATCCCCTGCTATGTTAAAAGCTTGCTAGACCCTGCAAGAGCCTCCTGTATGTGATTAAAGTTCAATTTAGAGATTGAGATACAATTATTTAAGGTAAATTACATCTGTTTTTTTTTTTCATGCAGGCTCTGTCAATCATAGCCAGGGGAGGTGTGGCTAGGGCTGCATAAACAGAAACAAGGCGATTTAACTCCTAAATGACAGTGAATTGAGCAGTGAAATTGCAGGGGAATGATCTATACACGAAAACTGCTTTATTTAGCTAAAGTAATTTAGGTGACTATAGTGTTCCTTAAAGAAGTTAAAGTGTCTCTGGAATGTTTTCACTCTCAGCCAATCACAGCCACCCATTGCTGCTCATTAGTCCAATGTAAAACAGAGGTGATGGGGTGCATCAAAATTAATCGGCAGAAACGCGGTCCTGTAAGAGCCTCGCCCCTGGCAGCCATGGATGTGCCATGTGTGTCCAGCCCTCAATTTACACAAATAACGTTATATACATATATTAATGGCACATGGTAATAGTAATAAAAGGGGAAATAATTATCGCTCCAACTGCAGCGTCACATATCACATCACAAGATACAGTAATGGTTGCCGGCCACTCACACTATCACATTTGATGATCTCAGCCAATGCCATAGGAAAGCATTGGGAGGCTATTGTGCATGCGCTAATCAGCATCTCCTCATATAGTCAATAGACTCAATACATCTCTATGGGGAGTGTTCAGCGTTTGCATGCAGAGTATGGATACGCTGAATGTCAGTGCTGCACATTATGCAGCACTGACACAGGAAGCACCATTAGTGGCCATTTAAGTGACTGTCACTGGAGGTTCTGCTAGGCAGCAATGTAAACACTGACATTTCTCTGAAAAGCCTGCAGGGACTGGCTATAGACACCGGAACCACTGCATTAAGCTGTATACTATACAATAAGGTATATACTATACAATAAGAAAGGTTGGCGTTAACAGGTTAAATAATTGGGGGTCACTGAGCCCAGGTTCACACCTAGAAACCTTATCGTTGTTATAATGTAATTTCTCAACAATATATATATTTTATAAAACAGGTTTTTAATACATTGTATAACGTATCCTGATCTTTAAATTGTTGGTGTTGTGTCTAAAATCAAAATAACTGCTGTTGTAGACTCCCTTAATGTTTTAGGGTTTGTTTTTCATTTGACAATCTGCATATATTTATGTGAATTCCAGATCACCGGTGCACAGTCACATATATCCTCCAGGAATGAAAACACAGCTAGTTTCTTATAACAAGGCGTGTTAACGAAGAAAGTGATTCACTCTCTAATTATCGAGGAAGTAAATATCGGTTGCTCTCAGGAATTTTTGTCAGTCTAGCAACAGAGGCCGGCTCCAGCAATTTCATCTGGTTGACATAAATCCAATTGAATCTTAGTTAGTCCAACTCAATCCGTCAGCTGGCATGAGTCAACCTGTAGCTCAGACAGTGTACAAATACAACTCCCATAACTGTCAGCCAGCCAGAGGTCTATCATACAATAGGAGGTCTATCATACAATAGGGGAGATGGAGAAGGGCTTTCCTTCCCCCAATTCCGGTCACGTAGTCCAGGGCTCCTTACAGTCTTGCTTTCAACAGCAGGGATTTTGTGGTCCTGTCCGGCCATCAAAATTTCCTTGGTGTCCTGCATACCAGGGGTCTGTCCCCGAGCAGTACAACGCAAGTGCATTGTAAGAAGCGAATGCTGTGGGCACGAAGACCATGCAAACAGTGCTTCACCGGTGCCCTCTGTATGGCCCTGTATGTAGAGGGCAAGCTGTGAGCCAGGCATCCCTTTCAGTAGATGGGCTTGGCCATTATGAGTGTCACCAGCCACCCATCCTGATTTCATCAATCCCAATGTTGGGGGATCTGTGTAGCCCCAACAGTGTACAGGCAGTCATTGAAATATTTCAGTTATTGAGCTGGAGGGCGATTGCTCGGCATTCTAACTAGAGGGGAATAGTTCGGTGAAATAGCTGTCTGGCATAGAAGGCATTGATAACCACAACCAAAAGCCACAATAGACGAGTACTACCGTCAAAGCTAGGTACTTTAGCAATACAGATCAACTAACTACAATCCACAATTTAATGAACAGAACTTTCACTGGATACAAAAGTGTATTTTAAACTTTAGACAAGAATAGTTGAATTGTAAAAAAGACAGCTAGGTTTCCATTTAGAGAATATTCGTCTAAAATGTAAAACTCACTTCGAATTTCTGACTATTCACTCTTTAGAACGAGGGTAGGCTATCTTAAACATCTGGAGTACTGAAATAGTCCACATCTCCCACAATGCTGGCAAAGCATCGGCGGAGATGTAGGCCACAATATCCGGAGTATCGGAGGTGAATAACCTTATGACATCATAAATTACCCACAAATGTACTCACGAGGGGGGCACATCGACACTCTCTCCTTCTCGTCTTGCACTTCAGGTGGAAAGTTTGCAGAGTCCGATGTTTTCTCTGGCAGAACCTTTTCATCCTTGAACAAGATTCCCGCCGGTTTAGGAGGTATGGGTGGGTGTGAGTCCTCTCCATTGCCCACAATATAATCCTTCTGGAAGAGTCCAGCAATCTTCTTCACCGAAATACCAGACACAGAGGGCTCAGCCACACAGGATCCTGGGAGTTCCACGACAGACTGCTTCACGGGGATCGGAACAGGATTGGGGGGACATGGAGGAGGCTTCTGGGGAGGTTTTGGGGGCAAGTTAGGAGGAGGACGGTTTGGAGGCTTGGCTTTAATGATGCGGACAGGCTTCTGGGATAAGGGGACAAGAGGGGGGAGGGCTTCCATGGCTGACATTTTGTCAAAAATGTCACAATCGCATTATAGGTAAAACTGCAAGAAAAAAGAAAAAAAATATGTATTAAATACTGCTTTATGACAAAACCACAATATAAACACACTTTCACATAATAGTGTGTGCCCTGGCTGTGCCTTCCTAAATTTTATAAATAGAAAAAAAACAGAACATCTTAAGGGGAAAAAAAAAAGACAACAAAAATTTCAGAGATCTTACAAACCCCTTTAATAACTACATTAATGGGAGGACCCAGGAGTCTAACATTACCTCCTGAGCAACACAGACAGGGGGCGCTATGAGTCTGTCCCTCCCCCTGCAGGGTGACACAGTGACACAGACAGGGGACGCTACCAGTCTGTCCCTCCCCCTGCAGGGTGACACAGTGACACAGACAGGGGGCGCTATGAGTCTGTCCCTCCCCCTGCAGGGTGACACAGTGACACAGACAGGGGGCGCTATGAGTCTGTCCCTCCCCCAGCAGGGTGACACAGTGACAGACAGGCGGCGTTATGGGTCTGTCCCTCGTGCAGGGTGACACAGTGACACAAACAGGGGGCGCTATGAGTCTGTCCCTCATGCAGGGTGACACAGACAGGGGGCGTTATGGGTCTGTCCCTCGTGCAGGGTGACACAGTGACACAGACAGGGGGCGCTATGAGTCTGTCCCTCATGCAGGGTGACACAGACAGGGGGCGTTATGAGTCTGTCCCTCGTGCAGGGTGACACAGACAGGGGGCACTATGAGTCTATGCCTCGTGCAGGGTGACACAGTCAGGGGCACTATGAGTCTGTCCCTCGTGCAGGGTGACACAGCCAGGGGGCACTATGAGTCTATGCCTCGTGCAGGGTGACACAGTCAGGGGCACTATGAGTCTGTCCCTCGTGCAGGGTGACACAGCCAAAGGGCGCTATGAGTCTATGCCTCGTGCGGGGTGACACAGTCAGGGTGCGCTATGAGTCTATGCCACGTGCAGGGTGACACAGCCAGGGGCACTAGGAGTCTGTCCCTCGTGCAGGGTGACACAGACGGGGCGCTATGAGTCTATGCCTCGTGCGGGGTGACACAATCAGGGGCACTAAGAGTCTGTCCCTCGTGCAGGGTGACACAGACAGGGGGCGTTATGAGTCTATGCCTCGTGCGGGGTGACACAGCCAGGGGCACTATGAGTCTGTCCCTCGTGCAGGGTGACACAGCCAGAGGCACTATGAGTCTGTCCCTCGTGCAGGGTGACACAGACAGGGGGCGCTATGCGTCTGTACCTCGTGCGGGGTGACACAGATATAATATGTTGTTGGGAGCAGATCCCAGACAGGAAATACATTCAGACTTTTCCTTTAGTACGTTTTACATCCCAAATATTTATTTTTATCGTTGGCGACAGGAAAAGAATTTCCTTTTCATTCAATGCTGTTATTTATTTAGTGCTGAATGTCTGAACTAAAACTCGGATTTGTAAACCCGTTGAGTATTACTTTATTGCCCCGTCCTATCACCAAATACTGCATCCTGCCCTGTGCTATACGGGGGCAGCACGTGATATAGTATATAGATATACACACACAATAATGGCATGATTCAGTTAGAATTCTAAGGAGGCCCACTAATGGGCAGGAGCTACGTGGAACAGCCTTCTAATAGAAGGAACTGCTTCCCACCTCCACTACATCTAGCAACGAGCAGACAAAATCTGGCGTTCTTTCTCCAGCTCTAATCCCACAGAGCTGGCTCATTGGCTGAGAGTGTGAGTTAATCGTCTCAGCCACTGGACTTGGCTCAGATAGAGTGCTTACAGTCTGATGTAGTGTAGTTATGTAGTGAAATTTCCCGGTGGGCCGCGACACCTGGTGCTGGGCTGACAGCCCTTATCATTGGCTCTTGTGATCCTGGCTGGCCATGTGTGAGCTTTGGGAGCCAGGCGGCCGGCACAGCTCACACATGGCCGCCCCGGATCATAAAAAAAAAACAACAAATAATGTGCGGCGGGGCTGGAGCTAGCACGCAGTGGGGCGGAGCTAGCATGCGGCAGGGGGCCTGGCTAACTGCAGCATGGGAAGCAGGAAGGAGTCCCTGCTTCCCCAACAACCAGCCTCCAGGAGCTCCAAGGGATGTGGAGGTAAGAAGCAGGTCAGTGTGTCTCTGTGTGTGTGCGTGTGTGTGTGTGACTGCCTGTGTGTGTGTGTGTGACAGCCTGTGTGTTTATGTATGACTGTCTGCCTGTGTGTGTTTGTGAGAGAGTGTGTGGCTATCTGCCTGTGTGTGTTTGACTGTCTTCCTGTGTGTGGCTGTCTCCCTGTGTGTAGATGGCTGATAAGGCCGACAGGAGGGAAGTGCTCAGTGCTCCCTCCTGTCACTCCCTCACTGTAGCGTGGCCGAGCTCTGTATGGTCCAGAGGTACAGGGAGCATCTGTCTCCTGTACCCGGCCGGACTAACAGGAAGTGCACATGAGTGTTAGTCCGGCCGGGTACAGGAAACAAAAGCTCCCTGTACCCGCGGACCATGCAGAGCTCCGCCACGCTACAACAGAGGTGGGGGAGGGGGGAGAAGAAGAAACTGGTAGGGAAGGGGGGAGAAGAAGAAATTGACGGGGGGAGAAGAAGAAATTGACAGGGGGTGCGAGTGACAGGGGAGGGAGGGGGAAATGAGAGTGGGGAGGGGAGAAGGGAGAGACAAGGGAGGGGGAGAAGATAGTGACAAGGGAGGGAGAGGGGGAGAAGAGAGTGACAAGGGAGGGGGGAGAGACTGACATCCATCACACACACACAATGCACCCCTTACACACAAAGACAATGCACCCCTTGCACACAGAAAAACACACAATGCATTACACACACAGACACACACACAATGCATCCCTTACACACACAGAAACACACAATGCATTCCTTACACACACTCAATGCACCCCTTACAGACTCACACACTGCATCCCATATATACACAGAAACACACCTTGCAGTCCTTACACATACAAACACAGATTCACACAACGCATTCTTTACACACATATCAGGACATCCCCTACACACTCCACCCCCTGTGAACAAACTCAAACTCCCAGAACATTGATTTTTGTGACCACAGTTACAAACAGCCTCCAGAGAGCCTGTTCTACACCAGACCAGTGGAGCCAGACTGCAGCTAGCGCCCATCATCATCCTCATCTGGTTGTAAGTAGGCAATCTAGTATATTATTCGTGGCACTAAGCTCTAATTTACCTCACATTAAAGAAACACTATAGTCCCCAGAACCACTGCAGCTTAATGTAGTGGTTCTGGTGTCTATAGCCTGTCCCTGCAGGCCTTTTAATGTAAACACAGCAGCACTGCAGCACTGGCGTTAGTTAACATGGCAGATCATATGGGTGGGGCATTGTGAATTCACACGGGGGGGGGGGGCAAACTTTACTTTTGCCTAGGGCGGCAAAAATCCTTGCACCGGCCCTCTGTGTGTGTGTGCGCATCTGCTAGTGAGTGAGCTTCTCTGTGTGTGTGCATCTGCTAGTGAGGGAGCTTCTGTGTGTGTGCACCTGCTAGTGAGTTTGTGTGTGTGCCTGCTAGTGAGTGAGCTTGTATGTGTGTCAGTGAGCTTGTCCGTAGGGATTGTTTATGTGTTAGTGAGCTTGTCTGTAGGGAGCATGGGTGTGTCTGCTCCTGTTTGTGGTGAGCATGTGTGTGCAGTGAGCTTGTCTGTAGTAAGCTTGTGTGTGTGTATCAGAGTTTGTCTGTACTAAATTTGTGTGTGTACCAGTAACCTTGTCTGTGTGTGCATGTGAGTATGCTTTACTGTATAATTTAATTACCCTAAAAGGACTAATATTTTGAATATTCCAATAATAAATTATATATATATATATATATATATATATATATATATATATATATATATAGTGTGTGTGTAGCTATGACATAGCACAATGACTTATGGGGCTGCAATAGATTTGTGAAGAATGAAGTGGTAGACCGGCCCTGTGCCTAGGGTTAGACCATGAATTTGCTTGGCCCCAATAATCATCTGTTTGTAAAGAATGAAAGGACCTCAAGTTAGACCATGAATTTGCTGGGCCCCCAAAACCATCTCGATGTGAAGAATAAGAAGAGGGGACCTGACTGGGCTCCATGGGATCCAATTTCTTCTTTGATTGTTTTTGTCCCACCAGAGGACCACCCTAGACACTGCTGCCTCTGCAAGCAGCCCACATGTGGATTGCCCTTTTACGAGGAAGTTTCCTATTCCCAGCGTGGTCTGGTTGAGGTGCAGAGCAGTTGTGATAGGGGCAATACCCAGACGGACAGGATGCATGCCCATGAATTTAAATGGTCTCTGTGTTAGTACAAGGGTTCCCTGGCAGCAACGTGTTAGTTTCCACCATCCTAACCTGACGTTAACCCCATAACTGCTCTGTGCGTAACGGAGACAGGAAAGGCTCAACTTCCTACGATCATCATCCAGGAAGGGAAAATTCTCCTAATCACATCCTGAAACTATAAACAGGAGACAGAGCCAACAACACTGTGAGAGCAGGTACTAACATAACACAGAGAGAATACAGTATATAGAAAAAAGTGACCTGCAACCCACAGAGCTAGCAATTTAACACACAGCTTTAGAGCTGCAGAGACCTGTGTGTGCAGTTAGATAGAGAACCCACAGACTAATAAGGTCCCTTAACAAAAGCGGTGACTGAACATCAATAGGATTAATGTGAAGTGATTGTAGTCTTAGCCTAATGTTTTCCCAGACAGTCAGTGCATCCTGTTACCAGCTGATATGTTCTCAGACCCCCACCCTGGGCTGTACAGGAGTGGCCTGTATGGGATTCTGACATACTGTGGAAGGGTTAATATGAACTCAGTGAATTACATCACAGTGTAACATGATGCTACTATAGCAATTCTAAATAGGATTACAGGAAACTGCCCCAATTAACACACATGGCCACATGCCCCATCCTTAGTTTAACAGAATATTCTGCCTCCTCTCGACACGTTACATGACATATACAATATATAAGGCCAGGCATGTTATATACAGAATACAGTGACATACAATACTATACAATATATACAGCTGTGCTTCATGTGACAACACTGAAGACATGAAACTCTGTTACAATGTAAAGTAGTAAGTGTACAGCCTGTATAACAGTGTGAATTTGCGGTCCCCTCAAAATAACAACACACAGCCATTAATGTTTAAACCGTTGGCAACAAAAGTGAGTACACCCCAAAATGGAAATGTCCAAATTGGGCCTAAATTAGCCATTTTACCTCCCCGGTGTCATGTGACTTGTTAGTGTTACAAGGTCTCAGGTGTGAATGGGGAGCAGGTGTGTTAAATGTGGTGTTATCACTCTCACACTCTCTCTCATACTGGTCACTGGAAGTTCAACATGGCACCTCATGGGAAAGACATCTCTGAGGATCTGTAAAATGAATTGTTGCTCTACATAAAGATGGCCTAGGCTATAAGAAGATTGCCAAGACCCTGAACCTGAGATGCAGCACGGTGGGCAAGACCATACAGCGGTTTCACAGAACAGGTTCCAATCAGAACAGCCCTCGCCATGGTCGAACAGTGCATGTGCTTGGCGTCATATCCAGAGGTTGTCTCTGGGAAATAGACCTATCAGTACTGCCAGCATTGCTGTAGAAGTTGAAGGGGTGGGGGGTCAGCCTGTCAGTGCTCAGACCATAAGCCGCACACTGCATCAAATTGGTCTGCATGACTGTCGTCCCAGAATTAAGTCTCTTCTAAATATGATGCACAAGAAAGCCCCCCAAACAGTTTGCTGAAGACAAGTATACTAAGGACATGGATTACTGGAACCATGTCCTGTGGTCCGATGAGACCAAGATAAAACTTTTTTGGTTCAGATGGTGTCAAGCGTGTGTGGCTGCAACCAGGTGATGAGTACAAAGACAAGTGTGTCTTGCCTACAGTCAAGCATGTTGGTCAGAGTGTCATGGTCTGCGCCTGCATGAGTGCTGTCGGCACTGGGGAGCTACAGTTCATTGAGGGAACCATGAATGTCAACATGTACTGTGACATACTGAAGCTGAGCATGATCCCCTCCCTCCGGAGACTGGGCCGCAGGGCAGTATTCCAACATGATAATGACCCCAAACACACCTCCAAGATGACCACTGCCTTGCTAAAGAAGCTGCAGGTAAATGTGATGGACTGCCCAAGCATGTCTCCAGACCTAAACCCTATTGAGCATCTGTGAGGCATCCTCAAACGGAAGGTCTCTAACATCCACCAGCTCCGTCATGCCGTCATGGGGAAGTGGAAAAGGACTCCAGTGGCAACCTGTGAAGCTCTGGTGAGCTCCATGCCCATGAGGGTTAAGGCAGTGCTGGAAAATAATGGTGGCCACACAAAATATTGACACTTTGGGCCCAATTTGGACATTTCCACTTAGGGGTGTGCTCACTTTTGTTGCCAACTGTTTAGACATTAATGGCTGTGTGTTGCGTTATTTTGAGGGGACAGCAAATTCACACTGTTATACAGGCTGTACACTTACTACTTTACATTGTAGCAGAGTGTGATTTCTTCATTGTTGTCACATGAAAAGATATAATAAAATATTTACAAAAATGTGAGGGGTCTACTTGCCTATGGGAGAAACTATATGTGTGTACTGCAAAATATACACAATGTAATATTATGTACGTACTGTATGTACTAATCAGCACACGGATAGAAAAAACATACATTATTTATTTATTTTACGGAGCCTCCTTTTTATCCCTCTGGTGGTAAGCACAAAAAAAAAATACTAAAAACAGCATTTACTGGCTGTCCCCTAGCTCTCAATCATCTTTTTTGCCGACATCTGCATTATTCCCAATCACTAATTAAACCAACACACTTGCCAATAGTGCAGTCGGTTTTGTTAACTATGGCACAGTCGGTTTGGTTAGCGATGGCGCAGTCGGTTTGGTTAACTATGGCGCAGTCGGTTTGGTTAACTATGGCGCAGTCGGTTTGGTTAGCGATGGCGCGGTCGGTTTGGTTAGCGATGGCGCAGTCGGTTTGGTTAGCGATGGCGCAGTCGGTTTGGTTAACTATGGCGCAGTCGGTTTGGTAAACGATGGCGCAGTCGGTTTGGTAAACGATGGCGCAGTCGGTTTGGTAAACGATGGCGCAGTCGGTTTGGTAAACGATGGCGCGTTTGGTTAGCACAGACACACAGACAGGACAGACAGACAGACAATATATATATACTTAGTGTAGGTATATGTCAATCGACAGGCTGTGATGATGTGCGTTTAAAACCAGATTGCATGGTGGGATTGACATGGCATCACGTGGGACCCCAATCTCAAGGCAGCACAGCATGATTGATGGGAGTTACACTCCAGGGAAGCAGCTGCTCATTCCATCTGCCAGCATTGGTCCCTCTCCTGTTACTGAGGAGACAGACAGTGTAACTCTCCTCTCCCCAGCTACGGTCCTAGCACATCACTGATAGCTGCTGCTGGGGAACTCCCACCAATCTCAGGCAGGATATATGTCCTGCTCAAATATTAAAAGATCCATAGCTCTGATCCTAAACCCAACTTTCAAAGAAAAATCATATTAAAGGACAATGTATATAATGTAATAACCAGGGAGTATCCATCATAGACTATATGCAGAGTGTGGACATTACATTGGGTGATACAATGTATCCAGCAGTCAGTATATTATATTATAGTATATCAGACAGTGGGTTACAATGTATCCAGCAGTCAGTATATTATATTATTGTATATCAGACAGGGTGATACAATGTATCCAGCAGCCAGTATATTATATTATTGTATATCAGACAGGGTGATACAATGTATCCAGCAGCCAGTATATTATATTATTGTATATCAGACAGGGTGATACAATGTATCCAGCAGTCAGTATATTATATTATTGTATATCAGACAGGGTGTTACAATGTATCCAGCAGTCAGTATATTATATTATAGTATATCAGACAGTGGGTTACAATGTATCCAGCAGTCAGTATATTATATTATTGTATATCAGACAGGGTGTTACAATGTATCCAGCAGTCAGTATATTATATTATTGTATATCAGACAGGGTGTTACAATGTATCCAGCAGTCAGTATATTATATTATTGTATATCAGACAGGGTGATACAATGTACCAGCAGTCAGTATATTATATTATTGTATATCAGACAGTGGGTTACAATGTATCCAGCAGTCAGTATATTATATTATATTATTGTATATCAGACAGTGGGTTACAATGTATCCAGCAGTCAGTATATTATATTATTGTATATCAGACAGTGGGTTACAATGTATCCAGCAGTCAGTATATTATATTATAGTATATCAGACAGGGTGTTACAATGTATCCAGCAGTCAGTATATTATATTATTGTATATCAGACAGTGGGTTACAATGTATCCAGCAGTCAGTATTTTATATTATAGTATATCAGACAGGGTGTTACAATGTATCCAGCAGTCAGTATATTATATTATAGTATATCAGACAGGGTGATACAATGTATCCAGCAGTCAGTATATTATATTATAGTATATCAGACAGGGTGATACAATGTATCCAGCAGTCAGTATATTATATTATAGTATATCAGACAGGGTGATACAATGTATCCAGCAGCCAGTATATTATATTATTGTATATCAGACAGTGGGTTACAATGTATCCAGCAGTCAGTATATTATATTATTGTATATCAGACAGGGTGTTACAATGTATCCAGCAGTCAGTATATTATATTATTGTATATCAGACAGGGTGTTACAATGTATCCAGCAGTCAGTATATTATATTATTGTATATCAGACAGGGTGATACAATGTACCAGCAGTCAGTATATTATATTATTGTATATCAGACAGTGGGTTACAATGTATCCAGCAGTCAGTATATTATATTATATTATTGTATATCAGACAGTGGGTTACAATGTATCCAGCAGTCAGTATATTATATTATAGTATATCAGACAGGGTGATACAATGTATCCAGCAGTCAGTATATTATATTATTGTATATCAGACAGTGGGTTACAATGTATCCAGCAGTCAGTATATTATATTATTGTATATCACACAGTGGGTTACAATGTATCCAGCAGTCAGTATATTATATTATTGTATATCAGACAGTGGGTTACAATGTATCCAGCAGTCAGTATATTATATTATAGTATATCAGACAGGGGGTTACAATGTATCCAGCAGTCAGTATATTATATTATTGTATATCAGACAGGGGGTTACAATGTATCCAGCAGTCAGTATATTATATTATTGTATATCAGACAGTGGGTTACAATGTATCCAGCAGTCAGTATATTATATTATTGTATATCAGACAGTGGGTTACAATGTATCCAGCAGTCAGTATATTATATTATAGTATATCAGACAGGGTGTTACAATGTATCCAGCAGTCAGTATATTATATTATTGTATATCAGACAGTGGGTTACAATGTATCCAGCAGTCAGTATTTTATATTATAGTATATCAGACAGGGTGTTACAATGTATCCAGCAGTCAGTATATTATATTATAGTATATCAGACAGGGTGATACAATGTATCCAGCAGTCAGTATATTATATTATATTATTGTATATCAGACAGTGGGTTACAATGTATCCAGCAGTCAGTATATTATATTATAGTATATCAGACAGGGTGATACAATGTACCAGCAGTCAGTATATTATATTATTGTATATCAGACAGTGGGTTACAATGTATCCAGCAGTCAGTATATTATATTATAGTATATCAGACAGGGTGTTACAATGTATCCAGCAGTCAGTATATTATATTATTGTATATCAGACAGGGTGTTACAATGTATCCAGCAGTCAGTATATTATATTATTGTATATCAGACAGGGTGTTACAATGTATCCAGCAGTCAGTATATTATATTATAGTATATCAGACAGGGTGATACAATGTATCCAGCAGTCAGTATATTATATTATAGTATATCAGACAGGGTGTTACAATGTATCCAGCAGTCAGTATATTATATTATATTATTGTATATCAGACAGTGGGTTACAATGTATCCAGCAGTCAGTATATTATATTATAGTATATCAGACAGGGTGATACAATGTATCCAGCAGTCAGTATATTATATTATATTATTGTATATCAGACAGTGGGTTACAATGTATCCAGCAGTCAGTATATTATATTATTGTATATCAGACAGTGGGTTACAATGTATCCAGCAGTCAGTATATTATATTATATTATTGTATATCAGACAGTGGGTTACAATGTATCCAGCAGTCAGTATATTATATTATAGTATATCAGACAGGGTGTTACAATGTATCCAGCAGTCAGTATATTATATTATTGTATATCAGACAGGGTGTTACAATGTATCCAGCAGTCAGTATATTATATTATAGTATATCAGACAGGGTGATACAATGTATCCAGCAGTCAGTATATTATATTATTGTATATCAGACAGGGTGTTACAATGTATCCAGCAGTCAGTATATTATATTATATTATTGTATATCAGACAGTGGGTTACAATGTATCCAGCAGTCAGTATATTATATTATTGTATATCAGACAGGGTGTTACAATGTATCCAGCAGTCAGTATATTATATTATAGTATATCAGACAGGGTGATACAATGTATCCAGCAGTCAGTATATTATATTATAGTATATCAGACAGGGTGTTACAATGTATCCAGCAGTCAGTATATTATATTATAGTATATCAGACAGTGGGTTACAATGTATCCAGCAATCAGTATATTATATTATAGTATATCAGACAGGGTGATACAATGTATCCAGCAGTCAGTATATTATATTATATTATTGTATATCAGACAGTGGGTTACAATGTATCCAGCAGTCAGTATATTATATTATTGTATATCAGACAGTGGGTTACAATGTATCCAGCAGTCAGTATATTATATTATATTATTGTATATCAGACAGTGGGTTACAATGTATCCAGCAGTCAGTATATTATATTATTGTATATCAGACAGGGTGATACAATGTACCAGCAGTCAGTATATTATATTATTGTATATCAGACAGGGTGTTACAATGTATCCAGCAGTCAGTATATTATATTATAGTATATCAGACAGGGTGTTACAATGTATCCAGCAGTCAGTATATTATATTATTGTATATCAGACAGGGTGTTACAATGTATCCAGCAGTCAGTATATTATATTATATTATTGTATATCAGACAGTGGGTTACAATGTATCCAGCAGTCAGTATATTATATTATTGTATATCAGACAGGGTGTTACAATGTATCCAGCAGTCAGTATATTATATTATTGTATATCAGACAGGGTGTTACAATGTATCCAGCAGTCAGTATATTATATTATAGTATATCAGACAGGGTGATACAATGTACCAGCAGTCGGTATATTATATTATTGTATATCAGACAGGGTGATACAATGTACCAGCAGTCAGTATATTATATTATTGTATATCAGACAGTGGGTTACAATGTATCCAGCAGTCAGTATATTATATTATATTATTGTATATCAGACAGTGGGTTACAATGTATCCAGCAGTCAGTATATTATATTATTGTATATCAGACAGTGGGTTACAATGTATCCAGCAGTCAGTATATTATATATTATTGTATATCAGACAGTGGGTTACAATGTATCCAGTGTGTCAGACTCTCTGTCTCTGTGTACCCACTGAGCTGGGGTGGGGGTGGAGGTTGGGTGTGTACACTGACCACACAATGCCATACCCCACATGCTGGATATCCCTCTCCCCCATTCCTACCTCGCCCCGGCTGGGCACAGGACCTGGCTGCTGTTTGGGACCCCATCCTGCTTTCAATCCAAGGAACTCAATGAGGAGCTGCTGCCCTAAAGCTGGAACCCAGTAGACAGCAGGAGGAGAGCTAATAGAGAGGAGGGGCCACTATACAGGGGATGGGCAAGCTATTGTTCTAACACTCCGACCTGGAAACAGACAGCTAGCCTACCTCCTGTGTTATACAGAGAGATATAGCATGCCCTGTGTGTTATACAGAGAGATAAAGCATGCCCTGTGTGTTATACAGAGAGATATAGCATGCACAGTGTGTTATACAGAGAGATATAGCATGCACTGTGTGTTATACAGAGAGGGATATACCGTGCATTGCATGTAATACAGAGAGGGATATACCGTGCATTGCGTGTAATACAGAGAGAGGGATATACCGTCCATTGCGTGTTATACAGAGAGAGGGATATACCGTGCATTGCGTGTTATACAGAGAGAGGGATATACCGTGCATTGCGTGTTATACAGAGAGAGGGATATACCGTGCATTGCATGTTATACAGAGAGAGGGATATACCGTGCATTGCGTGTTATACAGAGAGAGGGATATACCGTCCATTGCGTGTTATACAGAGAGGGATATACCGTCCATTGCGTGTTATACAGAGAGGGATATACCGTGCATTGCGTGTTATACAGAGAGAGGGATATACCGTGCATTGTGTGTTATACAGAGAGAGGGATATACCGTGCATTGCGTGTTATACAGAGAGAGGGATATACCGTGCATTGTGTGTTATACAGAGAGAGGGATATACCGTGCATTGTGTGTTATACAGAGAGAGGGATATTCGGGCCCATTGTGTGTTATAAGTAGAGAGAGGGATATACCGGCATTGTGTGTTATACAGAGAGGGATGTACCGTGTGCATTGTGTGTTATACAGAGAGAGGGATCGTGTACGCGTGTTAGTAGAGAGAGGGATATACCGTGGGGCCCATTGCGGTTATATGAGAGAGGGATATAATCGGCCCATTGTGTGTTATACAGGAGAGAGGGATATACCGCCCATTGTGTGTTATACAGAGAGAGGATATACCGCATTGTGTGTTATACAGAGAGAGGGATATACCGCATGTGTGTTATACAGAGGGATATACCTGTACTTGTGTGTTATACAGAGAGAGGCATGCCATTGCGTGTTATACAGAGAGGGATATACCGTGCATTGCGTGTTATACAGAGAGAGGGATATACCGTGCATTGTGTGTTATACAGAGAGAGGGATATACCGTGCATTGCGTGTTATACAGAGAGAGGGATATACCGTGCATTGCGTGTTATACAGAGAGAGGGATATACCGTGCATTGCGTGTTATACAGAGAGAGGGATATACCGTGCATTGTGTGTTATACAGAGAGAGGGATATACCGTGCATTGTGTGTTATACAGAGAGAGGGATATACCGTGCATTGTGTGTTATACAGAGAGAGGGATATACCGTGCATTGTGTGTTATACAGAGAGAGGGATATACCGTGCATTGCGTGTTATACAGAGAGAGGGATATACCGTGCATTGTGTGTTATACAGAGAGAGGGATATACCGTGCATTGCGTGTTATACAGAGAGAGGGATATACCGTGCATTGTGTGTTATACAGAGAGAGGGATATACCGTGCATTGCGTGTTATACAGAGAGAGGGATATACCGTGCATTGTGTGTTATACAGAGAGAGGGATATACCGTGCATTGTGTGTTATACAGAGAGAGGGATATACCGTGCATTGTGTGTTATACAGAGAGAGGGATATACCGTCCATTGTGTGTTATACAGAGAGAGGGATATACCGTCCATTGTGTGTTATACAGAGAGGGATATACCGTGCATTGTGTGTTATACAGAGAGAGGGATATACCGTGCATTGTGTGTTATACAGAGAGAGGGATATACCGTGCATTGTGTGTTATACAGAGAGAGGGATATACCGTGCATTGTGTGTTATACAGAGAGAGGGATATACCGTCCATTGTGTGTTATACAGAGAGAGGGATATACCGTCCATTGTGTGTTATACAGAGAGGGATATACCGTGCATTGTGTGTTATACAGAGAGAGGGATATACCGTGCATTGTGTGTTATACAGAGAGAGGGATATACCGTGCATTGTGTGTTATACAGAGAGAGGGATATACCGTCCATTGTGTGTTATACAGAGAGAGGGATATACTGTAGTGGTATATGGAGTGATATCTCTGTATAATGCTTCCTATATCTCCAATATCTTGTGACTGATAAACATTGTATCCACAGATAAGGAAATAGATAAAATACCAAAAATATCCACACCTCTAATCAGTGTAAATGTAACCCATTATCATCACATACACACAAAGTAATCTGATACGGGCTGTACGACTGATAGGGAGTCCGCATGTCGATGGATTTTCTGTGTCAGCTGGGATCGGGTGTGTACTCACAACTGGCACTAATATTCCCTCTCTCCTCCCAAGCCAGCACTTACAAAGCTACACACCCTTCATTATACACAGCTATTAACTATTACAGCCTGTAACTGGACAGCTTAATGGAAATCATATATTTGTCACATTAACACAGACAGGGGGCGCTATTAGTGTGTTTCTCCTTCTGTAGATTGACACAGACAGGGTGCGCTATGAGTCTGTCCCTCCCCCTGCAGGGTGACACAGTAACAGACAGGGGGCGCTATGAGTCTGTCCCTCCCCCTGCAGGGTGACACAGTGACACAGACAGGGGGTGCTATGAGTCTGTCCCTCCCCCCGCAGGGTGACACAGTGACACAGACAGGGGGCGCTATGAGTCTGTCCCTCCCCCTGCAGGGTGACACAGACAGGGGGCGCTATGAGTCTGTCCCTCACCCTGCAGGGTGACACAGTGACACAGACAGGGGGCGCTATGAGTCTGTCCCTCCCCCCGCAGGGTGACACAGTGACACAGGCAGGGTGCGCTATGAGTCTGTCCCTCCTCCTGCAGGGTGACAGAGTGACACAGACAGGGGGCACTATGAGTCTGTCCCTCCTCCTACAGGGTGACACAGTGACACAGACAGGTGGCGCTATGAGTCTGTCCCTCGTGACAGGGGGCACTATGAGTCTGTCCCTCCTCCTACAGGGTGACACAGTGACACAGACAGGGGGCGCTATGAGTCTGTCCCTCCCCCTGCAGGGTGATACAGTGACACAGACAGGGGGCGCTATGAATCTGTCCCTCCCCCTGCAGGGTGACACAGAGAGGGGGCGCTATGAGACTGTCCCTCCCCCTGCAGGGTGTCACAATGACATAGACAGGGGGCGCTGTGAGTCTGTCCCTCCCAACGGTTACACAGCAACACAGACATGGCAACGCTCCAACCTCGCAAGAGGAACCCGGCAGAGATGCAAGATGGAGCTCCTCAGAGTCCTCTACTGTCTCTCTCCCTTCCCCGCTGGAGGCCATATTAAACTGCCTGTGGGCCGGTCAGAGATATCCTTGATCTCCCTCACCGGCCTGTCATGGAATGCAGCAGGGCTGGAGCTCGGATACCGGCCTCGGCCCTTGGCCATCGCGGCGTGTCCATGGCAGGCTGTGAATCTCTACCATGGATTGTGGGTGAGTGATCATTATGAGTCCTGCTTTTATTCCGCATCTGTTACTTTCTCTCCTCCCCATTACCCAACCTTACTGGGTAAAGCCCAATGCTTGTGAGCGACCCCAGGACCAGTCTTATTTAACCTTTTTTCATGTCCTCCTGGGTCTTTCTTCATGGCCCCACCATCCTGATATTTCCAATAAGTCCCTCTCTGGAAGTTTCCATCTCTCTATTCCTGTGGTATGCGTGTTAGACCTTGCATTGCACTGTGTTGTCTCTTAAAGGGACACTATAGGCACCTTCAGTTTACTGAAGTGGCCTGGGTGCAGTGTCCCAGATCCATTAAACCTGCAGTGGTAATTGGTGCAGTTTTTGATAAATTGCAATAAATACCTGCCTGGGTAAACTCCACCTCTAGTGGCTGTCTATCATATATTCTCTATATGGACTTCTTTGCGTCCTAATGCGATTGCAGTGATCGCTGAACATGCACATTAGGTCCCCAATGCCGGCTGACGTCGGCGGAGCCTGAACCAGCGATGAGGGAATCAGGAAAGTGATAAAGGGGCATGAGGGAGGGGGGCACGATAGGTTTTCCTTTAAGATCCCGCAAGAGTGAATACAGAGAGAAGGTGACGGGAAGCTGCAGGATGGAGGACATTTAGAGCTAAATGGATGGAGGACATTTAGAGCTTGACAGCCCATGACAAAACTGACAAAAAACAGGGAGCTTGACTTGGTCAACTTTAGTCAAGATACAGGTTCTACATAAGGAGAAGTAGTCGCTACTAAAAATTACGTATAATTTTTCAAATACACAAAAATAATAGAGAAAAACAAACAAAAAGATTTAAAAAAAAACAGTGGGACAAACTGCACCACTTTATACAGAAAACAAGTGACAAAGGGTGCTTTAAATTGTCGTCTTTAAAAATGGCGTATCCAGGATCGCTTTTATATTCCTGCTACATTACAGTCAGTATAAACAGGATAGGTTTAACATATAAATACAGTGCCTTGCAAAAGTATTCACCCCCCTTGGCATTTTTCGTATTTTGCTGCCTCGCAACCTGGAATTAGCATGGATTGTTTGAGGATTTGCATCATTTAATTTACAGAACATGCCCACAACTTTGAAGATATTTTTTTTTTTATTGTGAAGCAAACAACAAATAGGACAAAATAACAGAAAAAGTCAACGTGCATAACTATTCACCCCCCTAAAGTCAATACTTTGTAGAGCCACCTTTTGTGGCAATCACAGCTCCAAGACAGTCGCTTTGGATAAGTCTCTATGAGCTTGCCACATCTTACCACTGGGATTTTTGCCCATTCCTCCTTGCAAAACTGCTCCAGCTCCTTCAAGTTGGATGGTTTGCGCTTGTGAACAGCAATCTTTAACTCAGACCACAGATTTTCTATTGGATTGAGGTCTGGGCTTTGACTAGGCCATTGCAGCACATTTACATGTTTCCCCTTAAACCACTCAAGTGTTGCTTTAGCAGTGTGTTTGGGGTCATTGTCCTGCTGGAAGGTGAACCTCCGTCCTAGCCTCAAATCACGCACAGAGTGGTACAGGTTTTGCTCAAGAATATCCCTGTATTTAGCACCATCCATCTTTCCCTCAACTCTGACCAGTTTCCCAGTCCCGGCTGCTGAAAAATTGTGTTATTTGGGTGATGTGACAGTGAGGTGTTGGGTTTGAGCCAGACATTTTCATTGATGGCCAAAAAGTTCAATTTTAGTCTCATCAGACCAGAGCACCTTCCTCCATACATTTTGGGAGTCTCCCACATGCTTTTTCGCAAACTCAGAACGTGCCATTTTGTTTTTTGCTGAAAGTAATGGCTTTCTTCTGGCCACTCTACCATAAAGCCCAACTCTATGAAGCGCACGGCTTATTGTCGTCCTATGTACAGATACTCCAGTCTCTGCTGTGGAACTCTGCAGCTCCTCCAGGGTTACCGTAGGTCTCTGTGCTGCCTCTCTGATTAATGCCTTCCTTGCCCGGTCCGTGAGTTTTGGTGGGCGGCCGTCTCTTGGCAGGTTTCCTATTGTGCCATGTTCTTTCCATTTGGTTATGACAGATTTGATGCTGCTCCTGGGGATCATCAAAGATTTGGATATATTTTTATAACCAAACCCTGACTTGTACTTCTCAACAACATTGTCCCTTACTTGTTTTTAGAGTTCCTTGGTCTTCATGGCAGTGTTTGGTTAGTGGTGCCTCTTGCTTAGGTTTTGCAGCCTCTGGGGCCTTTAAAAAAATGTGTGTATATGTAATGACAGATCACGTGACACTTAGATTGCACACAGGTGGACATCATTTCACTAATTATGTGACTTCTGAAGGTAATTGGTTGCACCAGAGCTTTTTATGGGCTTTATAACAAAGGGGGTGAATACATACGCACATGCCGATTTTCTGTTTTCTATTTCTAAAAAATAGTTTTATGTTTTTTTCTCATTTCACTTCACCAATTTAGACTATTGTGTTCTGATCCATCACATAAAATTAATTATTAATCAAATTAATAAAACATTAAACGTAAGGCTGTAATTTAACAAAATAGGTAAAAAGTCAAAAGGGGTTGAATACTTTTGCAAGGCACTGTAACTTTTCTAGTATGTCATTTCAAGAAATATTGATTAAAATGAGTTTACTTTTACTAAATGTACACATTTGAATTAATTTAAATGAATTTTGCCCAAGTTTATTGAGCAGTGATTGATCTCACTATCCTCAAGCGGAGGATTTCATTAACGGAACATTTTAAGAATTTCGACAAAGCTTACCTTTACTCCAGAGTCATTCTGCACAGTGCGGCTGCTCCACCGCCAGTGATGTCATCAATAACAGTGATTTGTGTTGAATCCAAAGCTTCTCCGACTTTCCATTTTTGAAGATCTTTAGGAGGAAGGTGTCTGGTCACTGTTTGGGCGCCACTGGAGGCGGAGATTTGGACAGAAGAAAATGTTTCTCAGAAATGTTTGGGGGGGAAAAAGCAAGAGGGGCTGTGCACCAAAACCTCTTTATTAAATGAAGTGG
>OW240914.1:6911501-6992364 GCA_933207985.1 Pelobates cultripes | reverse complement strand
CAGACTGTTTTGGCATTCTACTAAATCACACTGATATCCTGTTTGTGCTATATACAGATTTTATTCATATTAAATTATGTTTAAAATAAAAATATTTGATTTGAAATGAAACCATGTTTCTTCTTAACTAAATTACATATAATCTTTACACTGATAATGAACACAGCACTCTATATAATGATAATGAGTATCTATACACTGATAATGAACACAGCGCTCTGTATAATGATACTGAGTATCTATACACTGATAATGAACACAGGGCTCTGAATAATAAAACTGAGTATCTATACACTGATAATGAACACAGCATTCTATATAATGATACTGAGTATCTATACACTGATAATGAACACAGCGCTCTGTATAAGGATACTGAGTAACTATACACTGATAATGAACACATCGCTCTGTATAATAAAACTGAGTATCTATACACTGATAATGAATACAGCGCTCTATATAATGATACAGAGTATCTATACACTGATAATGAACACAGCGCTCTGTATACTGATATTGAGTAACTATACACTGATAATGAACATAGCACTCTGTATAATGATTCTGAGTATCTATACACTGATAATGAACACAGCGCTCTGTATAATAATACTGAGTATCTACACACTGATAATGAACACAGCGCTCTGTATAATAATACTGAGTATCTATACACTGATAATGAACACAGCGCTCTATATCATGATAATGAGTATCTATACACTGATAATGAACACAGCGCTCTGTATAATGATACTGAGTATCTATACACTGATAATGAACACAGCGCTCTGTATAATAATACTGAGTATCTATACACTGATAATGAACACATCGCTCTGTATAATAAAACTGAGTATCTATACACTGATAATGAACACAGCGCTCTATATAATGATAATGAGTATCTATACACTGATAAAGAACACAGCACTCTATATAATGATACTGAGTATCTATACACTGATAATGAACACAGCGCTCTGTATAATGATACTGAGTATCTATACACTGATAATGAACACAGCACTCTGTATAATAATACTGAGTATCAATACACTGAAAATGAACACATCGCTCTGTATAATAAAACTGAGTATCTATACACTGATAATGAACACAGCGCTCTATATAATGATAATGAGTATCTATACACTGATAATGAACACAGCGCTCTATATAATGATAATGAGAATCGATATACACTGATAATGAACACAGCGCTCTGTATAATGATACTGAGTATCTATACACTGATAATGAACACAGCGCTCTGTATACTGATATTGAGTAACTATACACTGATAATGAACATAGCGCTCTGTATAATGATACTGAGTGTAACGGACCGTTTAGCATAAAAGGGGAAAAAACCACTTAGACGATAATCCCCCTTTTCAGAGACAGGCACAGCTACTGTAGAATCACCAAAACCCACGAACCACCAATAAGTGAATGCTCCAAACTCCCGAACGGCATACAAGGGAATAAGGTAGCACTTCAAATAAACGAACAGGAACCATACGAATAGCTGCTAGCAGGCGAACAGGAAAAGCTTCCAAGCGGCTTACACTCCTGGCAATCAGTCCTTAGCAGCATACAGTAAATCCCCCCAAAGACGAGACAAGGCTCCGTGTTGAGGGTCAAGCAGTGGTCTGTTTAATGAGGGCTACCTGCCCAGCTTTTATGCAGGTCTCCCACCTGGTGGACACTCCCCTAGGGGACCAAATGGGAGACTGTGACAAGGGACAGACAAGTATACAAAAAGGACACACAGTCACAGTATATTCCCACAATGCATCCTGGCTTCCTCCCCTCTGCCCTGGGAGATAATTGGGAAGTAACTCAATTATCTCCCAAGACAAAGGCAAAACTCCATTACACACGTGGGAACACAAAAACAGCATTATACTTTAAAATGCACAAAGTAACATTTACTACATAAAACACCGACATGTAACACATCCCCAGATAGCTCAGGTCTGAGTGCACATTATTAAGTGAATGGCACTCAGCCTACACGAATACAGTTCAATCGCCATGGAGCCAAAGTCTTTACAGTCAGTTTCATACGAATGGGCTCCATGGGATTCCTATCTGGGGTATAAGAAATTCACACAAAAATACCGAACACCGGGTCATTCGTGTGCTTTCACCGAACAAGGAGGGGGGTCGGCGGCTTCAGCGGTGTTCGCGCAAAACTGTGTCCGATTTTAGTTCCATGAAAATAGAGGCGAACACCGCTGTTCATTCGTATGGTTTAAAATGGCCGCGACCTCGTGTTCGGGATACGAACGGCGGCCACCCAGCGTTCATCAATCAAGCTGCGGTTAACCGCAGCTTCAGGGAGGTTAATTGCCGGCACACTCCAGCTCCCAGATGGTCCAGTCATTCGTACGGTTGTTCGGTAGATTGAAACTACCGAACAACCGGCAGAAAAGCACGAATACAGCTTTTCTGCATGCAAAAATAAAGTCTTTTACAAAGGGGGCCATAGTCCAAAGGCAGCAGGCGAGCAACCAGGCTTCTCCAATGCAATGTGGCGAGATTGGTCTCGTCACATCTCTCCCCTTTTCCAAACAGACTAACAGGGTATCTGACCTCCTGCCGGTCAGTGCCCTTGTTAGTCCAGCAGCCCACCCACAACAAATAATCGACAGCACAGCCCACCCACAATAAATGGTTACTACACCTGGGTAGAGAAGAAGCTTGTCCATGTCCAGGTGCCTCACCACGGCTGTGCTGGGTACGGGTACGCTGACTTGGTGGGTTGCTGCGTGGGCAGAGACCAGCGGCACTCTGCCCTGTTGCCAGCGCTACTGGGAGGGTAGCCTGGTGGAAGCCTGGTTGTTGGAGGGGGAGACCGACTGTCTCCCCTTTAAATACACCGCTCTGCTGCTGCTGCTGGAGACTGACTGTCTCCCCTTTAGATGCACAGTCCTGCTGCTGGAGACCGACCGTCTCCCCTTTAGCTGCACAGTCCTGCTGCTGGAGACCGACCGTCTCCCCTTTGGTTACCCATCTCTGCTGCTGGAGGGGGAGACCGACTGTCTCCCCTTTGGCTAAACAGCCCTGTCGCTGGGGGCAGGACCGACCGTCCCTACCCCCTGTGCTGGCAGTGTAGAGACTACGGTCCCATCTGCACCGTTGTGGGGCTTACTGTCTCCCCTTTGTACATTAAGCTGCCGCTGGGGAGAGGGGGTAACAAGCTCCTCTCCCATACATACTTCCAGCTGTGGGGGAAGGAGACCGACTGTCTCTGCTCCCAATACAGAGTCCTGCTGCTGGGGAAAGGAGACTGGGCTCTCTATTCCCGGTAGGACACTCTGCTGCTGGGGAATGGAGACGGGGCTCCCAATTCCCAATGATCTGTGCTGCCGCTGGGGAATGGAGACTGGGCTCCCAATTCCCAAAGCATCATACTGCCGCTGGGGAATGGAGACTGGGCTCCCAATTCCCAAAAATTCACGCTGCCGCTGGGGAGGGAGGACACTGCTCTCCTCTCCCTGGACTTCCCACTGCCTTCCCGGCATATCACCTGGCTGCTGGGGGGCAGGAACAACTACCTCTGCCCCCTGTAACTCAGCCTGCCGCTGGGGAATGGAGCTCAGGCTCCCAATTCCCTGCCATATCTCCCGCTGGGGAATGGAGCTCGGGCTCCCAATTCCCTGCAATTCATTCTGCTGCTGGGGGCAGGAACAACTACCTCTGCCCCCTGTAACTCAGCCTGCCGCTGGGGAATGGCGCTCAGGCTCCCAATTCCCTGCAATATCTCCCGCTGGGGAATGGAGCTCGGGCTCCCAATTCCCTGCAATTCATTCTGCTGCTGGGGGACAGGAGCGACTATCTCTGTCCCCTGTAACTCAGCCTGCCGCTGGGGAATGGAGCTCAGGCTCCCAATTCCCTGCAATATCTCCCGCTGGGGAATGGAGACTGGGCTCCCAATTCCCAATAAATCACACGGCCGCTGGGGAATGGAGACTGGGCTCCCAATTCCCTGCAGGACCGGTGGAGAGACCTCGGTCCCATCTCTACCGGCCACCTGGGGTTCTTCCCAGAAAATATCCACAATGTCTTCCCAGCTGAATGGGTCTGGTTCTGGCTCTGTCACGCTGCTCTCCTGCTGAGCCTTCTCGCTGTATTGAAACAGCTGCTGGTAGCCCTGTTCTAGCTCCATCTCCCGGGTTACCAGGTGGACCAGGTCTTGCTCAATTTTGTGAGCGTCGTCCCAGTCATACCTGCTCTCCCTCCACTCCCAGAGATCACTGAACCGGGCTTGTGTAGGGCTCCCAAATTCGAGCTCTGAAAACGACTCCCATAACAAGCCAGGACCATCAAACTCCTCTCCCTCTGGCTTGTCATGCTCGGCTGTCCAGGGCAGGTACTGTGCCCCATACCACCAAAGCGCCTGGTAGGCATCTTCTAGCCACAACTCCTGCCATACTAGGTGTTCCAATTTCCTCACCCATTCCTCCAGGGGCTGCTCTCCCAGGAAGGGCATCCGCAGGGCTACTCGCTTCTGCAACCGCTGGTCTTCCTTGGGGAGTCTCTTGCCCCGCTGGTACTCCACAATACCCAGTGCCTGGTACCAGATGCCTTTACGGACTGCATCTCGGTCATCCATGGCACCCTCGTCATACTCCACTGCTGGTTCCATGCTGGTGCTGTCAGGGTCGCTGTACTGGGACATGCGTTGCCCTCAAATTGTAAAATCCAAAGAAATGGTGTCTCCTGTAGTTGTCCTTCTGGTTGTAGGAACGATCCCGCCGCTTGCCACCAATTGTAACGGACCGTTTAGCATAAAAGGGGAAAAAACCACTTAGACGATAATCCCCCTTTTCAGAGACAGGCACAGCTACTGTAGAATCACCAAAACCCACGAACCACCAATAAGTGAATGCTCCAAACTCCCGAACGGCATACAAGGGAATAAGGTAGCACTTCAAATAAACGAACAGGAACCATACGAATAGCTGCTAGCAGGCGAACAGGAAAAGCTTCCAAGCGGCTTACACTCCTGGCAATCAGTCCTTAGCAGCATACAGTAAATCCCCCCAAAGACGAGACAAGGCTCCGTGTTGAGGGTCAAGCAGTGGTCTGTTTAATGAGGGCTACCTGCCCAGCTTTTATGCAGGTCTCCCACCTGGTGGACACTCCCCTAGGGGACCAAATGGGAGACTGTGACAAGGGACAGACAAGTATACAAAAAGGACACACAGTCACAGTATATTCCCACAATGCATCCTGGCTTCCTCCCCTCTGCCCTGGGAGATAATTGGGAAGTAATTCAACTATCTCCCAAGACAAAGGCAAAACTCCATTACACACGTGGGAACACAAAACAGCATTATACTTTAAAATGCACAAAGTAACATTTACTACATAAAACACCGACATGTAACACATCCCCAGATAGCTCAGGTCTGAGTGCACATTATTAAGTGAATGGCACTCAGCCTACACGAATACAGTTCAATCGCCATGGAGCTAAAGTCTTTACAGTCAGTTTCATACGAATGGGCTCCATGGGATTCCTATCTGGGGTATAAGACATTCACACAAAAATACCGAACACCGGGTCATTCGTGTGCTTTCACCGAACAAGAAGGGAGGTCGGCGGCTTCAGCGGTGTTCGCGCAAAACTGTGTCCGATTTTAGTTCCATGAAAATAGAGGCGAACACCGCTGTTCATTCGTATGGTTTAAAATGGCCGCGACCTCGTGTTCGGGATACGAACGGCGGCCACCCAGCGTTCATCAATCAAGCTGCGGTTAACCGCAGCTTCAGGGAGGTTAATTGCCGGCACACTCCAGCTCCCAGATGGTCCAGTCATTCGTACGGTTGTTCGGTAGATTGAAACTACCGAACAACCGGCAGAAAAGCACGAATACAGCTTTTCTGCATGCAAAAATAAAGTCTTTTACAAAGGGGCCATAGTCCAAAGGCAGCAGGCGAGCAACCAGGCTTCTCCAATGCAATGTGGCGAGATTGGTCTCGTCACACTGAGTATCTATACACTGATAATGAACACAGTGCTCTGTATAATAATACTGAGTATCTACACACTGATAATGAACACAGCGCTCTGTATAATAATACTGAGTATCTATACACTGATAATGAACACAGCGCTCTATATCATGATAATGAGTATCTATACACTGATAATGAACACAGCGCTCTGTATAATGATACTGAATATCTATACACTGATAATGAACACAGCGCTCTTTATAATAATACTGAGTATCTATACACTGATAATGAACACATCGCTCTGTATAATAAAACTGAGTATCTATACACTGATAATGAACACAGCGCTCTATATAATGATAATGAGTATCTATACACTGATAAAGAACACAGCGCTCTATATAATGATAATGAGTATCTATACACTGATAAAGAACACAGCACTCTATATAATGATACTGAGTATCTATACACTGATAATGAACACAGCGCTCTGTATAATGATACTGAGTATCTATACAATGATAATGAACACAGCACTCTGTATAATAATACAGAGTATCAATACACTGAAAATGAACACATCGCTCTGTATAATAAAACTGAGTATCTATACACTGATAATGAACACAGCGCTCTATATAATGATAATGAGTATCTATACACTGATAATGAACACAGCGCTCTGTATAATGATACTGAGTATCTATACACTGATAATGAACACAGCGCTCTATATAATGATAATGAGTATTTATACACTGATAATGAACACAGCACTCTATATAATGATAATGAGTATCTATACACTGATAATGAACACAGCACTCTATATAATGATACTGAGTATCTATACACTGATAATGAACACAGCGCTCGGTATAATGATACTGAGTATCTATACACTGATAATGAACACAGCGCTCTATATAATGAAAATGAGTATTGATACACTGATAATGAACACAGCGCTCTGTATAATGATACTGAGTATCTATACACTGATAATGAACACAGCGCTCTGTATAATAATAGTGAGTATCTATAAACTGATAATGAACACAGCGCTCTATATAATGATACTGAGTATCTATACACTGATAATGAACACAGCGCTCTGTATAATGATAGTGAGTATCTATACACTGATAATGAACACATCGCTCTGTATAATAAAACTGAGTATCTATACACTGATAATGAACACAGCGCTCTATATAATGATACTGAGTATCTATACACTGATAATGAACACAGCGCTCTGTATAATGATACTGAGTATCTATACACTGATAATGAACACATCGCTGTGTATAATAAAACTGAGTATCTATACACTGATAATGAACACAGCGCTCTATATAATGATACTGAGTATCTATACACTGATAATGAACACAGCGCTCTGTATAATGATACTGAGTATTTATACACTGATAATGAACACATCGCTCTGTATAATAAAACTGAGTATCTATACACTGATAATGAACACACCGCTCTGTATAATAATACTGAGTATCTATATGCTGATAAAGAACACACCGCTCTGTATAATGATACAGAGTATCTATGAACAGATAATGAACACAGCGCTCTGTATAAGGATACTGAGTATCTATACACTGATAATGAACACAGCGCTCTTTATTTTGATCCTGAGTATCTATACACTGATAATGAACACAGCGCTCTGTATAATGATACTGAGTATCTATACACTGATAAAGAACACAGCACTCTATATAATGATAATGAGTATCTATACACTGATAATGAACACAGCGCTCTGTATAATAATACTGAGTATCTATACACTGATAATGAACACAGCGCTCTGTATAATAATGCTGAGTATCTATACACTGATAATGCACACAGCACTCTATATAATAATACTGAGTATCTATACACTGAGAATGAACACTGCGCTCTATATAATGATAATGACTATCTATACACTGATAATGAACACAGCACTCTGTATAATGATACTGAGTATGTATACACTGATAATGAACACAGCGCTCTGTATAATGATACTGAGTATCTATACACTGATAATGAACACAGCGCTCTGTATAATAATACTGAGTATCTATACAATGTTAATGAACATAGCGCTCTGTATAATAATACTGAGTATCTATACACTGATAATGAACACAGCGCTCTATATAATGATAATGAGTATCTATACACTGATAATGAACACAGCACTCTGTATAATGATACTGAGTATCTATACCCTGATAATGAACACGCCGCTCTGTATAATGATACTGAGTATCTATACGGTGATAATGAACACAGCGCTCTGTATAATGAGTATCTATACGCTGATAATGAACACAGCGCTCTGTATAATGATACTGAGTATCTATACACTGATAATGAACACACCACTCTGTATAATAATGTAATACTGAGGTATCTATACGCGATATTAATGAACACGAAATGCAACCCATGTATTACTGGTTATCTATACGCACGCGATCATGAACACAGCGGCTCTGTATAATAATACTGAGTATCTATACTGATAATGAACACAGTAGCTCTATATGGCTGATTCCACAGTATCACATACACTGATAATGAACACAGCGCTCTATATAATGATTCTGAGTATCTATACACTGATATTAATGAACTTACAGCTTTCTGTATAATGATACTGAGTATCTATACACTGATAATGAACACAGCGCTCTATATAATGATACTGAGTATCTATACACTGATAATGAACACAGCGCTCTGTATAATAATACTGAGTATCTATACACTGATAATGAACACAGCGCTCTATATAATGAAAATGAGTATCGATACACTGATAATGAACACAGCGCTCTGTATAATGATACTGAGTATCTATACACTGATAATGAACACAGCGCTCTGTATAATGATACTGAGTATCTATACAATGATAATGAACACAGCGCTCTATATAATGATAATGAGTATCTATACACTGATAATGAACACAGCACTCTATATAATGATAATGAGTATCTATGCACTGATAATGAACACAGCACTCTATATAATGATACTGAGTATCTATACACTGATAATGAACACAGCGCTCTATATAATGATACTGAGTATCTATACACTGATAATGAACACAGCGCTCTGTATAATAATAGTGAGTATCTATAAACTGATAATGAACACAGCGCTCTATATAATGATACTGAGTATCTATACACTGATAATGAACACAGCGCTCTGTATAATGATAGTGAGTATCTATACACTGATAATGAACACATCGCTCTGTATAATAAAACTGAGTATCTATACACTGATAATGAACACAGCGCTCTATATAATGATACTGAGTATCTATACACTGATAATGAACACAGCGCTCTGTATAATGATACTGAGTATCTATACACTGATAATGAACACATCGCTCTGTATAATAAAACTGAGTATCTATACACTGATAATGAACACAGCGCTCTATATAATGATGCTGAGTATCTATACACTTATAATGAACACAGCGCTCTGTATAATGATACTGAGTATCTATACACTGATAATGAACACATCGCTCTGTATAATAAAACTGAGTATCTATACACTGATAATGAACACACCGCTCTGTATAATAATACTGAGTATCTATACGCTGATAATGAAGACACCGCTCTGTATAATGATACAGAGTATCTATGAATAGATAATGAACACAGCACTCTGTATAAGGATACTGAGTATCTATACACTGACAATGAACACAGCGCTCTTTATTTTGATCCTGAGTATCTATACACTGATAATGAACACAGTGCTCTGTATAATGATACTGAGTATCTATACACTGATAAAGAACACAGCACTCTATATAATGATAATGAGTATCTATACACTGATAATGAACACAGCACTCTGTATAATAATACTGAGTATCTATACACTGATAATGAACACAGCGCTCTGTATAATAATACTGAGTATCTATACACTGATAATGAACACACCGCTCTGTATAATGATACTGAGTATCTAGACACTGATAATGAACACTTGTATACTGTATAATGATGCAGTATCTATACACTGATAATGAACACGGCGGCTCACCAGCCCTTAATATGCTATACTGATAATGTAACACGCAAATACCATATAATAATACTACGAGTATTACATCTATAAAAGCTTTTGATAATGAACACAGCTCTGTATAATGAGTATCTATCGTGATAAGCCAGAACACAGCGGCTGGCGCTAATGATACACGATTATCTATACACACACTGACCAATGAACACGGCGCTCTATATAATGATACTGAGTATCTATACACTGATAATGAACACAGCGCTCTGTATAATGATACTGAGTATCTATACACTGATAATGAACACAGCGCTCTGTATAATAATACTGAGTATCTATACACTTAATGAACACAGCGCTCTGTATAATAATACTGAGTATCTATACACTGATAATGAACACATCGCTCTATATAATGATAATGAGTATCTATACACTGATAATGAACACAGCACTCTGTATAATGATACTGAGTATCTATACACTGATAATGAACACAGCGCTCTATATAATAATACTGAGTATCTATACACTGATAATGTAAAACACCGCTCTGTATAATAATACTGAGTATCTATACGCTGATAATGAACACAGCGCTCTGTATAATGAGTATCTATACGCTGATAATGAACACAGCGCTCTGTATAATGATACTGAGTATCTATACACTGATAATGAACACAGCGCACTGTATAATAATACTGAGTATCTATACACTGATAATGTAACACACCGCTCTGTATAATAATACTGAGTATCTATACGCTGATAATGAACACACCGCTCTGTATAATGATCATGAGTATCTATACACTGATAATGAACATGCCGCTCTGTATAATGATACTGAGTATCAATACACTGATAATGAACACAGCGCTCTATATAATGATACTGAGTATCTATAAACAGATAATGAACACAGCGCTCTGTATAATGATACTGAGTATCTATACGCTGATAATGAACACAGCGATCTTTATATTGATCCTGAGTATCTATACACTGATAACGAACACAGCGCACTATATAATGATACTGAGTATCTATACACTGATAATGAACACAGCGCTCTGTATAATGACACTGAGTATCTATACACTGTTAATGAACACAGCGCTCTATATAATGATAATGAGTATCTATACACTGATAATGAACACAGCACTCTATATAATGATACTGAGTATCTATACACTGATAATGAACACAGTGCTCTATATAATGATACTGAGTATCTTTACACTGATAATGAACACAGCGCTCTGTATAATGACACTGAGTATTGATACACTGATAATGAACACAGCGCTCTGTATAATAATACTGAGTATCTATACGCTGATAATGAACACAGCGCTCTATATAATGATAATGAGTATCTATACACTGATAATGAACACAGTGCTCTATATAATGATACTGAGTATCTATACACTGATAATGAACACAGCGCTCTGTATAATAATACTGAGTATCTATACACTGATAATGAACACAGCGCTCTGTATAATAATACTGAGTATCTATACACTGATAATGAACACAGCGCTCTGTATAATAATACTGAGTATCTATACACTGATAATGAACACAGCACTCTATATAATGATACTGAGTATCTATAAACTGACAATGAACACAGCGCTCTGTATAATGATACTGAGTATCTATACACTGATAATGAACACAGCGCTCTGTATAATAATACTGAGTATCTATACGCTGATAATGAACACAGCGCTCTATATAATGATAATGAGTATCTATACACTGATAATGAACACAGCGCTCTATATAATGATAATGAGTATCGATACACTGATAATGAACACAGCGCTCTGTATAATGATACTAAGTATCTATACACTGATAATGAACACAGCGCTCTGTATAATAATACTAAGTATCTATACACTGATAATGAACACAGCGCTCTATATAATGATAATGAGTATCTATACACTGATAATGAACACAGCGCTCTGTATAATAATACTGAGTATCTATACACTGATAATGAACACAGCGCTCTATATAATGATTCTGAGTATCTATACACTGATAATGAACACAGCACTCTATATAATGATACTGAGTATCTATACACTGATAATGAACACAGCGCTCTGTATAATGATACTGAGTATCTATACACTGATAATGAACACAGCACTCTGTATAATAATACTGAGTATCAATACACTGAAAATGAACACATCGCTCTGTATAATAAAACTGAGTATCTATACACTGATAATGAACACAGCGCTCTATATAATGATAATGAGTATCTATACACTGATAATGAACACAGCGCTCTGTATAATGATACTGAGTATCTATACACTGATAATGAACACAGCGCTCTATATAATGATAATGAGTATCGATACACTGATAATGAACACAGCGCTCTGTATAATGATACTAAGTATCTATACACTGATAATGAACACAGCGCTCTGTATAATAATACTAAATATCTATACACTGATAATGAACACAGCGCTCTATATAATGATAATGAGTATCTATACACTGATAATGAACACAGCGCTCTGTATAATGATACTGAGTATCTATACACTGATAATGAACACACCACTCTGTATAATAATACTGAATATCTATACACTGATAATGAACACACCGCTCTGTATAATAATACTGAATATCTATACACTGATAATGAACACAGCGCTCTGTATAATGATACTGAGTATCTATACACTGATAATGAACACACCGCTCTGTATAATGATACTGAGTATCTATACACCGATAATGAACACAGCGCTCTGTATAATAATACTGAGTATCTATACACTGATAATGAACACAGCGCTCTGTATAATGATACTGAGTATCTATACACTGATAATGAACACAGCGCTCTGTATAATGATACTGAGTATCTATACGCTGATAATGAACATACCGCTCTGTATAATGATACTGAGTATCTATACACTGATAATGAACACAGCGCTCTGTATAATAATACTGAGTATCTATACACTGATAATGAACACAGCGCTCTATATAATGAAAATGAGTATCGATACACTGATAATGAACACAGCGCTCTGTATAATGATACTGAGTATCTATACACTGATAATGAACACAGCGCTCTGTATAATGATACTGAGTATCTATACAATGATAATGAACACAGCGCTCTATATAATGATAATGAGTATTTATACACTGATAATGAACACAGCACTCTATATAATGATAATGAGTATCTATACACTGATAATGAACACAGCACTCTATATAATGATACTGAGTATCTATACACTGATAATGAACACAGCGCTCTATATAATGATACTGAGTATCTATACACTGATAATGAACACAGCGCTCTGTATAATGATACTGAGTATCTATACACTGATAATGAACACATCGCTCTGTATAATAAAACTGAGTATCTATACACTGATAATGAACACAGCGCTCTATATAATGATACTGAGTATCTATACACTTGATAATGAACACAGCGCTCTGTATAATGATACTGAGTATCTATACACTGATAATGAACACATCGCTCTGTATAATAAAACTGAGTATCTATACACTGATAATGAACACAGCGCTCTATATAATGATACTGAGTATCTATACACTGATAATGAACACAGCGCTCTGTATAATAAAACTGAGTATCTATACACTGATAATGAACACACCGCTCTGTATAATAATACTGAGTATCTATATGCTGATAATGAACACACCGCTCTGTATAATGATACAGAGTATCTATGAACAGATAATGAACACAGCGCTCTGTATAAGGATAATGAGTATCTATACACTGATAATGAACACAGCGCTCTTTATTTTGATCCTGAGTATCTATACACTGATAATGAACACAGTGCTCTTTATTTTGATCCTGAGTATCTATACACTGATAATGAACACAGTGCTCTGTATAATGATACTGATTATCTATACACTGATAAAGAACACAGCACTCTATATAATGATAATGAGTATCTATACACTGATAATGAACACAGCGCTCTGTATAATAATACTGAGTATCTATACACTGATAATGAACACAGCGCTCTGTATAATAATACTGAGTATCTATACACTGATAATGAACACAGCGCTCTGTATAATAATGCTGAGTATCTATACACTGATAATGCACACAGCACTCTATATAATAATACTGAGTATCTATACACTGAGAATGAACACTGCGCTCTATATAATGATAATGACTATCTATACACTGATAATGAACACAGCACTCTGTATAATGATACTGAGTATCTATACACTGATAATGAACACAGCGCTCTGTATAATGATACTGAGTATCTATACACTGATAATGAACACAGCGCTCTATATAATGATACTGAGTATCTATACACTGATAATGAACACAGCGCTCTGTAGAATAATACTGAGTATCTATACACTGATAATGAACACAGCGCTCTATATAATGAAAATGAGTATCGATACACTGATAATGAACACAGCTCTCTGTATAATGATACTGAGTATCTATACACTGATAATGAACACAGCGCTCTGTATAATGATACTGAGTATCTATACACTGATAATGAACACAGCGCTCTGTATAATAATACTGAGTATCTATACACTGATAATGAACACAGCGCTCTATATAATGATTCTGAGTATCTATACACTGATAATGAACACAGCACTCTAAATAATGATACTGAGTATCTATACACTGATAATGAACACAGCGCTCTGTATAATGATACTGAGTATCTATACACTGATAATGAACACAGCGCTCTATATAATGATACTGAGTATCTATACACTGATAATGAACACAGCGCTCTGTATAATGATACTGAGTATCTATACACTGATAATGAACACAGCGCTCTATATAATGATACTGAGTATCTATACACTGATAATGAACACAGTGCTCTGTATAATGATACTGAGTATCTATACACTGATAATGAACACAGCGCTCTGTATAATAATACTGAGTATCTATTCACTGTTAATGAACACAGCGCTCTGTATAATAATACTGAGTATCTATACACTGATAATGAACACAGCGCTCTGTATAATGATAATGAGTATCTATACACTGATAATGAACACAGCACTCTGTATAATGATACTGAGTATCTATACGCTGATAATGAACACGCCGCTCTGTATAATGATCGTGAGTATCTATACGCTGATAATGAACACAGCGCTCTGTATAATGAGTATCTATACGCTGATAATGAACATAGCGCTCTGTATAATGATACTGAGTATCTATACACTGATAACGAACACAGCCTGTATAATAATACCGAGTATCTATACACTGATAATGAACACATCGCTCTGTATAATGATACTGAGTATCTATACACTGATAATGAACACAGCGCTCTGTATAATAATACTGAGTATCTATACACTGATAATGAACACACCGCTCTGTATAATGAACCTGAGTATCCATACACTGATAATGAACACACCGCTCTGTATAATGATACTGAGTATCTATACACTGATAATGAACACACCGCTCTGTATAATGATACTGAGTATCTATACACCGATAATGAACACAGCGCTCTGTATAATAATACTGAGTATCTATACACTGATAATGAACACACCGCTCTGTATAATGATACTGAGTATCTATACACTGATAATGAACACAGCACTCTGTATAAGGGTACTGAGTATCTATACACTGATAATGAACACAGCTCAGATAAATGATACTGAGCATTCCATAGACACTTCGATAATGAAATCAGATAAATACCTGTATACCGATACTGAGCATCTATATTGACCCTCGATAATGAACACAGCGCTCTATATAATGAAAATGAGTATCGATACACTGATAATGAACACAGCGCTCTGTATAATGATACTGAGTATCTATACACTGATAATGAACACAGCGCTCTGTATAATGATACTGAGTATCTATACAATGATAATGAACACAGCGCTCTATATAATGATAATGAGTATTTATACACTGATAATGAACACAGCACTCTATATAATGAGTATCTATACACTGATAATGAACACGCCGCTCTGTATAATGATACTGAGTATCTATACACTGATAATGAACACAGCGCTCTATATAATGATAATGAGTATCGATACACTGATAATGAACACAGCGCTCTGTATAATGATACTAAGTATCTATACACTGATAATGAACACAGCGCTCTGTATAATAATACTAAATATCTATACACTGATAATGAACACAGCGCTCTATATAATGATAATGAGTATCTATACACTGATAATGAACACAGCGCTCTGTATAATAATACTGAGTATCTATACACTGATAATGAACACAGCGCTCTATATAATGATTCTGAGTATCTATACACTGATAATGAACACAGCACTCTATATAATGATACTGAGAATCTATACACTGATAATGAACACAGCGCTCTGTATAATGATACTGAGTATCTATACACTGATAATGAACACAGCGCTCTATATAATGATACTGAGTATCTATACACTGATAATGAACACAGTGCTCTGTATAATGATACTGAGTATCTAAACACTGATAATGAACACATCGCTCTGTAGAATAAAACTGAGTATCTATACACTGATAATGAACACAGCGCTCTATATAATGAAAATGAGTATCGATACACTGATAATGAACACAGCGCTCTGTATAATGATACTGAGTATCTATACACTGATAATGAACACAGCGCTCTGTATAATGATACTGAGTATCTATACAATGATAATGAACACAGCGCTCTATATAATGATAATGAGTATTTATACACTGATAATGAACACAGCACTCTATATAATGATAATGAGAATCTATACACTGATAATGAACACAGCACTCTATATAATGATACTGAGTATCTATACACTGATAATGAACACAGCGCTCTATATAATGATACTGAGTATCTATACACTGATAATGAACACAGCGCTCTGTATAATAATAGTGAGTATCTATAAACTGATAATGAACACAGCGCTCTATATAATGATACTGAGTATCTATACACTGATAATGAACACAGCGCTCTGTATAATGATAGTGAGTATCTATACACTGATAATGAACACATCGCTCTGTATAATAAAACTGAGTATCTATACACTGATAATGAACACAGCGCTCTATATAATGATACTGAGTATCTATACACTGATAATGAACACAGCGCTCTGTATAATGATACTGAGTATCTATACACTGATAATGAACACATCGCTCTGTATAATAAAACTGAGTATATATACACTGATAATGAACACAGCGCTCTATATAATGATACTGAGTATCTATACACTGATAATGAACACAGCGCTCTGTATAATAATACTGAGTATCTATACACTGATAATGAACACACCGCTCTGTATAATGATACTGAGTATCTATACACTGATAATGAACACACCGCTCTGTATAATACATTGAGTATCTATACACTGATAATGAACACACCGCTCTGTATAACGATACTGAGTATCTATACACTGATAATGAACACAGCGCTCTGTATAACGATACTGAGTATCTATACACTGATAATGAACACAGCGCTCTGTATAATGATACTGAGTATCTATAAACTGATAATGAACACATTTGGGATTTATAAAAGGAATTAATCATGTAGCAGCCGTCGGAAGGATAAATTAAAGCAATTTACATGGAAATGAGACCTTCGATTCACCAAAGTGAGCTTTCTCTATGTGCTTAATATTTTCAGATAAAGCCAACTGGTAATCGAGAGAAGAAACCGGAAAGGAAAGAAAAACCTCAACTCCATCATAAGATGGTAATGTGTCCGACACTCTGTAATGGCATGGTGTAGCAGTGTATACAGGGCATGGTGTAGCAGGGCATGGTGTAGCAGTGTATACAGTGCATGGTGTAGCAGGGCATGGTGTAGCAGTGTATACAGGGCATGGTGTAGCAGTGTATACAGTGCATGGTGTAGCAGTGTATACAGGGCATGGTGTAGCAGTGTATACAGTGCATGGTGTAGCAGGGCATGGTGTAGCAGTGTATACAGGGCATGGTGTAGCAGTGTATACAGGGCATGGTGTAGCAGTGTATACAGGGCATGGTGTAGCAGTGTATACGGGGCATGGTGTAGCAGTGTATACAGTGCAAGGTGAAGCAGGGCATGGTGTAGCAGTGTATACAGGGCATGGTGTAGCAGTGTATGGTGTAGCAGTGTATACAGGGGCAGCATGGTGTAGCAGGGCATGAATTGTGCCAGTGTATACAGGGCATGGTGTAGCAGTGTATACAGGGCATGGTGTAGCAGTGTATACAGTGCATGGTGTAGCAGTGTATACAGGGCATGGTGTAGCAGTGTATACAGGGCATGGTGTAGCAGTGTATACAGTGCATGGTGTAGCAGGGCATGGTGTAGCAGTGTATACAGGGCATGGTGTAGCAGTGTATACAGTGCATGGTGTAGCAGTGTATACAGGGCATGGTGTAGCAGTGTATACGTGGCATGGTGTAGCAGTGTATACGTGGCATGGTGTAGCAGTGTATACAGTGCAAGGTGAAGCAGGGCATGGTGTAGCAGTGTATACAGTGCATGGTGTAGCAGGGCATGGTGTAGCAGTGTATACAGGGCATGGTGTAGCAGTGTATACAGGGCATGGTGTAGCAGGGCATGGTGTAGCAGTATATACAGTGCATGGTGTAGCAGTGTATACAGTGCATGGTGTAGCAGTGTATACAGTGCATGGTGTAGCAGTGTATACAGGGCATGGTGTAGCAGTGTATACAGTGCATGGTGTAGCAGGGCATGGTGTAGCAGTATATACAGGGCATGGTGTAGTAGTGTATACGTGGCATGGTGTAGCAGTGTATACAGTGCAAGGTGAAGCAGGGCATGGTGTAGCAGTGTATACAGTGCATGGTGTAGCAGGGCATGGTGTAGCAGTATATACAGGGCATGGTGTAGTAGTGCATGTGTAACAGTACATGGTGTAGCAGGGCATGGTGTAGCAGGGCATACTGGGCATGGTGTCGCAGTGTATACAGGGCATGGTGTAGCAGTGTATACAGGGCATGGTGTAGCAGTGTGAGGGGGCGGCTGGCACTACTGTGGTTAATTTGGTGTAGTAGTGTTTCTATGTAATGTGAATAGAAAATAATACTTTTCTTTGTATTTGTAGAAGCCACAGAGCTCTGAAGACAATAACATGGTCTACGAGAACCTTAATCACTAGCGTGAGCAGCTTACAATACGGATTCGTTCATCCTGGGTCAAGTGTCTGGTTTGTTGCTAAATACAAGAAATAACCCAAGCCGAACATGACTTATTTTAACCTTTGTAACAGGGAAAACACATTTAAATCGCCTTTTTTAAAGTAAACTAAATTTAGTTTGTTAAACAAATTTCTGTGTACAAAGATCCCCTGCTGCTGCCATGAAATAGACCAATTAGGAGAGTTTGCAGATATGAAATACAAATCAATCAACGTATGACAGGTGGAGTTTAAAGCAAGATTGGACACAATGGGGATGTGGATTTGAAATTAGTCATGAATGTTCTTCAGTCTCATTGGGCAGAATCCCTGCAGATCGCTTTCTACACATTATAAAATTCTAGCCAAAGACCTACTTCATGGAATCCCGTCTGAAAAAAACTCTCCATCTTGTACAATACTTAATGAAAACCCTTTGCATCTTGAAAGTACCTGACACCTCCTCAAAGAATCCCCGCTAAAACATTTCCACCTCCTCAAAGAATCCCCGCCTGTAGAATATTGCATATTCTGTATGTTCCTATTCAAAATACATATTAAGGTGTGGCTGTCTAATGGGTTAAACAGAACAGATGGCGTTTGCTATTCTGTACCATGAGGTCTCTGGAATTTGCTGTATAAGAGATTTGGGGTGTCTTTATATGGGGAATTTCCTTATTTGGCCAGAGTCTAAACTAAACATTATGACATAATTTGGGCTATAAAGGGCAGAGGACAAAGGACCTCGCTCTCTTCCTTCTACGATCTGTTTTGCTCGCCTTTCTGATGTCCTGAGTTGCTGATACAAAGACGACTCTCTGTAATGTCGTTAAGAAATACCATCTGTTAAGTATATTATGGTTTGCTGTTGAAGTAGAATAAATGCATTTTTTTTTTTTTATAAAGAACGTCAGATTGCGTATTAGTACTTTTCATTAATATAGACATATATTAATGTTGCGAGCATTTGACCCAAGAAGAAATATCATCTATCTCTTTATATATATATATATATATATATATATATATATATATATATATATATATATATACACACACACACACACACACACACACACACACACACACACACACACACACACACACACACACACACACCTCTTATTCAACTAAATAAAAACACAGCCAGATATTACACCGCCAAACACTGCCACCTCCTCACAGAATCCCCACCAAACACTGCCACCTCCTCACAGAATCCCCACCAAACATTTCCACCTCCTCACAGAGTCCCTGTCAAACACTGCCACCTCCTCACAGAGTCCCCGCCAAACACTGCCACCGCCTCACAGAATCCCCGCCAAACACTGCCACCTCCTCACAGAGTCCCCACCAAACACTGCCACCTCCTCACAGAGTCCCCGCCAAACACTGCCACCTCCTCACAGAGTCCCCGCCAAACACTGCCACCTCCTCACAGAATCCCCGCCAAACACTGCCACCTCCTCACAGAATCCCTGTCAAACATTTCCACCTCCTCATAGAATCCCTGCCGTTGTCATTTCTCCACAATCAGTTTTTGGTAAATAACCCCAATTAGTGTAGAAGTACATAAAACAGTTTAAATAATTAGATCAAGGGAAATGCCTACAATGTCTTAACCTGGGGTATATAGGCCTGCAAATACTCCTGTACATATATTCGAATGTATCCAGTCTGTGCCCCCCAATAGTGCGGAGAAACTCAAACATGTCTCCACGTTTGGTGGACAGATCCCAAAACTTCCCCTTTGTGGAATGAAGTATTAAAACTTTTTTCAGACATTAAACCAGACCCAAATTTGCCACGCTCAATGCCAACAATTCAGATTGTGAATATGTTCTCCCTCTACATGAGTGCGGATTGCTATATTTTGGAAACAGTCTGCCTCAACCTTACATTATCCTGAAAATTTTGTTTATACACGTGAGGCCATTTGCAGTATGAAACACCTCAGAATCCGTTATATAGGCCAATGATTCTAGACATGGAACCTCCTTCTACGCAACTAGTCACCTTTGCTGATTGGTCCTTTTAATCCTTTCGCTTTCTCCCTCCCTTCCTCTTCCTATAGTGGTCCTTTATGTCTTTTATTTATAAGAATGGAAAATGTGGACAAGCTCCACACTCTGTATTATTGATTATGTTTCTGATGGCAAATCTCTTTATATAGTATGTGTTCTCAATAAAAAATATTTTCCTTTTCTACAACTTCTCTTGTAAATTGTTGAATGTATGAGGGATGGATTTGGGAATTGATAAAACTGGGAAGAGAGAGGTTAAATGTACTGGGGAATAGACCTAACAAAATGGTTACATGCAGGAGGTATGGATCTGGGAAATAGTGAGAACTGGTTAGTTGCCCTGTATTGGTCACATAAATGGTTATAATGGAAAAAGCTAGGTTCCATGTGAATGTTAAAGGTCTAAAAAAAATAGATGTATGGGGTACTGATGGGATTGGAAAAAAAGAGTGAAAATAGAAAGTGTTTTGGCTGGGTTGGAAAGAGTAAGGAGGATAGGTTATATTGGTGGAATAGGAAAGAACGAGTTTAGGCTGCATTGACGGGTTTGGAAGAGCGAGTTTAAGCTGCATTGATGAAGTTTGGATGAGTGAGGTTGGGCTGTATTGATGGGGTTTGGGTGAGCGAGGTTGGGCTGTATTGATGGGGTTTGGGTGAGTGAGGTTGGGCTGTATTGATGGGGTTTGGGTGAGTGAGGTTGGGCTGTATTGATGGGGTTTGGGTGAGCGAGGTTGGGCTGCATTGATGGGGTTTGGGTGAGCGAGTTTAAGCTGCATTGATGAAGTTTGGATGAGTGAGGTTAGGTTGTATTGATGAAGTTTGGGTGAGTGAGGTTGGGCTGTATTGATGGGGTTTGGGTGAGTGAGGTTGGGCTGTATTGATGGGGTTTGGGTGAGTGAGGTTGGGCTGTATTGATGGGGTTTGGGTGAGTGAGGTTGGGCTGTATTGATGGGGTTTGGGTGAGTGAGGTTGGGCTGTATTGATGGGGTTTGGGTGAGTGAGGTTGGGCTGTATTGATGGGGTTTGGGTGAGTGAGGTTGGGCTGTATTGATGGGGTTTGGGTGAGGTGAGGTTGGGCTGTATTGATGGGGTTTGGGTGAGTGAGGTTGGGCTGTATTGATGGGGTTTGGGTGAGTGAGGTTGGGCTGTGATGGGGTTGATGGGGGGTGAGTGAGGTTGGAGCGAGGTTGGGCTGCTTGATGGGGTTTGGGTGAGTGAGGTTGGGCTGTATTGATGGGGTTTGGGTGAGTGAGGTTGGGCTGTATTGATGGGGTTTGGGTGAGTGAGGTTGGGCTGTATTGATGGGGTTTGGGTGAGTGAGGTTGGGCTGTATTGATGGGGTTTGGGTGAGTGAGGTTGGGCTGTATTGATGGGGTTTGGGTGAGTGAGGTTGGGCTGTATTGATGGGGTTTGGGTGAGTGAGGTTGGGCTGTATTGATGGGGTTTGGGTGAGTGAGGTTGGGCTGTATTGATGGGGTTTGGGTGAGTGAGGTTGGGCTGTATTGATGGGGTTTGGGTGAGTGAGGTTGGGCTGTATTGATGGGGTTTGGGTGAGTGAGGTTGGGCTGTATTGATGGGGTTTGGATGAGTGAGGTTAGGCTGTATTGATGGGGTTTGGATGAGTGAGGTTAGGTTGTTGTAACAGTCACGAGGTGGACTTATGTAGCAGTTTACCAGGAGATGGAGCCTAGTTGCAGGATGTATTAGGCAATAGCTGATTTAGTGGCCTCCCTTGCCACAATAGAAGCAAAGGCCTTTGGCTCGCCTTCTGGCTTTTTCCATTTACCGTGAGCATGGTATTCAGTGTTCCAATTTGCATGGGTTCCTCTATGTCCATGGTGGGGATAGGGGTATAGGTCTCACCAGCAGGTTTGGAATGTTGATGGGGCAAAAAGCTGGTTTCAAATTGCTCCTGCTTTCTTTCTCTGAACTGGCGATCTAGCTGGGAGACCAGAAGGAACAGATCTTCCAATGATGTGGGTACTCAAACTCTGGCTAGTTCATCTTTTAATGCCTCAGACAGACCCAATCTGTATTGCTCTATTAGACCAGTCTCATTATAACTGGTGTCAGCAGCTAGCTCCCGGAAATCTGTAGTATAATCCTCCAGTGGACTTCTCTCTTGCCGAAGGGAACGGAGGGCAGTGCATTCAGCAGAGGGTCTCAGGGTGTCATTGTATAATGTATGCATTGCTGCAGCAAAGGAGTCCCATGAGTCCAGTATTGGACTGTTGGAGTGCAGGAGTTGGAGTGCCCAGGATTGGGGTTTACCCGACAGCAGGGCAATAGTATTGCGAACCTTCACATAATCATTGAGGTATGTGTGTGGTTTAAAAGTGAAGAGCAGTTCGCAGGCTGTGATAAATTATCACAGTTCAGTCCTTTTCCCAGTGAACTTGTCAGGTAATGCAATATCAGGTTCAGGAGCATGGTGTGTGTTCCCCTTTAACTCAGCAAATCACGCTGCAATTCACTTACGGTTTGGGGCAGGAGGGTCACTTGCTGTTTGCCGGTCCCCAGGACATCTCTGCGGGCTCCATGGTAATGATCTGGTCATTATGTAACAGTCACCAGGGGACTTATGTAACAGTTTACCAGGAGTTGGAGCCCAGTTGCAGGAGATGGCACAGGAAGGAGGCAAAATCCAGAAGCGCAGTACAGATTAAGGCAGAAGTCAGGGCTGGCAGCAGAGTAACGAAGTCAGTAAAGCAGGCAGAGGTCAGAGTCCAGGAAATCAGTCAGTAGTGAGGCAAAGATCCGGCAGGAAACACCAAACAGGCAAAATGACCAGATAACAAAACGGGGGGTTACTAGGTTTCAGGCAGGGCTGGCTTTTACAACCTGCTAATTAGGTGCAGCTGACCCTAATTGGAAAAGGGCTGCAGGTGGATAAGTGCTGCTTAATCCAGGCAAGGGGTCAGGAAGCAGACAGCATGACAGAGAACCTAACTGGGATGTTGGAAATGGGAGTTCAAACCCAGCCAGGTCCCCCAAAGGGGCTGTCTGCAGAGCTCAGGCTGTGCCATGACCAGGGCCGGTGCTTGGATTTTTAGGTACATAGGCGAAGATGCATTTTTCCGCCCCCCTCCCCCCCCCAAAAAAAACATCTTCACCTATGTGCCTCTTAACCAGCCCCTCTCCCCTCCCCGACCATTAGTGGTCCTTTCCCTGTCCCTCAGTGTTCTTCTCCCCCCTCTTTTCCCTGTCTCTTGGTGTTTCTCTCCCATCCCCTCCCTGTCCCTTGGTGCACCCCACACCCCTTTAGTGGTCACACTCCCCTTCCTGGTGTGCCTACTACCTCTATTGTTGCATTGCCGAGCGGAGCAGATCCCCTAAAGGAGCTTCAGTTTTCTGTACCCGGCCGGACTGACAGGGAGTACTGTCTCTTTGAGCACCTCCTGTCAGTCTGGCCAGGTACAGGAAACATAAGCTCCTGTACCGCGCTCTGCTCCGCTACACTCTGTACACACTGACAGTCACACACTCAATGACAAACACACAGACGTCACTGACAGACACAGACTCATTGATTTGTCACACACTCATTCATTGACACTGACAGACCCACACTGATTGACACTCATTGAAAGACACACTGATAGTCACACACAGACTCAATGACAAACATACTCTCACTGATTTGACAGACACACACTCATACACTGACAAACACACTCATCATACACTGACAGACACACTCATACACTCACATGCACACACACTCATACAATCACTCACAGACACACACACTGTCACTCACAGAGTCACACACTTTGTCACTTACACACACTTTGTCACTTACACACACTGTCACTCACAGACGTACACACTTTGTCACTCACACACACTGTCGCTCACAGACACACACACACTGTCACTCACAGACACACACACTCTGTCACTCACACACACTGTCACTCACAGACACACACACTTTGTCACTCACACACACTGTCACTCACACACTCTGTCGCTCACAGACACACACACACTGTCACTCACAGACACACACACTCTGTCACTCACAGACACACACACACTGTCACTCACAGACACACACACTCTGTCACTCACAGACAGACACACACTGTCACTCACAGACACACACACTCTGTCACTCACAGACACACACACTCTGTCACTCACAGACACACACACACTGTCACTCACAGACACACACACACACACAGTCACTCACAGACACACATCACATACATTCACTAATTATTTTTATAACTACATATTTTCCACCCAGCCTCCCTACCTGGAGAGCTGATGTGGATGATGTATCTGTCCCTGGGGCTGCTGAGAGGCATGCGGCAGTGCTGTGATCAGGCGCGGCGAGGGAGCTCTAATCTCCATCCTCTGCTCCCTCGCGGTCTGCCTACTGATGCTGCGGGATGACGTCATATTCCGGCTCCCGCGGCATCAGCAGGCAGCGCGCGAGGGAGCAGAGGATGGAGATTAGAGCTCCCTCGCCACGCCTGATCACAGCACTGCCGCGCCGGGGGTCGAGATGGTGGCCGGGCAGAAGGGAGAGCTTCCCTCCTGCCGGTCACTGAAATATTGCGCCCCCAGAGCCCGCGCGCCCTAAGGCGGCCGCCTGTGCCGCCTTATGGACGCGCCGGCCCTGGCCATGACAGTTGTATTGATGGGGTTTGGATGAGTGACGTTAGACTTATTGATGAGTGAGGTTGGGCTGTATTGATGGGTCTGCATGAGTGAGGTGATGCGGTGCAGAACTGGCTTTCTGTTTTGTTGGTCACCCCTGCTATTCCTTTCTGCACTCCAGTCACACATAATAGTATGTCAAGTGTTTTATTTTATGAGTTTGAAGGGACTATGACTATGTCTCTATGATTTCCTGTATTCAGAAAGAGGAAGCAGAATTTGTTGTGAAACGAAATGAATGTGGGCAGAGGTATAAAAATGAAAGGTTTATATTAATCCGCCCTGGTAGATTTTCCTTTTATAGAACTATGTTGGGAGGAAGTAGACTCTCTGTATCCACCAAGTAGAAAGCTGGCAATCCTTATCGCACTAAACTACATAGTAGCAGACCTCAAGGAGGAAGGGAGAATCCTCTTGGCCAATATCTACTATCAGAAACTTGTTTGGGAAATTCCCCAAGAGAAGGGATATAGTGTAGATGATTTCGCTGAGCGTGGAACACACAATCTGTGAGTCCTGATAAACTTGGAGAACTGCATTTCCACAGATTTATGCATGAATACAACTTCACTGAAAACCCAACTATTTGTTATGTGTGATGGGTTTTGGACCCCATTCTTTTGCTTCTCGTTTTATTTTTACATTCAAGGGACCCTCCAGACCCATAAAGCAGTTTATTTTTCTGAAGTTCTTTATGCGTAAATAGTTTGTCCCCTTTTTTCATTTTACAAAAAGTGCAGATTTCAATAGTAATTGGTACTTTCATAAACTCACCTTGTTACACCCCCCTGACAGTCAGTCGGACAGCCAGTCCTGTTACTTCCTGGTTTGTTTAGCTCAGTGGAACTAAACTCAAGGGGCAGCAATTACACAGAGCACTAGCCTTGCAAAGACGTCTCATTGTCCTGCATTGGAAAGTCTGTGATTGGACAGCCACAGAAAGTCTGGGCGGGGTCTGAAGGGGAGGGTTTGCAAAGGCTGCAGACACGATACCTGCCACTTTTACAATGTTCTTTAAGATATATAATAGATATATAATGAAAAGAATGTATGATTAAATACATAAATATATTTGCATTGGGGGCATATCTTCTAAATTGTAAAAACAAAAAAAAATACAAAAAGAATAATGGTTTTCCAGTGGAGTGTTCATTTGACATAACTGTATTTTATGATGATGGTCGCATTTCCGGATGGATGTCTTTCTATTAACAAATTCAAATTAAAGGAACACTCTGGGCACCTTAGCAACTTCATGAAGATGAAGGTTTTATAGTGCCAGGAGCCGGTTGGTGCTTCCTTACTGTTAAGGGTTAAGCAATTCAGGAATGTTTTAACCTCTAAATTGTCTCTTCGCGCTGTTCCTCCCTGTAACCATCCACATCCATTTTTTCGAATTCTGATTCTGAAAGTACAGATTGCCACGGGGCAGGGGGAGCGATGATTGGCATAGAGTGGTCATCAGATGCTTCAAGCCAATTAGTAGCTTCCCATTCTACGGACCATGCTTCTGGGATCAGAATTAGCTAAAGCCAATGTGAGTGATTACAGGGAGAAACGGCGCTCCAGAGCCAACTTGTTCCTGAATGGCTTAACCCCTTAAGGAAGCACCTGGGGGCTCCTGGCACCACACCAACATCATTTTGATAAGGTCGTCATGGCGCCCGCCATGTTCCTTTAAACGGATTGGTAAACATTCTGGGATTAACTCTTGTGGCTCTGCAATATATGAGAATTTCTTTACAGTAAGAATAAAGAGGTTGTAATGTGAACAGTTATATAATATTGTGTAGTCTGGTAGGGTAAAAGTGATAGGGGTTACAGTCCACAACATCAGAAGGAAAAAACATCCGGTCTGTAAATACCAATAAACCCTTCCCCCCTCACCCTGCAATCTGGGGTGTTCCCATGTACAGCCTGTCTTGGAATCACCCACAATTTATTTAATAAAGGGGTACAGCTAGGGAGGGAAATGGGGGACACTCAGAATAAAGGAAGCATAGGGGGAGGGGGAGGGGGAGAGGGAGAGGGGGGGAGAGAGGGGGAGAGAGGGGGAGAGAGGGGGAGAGAGAGGGAGAGAGGGAGAGACAGACTGGAAACGGCTATCACAGAATGGGCTGGGATATGAGACAGCCGGATATGAACAGCAGGAAGAGACAGGCAGGGAGGAGCCTGGTCAGTACTCACACTGACAGCCACAGGAAGACTGAGAGACACAGGAAAATGTAAACAGTGAGACTGAAATCAGCAAATCCAGGTAAGAGACAGTCACAGTCTGAGATATTAACAATGTATCAAAATAGCTCAACGGTCCTATAAACAATGTAACAACACCCCATGTTTATAAACAATGTAACAGCACCCCATGTTTATAAACAATGTAACAGCACCCCATGTTTATAAACAATGTAACAGCACCCCATGTTTATAAACAATGTAACAGCACCCCATGTTTATAAACAATGTAACAGCACCCCATGTTTATAAACAATGTAACAGCACCCCATGTTTATAAACACTGTAACAGCACCCCATGTTTATAAACACTGTAACAACACCCCATGTTTATAAACACTGTAACAACGCCCCATGTTTATAAACAATGTAACAGCACCCCATGTTTTATAAACACTGTAACAGCACCCATGTCACAAACAATGTAACAGCACCCATGTTTTATAAACACTGCCAGCAACGCCCCCATGTCTATAAACAATGTAACAGCACCCCATGTTTGCGCCAAACACTGTAACAGCACCCATGTTTATAAACACTGTAACAGCGCCCCATGTTTATAAACACTGTAACAGCACCCCATGTCTATAAACAATGTAACAGCGCCCCATGTTTATAAACAATGTAACAACACCCCATGTTTATAAACAATGTAACAGCACCCCATGTTTATAAACACTGTAACAGCACCCCATGTCTATAAACAATGTAACAGCACCCCATGTTTATAAACACTGTAACAGCACCCCATGTCTATAAACAATGTAACAGCACCCCATGTTTATAAACAATGTAACAGCACCCCATGTTTATAAACACTGTAACAGCACCCCATGTCTATAAACAATGTAACAGCACCCCATGTTTATAAACAATGTAACAGCACCCCATGTTTATAAACAATGTAACAGCACCCCATGTTTATAAACACTGTAACAGCACCCCATGTTTATAAACACTGTAACAACACCCCATGTTTATAAACACTGTAACAACACCCCATGTTTATAAACAATGTAACAGCACCCCATGTTTATAAACACTGTAACAGCACCCCAAACACTGTAACAACACCCCATGTTTATAAACAATGTAACAGCACCCCATGTTTATAAACACTGTAACAGCACCCCATGTTTATAAACACTGTAACAGCACCCCATGTTTATAAACACTGTAACAACACCCCATGTTTATAAACACTGTAACAGCGCCCCATGTTTATAAACAATGTAACAGCACCCCATGTTTATAAACACTGTAACAGCACCCCATGTCTATAAACAATGTAACAGCACCCCATGTTTATAAACAATGTAACAGCACCCCATGTTTATAAACACTGTAACAGCACCCCATGTCTATAAACAATGTAACAGCACCCCATGTTTATAAACACTGTAACAGCACCCCATGTCTATAAACAATGTAACAGCACCCCATGTTTATAAACAATGTAACAGCACCCCATGTTTATAAACACTGTAACAGCACCCCATGTCTATAAACAATGTAACAGCACCCCATGTTTATAAACACTGTAACAGCACCCCATGTCTATAAACAATGTAACAGCACCCCATGTTTATAAACACTGTAACAGCACCCCATGTCTATAAACAATGTAACAGCACCCCATGTTTATAAACAATGTAACAGCACCCCATGTTTATAAACAATGTAACAGCACCCCATGTTTATAAACACTGTAACAGCACCCCATGTTTATAAACACTGTAACAACACCCCATGTTTATAAACACTGTAACAGCGCCCCATGTTTATAAACAATGTAACAGCACCCCATGTTTATAAACACTGTAACAGCACCCCATGTCTATAAACAATGTAACAGCACCCCATGTTTATAAACACTGTAACAGCACCCCATGTCTATAAACAATGTAACAGGCACCCCCATGTTTATAAACACTGTAACAGCACCCCAGCTGTCTATAAATTGGCCTTGGCTTGTTACCATGCTTTTTATAAAAACAATGTAACAACACCCCATGCTATGTAAAACAATGTAATATAGCACCCCTACAAGTTATAAACACTGTAACAGCACCCCATGCCTTATAAACAATGTGGGTCAGCACCCCATGTTTATAAACACTGCAACAGCACCCCATGTCTATAAACAATGTAACAGCACCCCATGTTTATAAACAATGTAACAGCACCCCATGTTTATAAACACTGTAACAGCACCCCATGTCTATAAACAATGTAACAGCACCCCATGTTTATAAACAATGTAACAGCACCCCATGTTTATAAACAATGTAACAGCACCCCATGTTTATAAACACTGTAACAGCACCCCATGTTTATAAACACTGTAACAACACCCCATGTTTATAAACACTGTAACAACACCCCATGTTTATAAACAATGTAACAGCACCCCATGTTTATAAACACTGTAACAGCACCCCAAACACTGTAACAACACCCCATGTTTATAAACAATGTAACAGCACCCCATGTTTATAAACACTGTAACAGCACCCCATGTTTATAAACACTGTAACAGCACCCCATGTTTATAAACACTGTAACAACACCCCATGTTTATAAACACTGTAACAGCGCCCCATGTTTATAAACAATGTAACAGCACCCCATGTTTATAAACACTGTAACAGCACCCCATGTCTATAAACAATGTAACAGCACCCCATGTTTATAAACAATGTAACAGCACCCCATGTTTATAAACACTGTAACAGCACCCCATGTCTATAAACAATGTAACAGCACCCCATGTTTATAAACACTGTAACAGCACCCCATGTCTATAAACAATGTAACAGCACCCCATGTTTATAAACAATGTAACAGCACCCCATGTTTATAAAACACTGTAATGAAGAATTTCCATGTCTATAAACAATGCAAATAGCCCCATGTTTATGCCTGTAAATGCAACAACACCCCATGTTTATAAAACAATGTAACAGCACCCCCATGTTTATAAACACTGTAATAGCACCCCCATGTCTATAAACAATGTAAATGTAACACCCCATAAAAGTTTATAAACAATGTAATAAGACCCCCCAGCGTTTATAAACAATGTAACAGCACCCCATGTCTATAAACAATGTAACAGCACCCCATGTTTATAAACAATGTAACAGCACCCCATGTTTATAAACACTGTAACAGCACCCCATGTCTATAAACAATGTAACAGCACCCCATGTTTATAAACAATGTAACAGCACCCCATGTTTATAAACAATGTAACAGCACCCCATGTTTATAAACAATGTAACAGCACCCCATGTTTATAAACACTGTAACAGCACCCCATGTTTATAAACACTGTAACAACACCCCATGTTTATAAACACTGTAACAACACCCCATGTTTATAAACAATGTAACAGCACCCCATGTTTATAAACACTGTAACAGCACCCCATGTTTATAAACACTGTAACAGCACCCCATGTTTATAAACACTGTAACAACACCCCATGTTTATAAACACTGTAACAGCGCCCCATGTTTATAAACAATGTAACAGCGCCCCATGTTTATAAACAATGTAACAGCGCCCCATGTTTATAAACAATGTAACAGCGCCCCATGTTTATAAACAATGTAACAGCGCCCCATGTTTATAAACAATGTAACAGCACCCCATGTTTATAAACACTGTAACAGCATCCCATGTTTATAAACACTGTAACAGCACCCCATGTTTTTATAAAAAGTATAAAATATCAATCCCCCCCCAGTGTTTACAAAGAAAGTAATAACACCCCAAAGTTTATAAACAATGTATGAATCCCCCAGTGTTTATGAGCAATGTAACACCCAGTTTTATTTTGTATTTAATTAAGAACAATGCATTAAACCTGCTTGTGTTTATAAACAATGTACAATCCTCCCAATGCTTTAATTAGCAATGTATCTGTAAATGCCCTAATATGATATGATAATAAATACACAGCTCAGATGTTTATAAATCCATAACCATATATCGGATCTGTGTGTACTGCTGTTATGTCTTCCCTGTTCAGAGTTCTGGGCATAATATATTGTTAAATAAACAGTACCTTATACAACCATGCAAAGTGCAATATGGCAGCTTTAAACATTCACAGCCTCAGTCTGGCACTGACATTTCATTATTCCAGCTGTGAAGATTATATTTCTCAGGATTTGTCAGACATTCAAAGTCATTTTCCGATTCTAGATCATAATATCTGAATTAAAAGATTCTCTCAAACCAGCTATATTTTCATTTGAGCTATTTTAACATAAAATAGAGAATCCCTGCCAGTTCATGGTTTAGTGGATAACATTTCTGTAAATCTGCAGGCTGTGCTTAGAGAGTAAGCTCTTTGGCTCAGTCTGTGTATCTCTATTGGAAGGCATCCTATTTGTCATTGATTTCCCCAGGTTACAGCGCTGTCACCATGTATTCTACTAAATCACATGTTACAGAGCTCACGTGTTGAAGGTTTATCCACTAAACTGTTTAATTCCGTGAACTGAATTGTAAAATGATCGTTATAAATAGTAGTGACTACAGTGGGAGACGCTCCCAATCCATTATTTGTTCAAAGTTTCTAGTTTGGTTTAAATGTCTTGGCTGTGTTGAACTGATTCAGGAATTGTGAAGTTTAGGCCCAGACAGACAAGTAAGAGTCTCTGATTCAGCCTTTCCCCCCCAGTTTGTCTATTTCATTTATCCTCGAATTGTGCAGTTCTTTAAACAGATTTCCACATTTTCTGATTCAGTGAGTATATTCGCATGGAGTCTGGTGAAAAGATAAGCGAAATGCAGATTGCAGTTTATGGAAATTTAAGAGTATTTTACCCTCTTCGTTTTATTCACTGCAACGATTTAATGTATAAACCCCACATGTCACTCTCCCTCCTCCTAAGATTGGGAAGTTGTTGGAGCTGGGATTTTTGTTGCCCGAGTACGCCCATTGTGTGATAAGGCAGTGTGACCTTACACAGTTTGCATTCACACCCATGGAACGTGGGTCTGCATGTCAGGAACATGCATGACTTTATACGTGGATGGGGGGAGGAAGTGGGAACCCCCAGTGAGGCCCAAGGGTTATTGAATCACACTTTACTTGAGTAGGCAGTCTTAGACTCTGTACTCAGATAAGAACCTGTGGAGGTTTGCGTAAATTGTGAAGGTTGGAGTTTATTAGAGATTTCATTTTCTTTAAACCCTACATGTGGTAACTCTGTGGTTTGGGAGATTTTAGAACGATGGAATTACTGACTGTCTGCAACAGAGTGAGCTCACCGCAGCTGTGCAACCGATCCACTAAACCGGGACTGGAGGAGATGTGACAAATTGCACATTTAGATCGGGGTAACCGAGCTTTTCCTTTTATAAGCTGTAGGGTTCATTCTGTCCTCCAGTTAACACAATATCCGGTGGAATGACGCCGTGCGCCATGCTCGATCCTAATTACGTAGAACGTTACGGGGGACGTGAGTGGGAAGGTCCGTATAAACTATGGATGTGAAACGACTTTCACTGTCTGCAGCCTTCCAGTAACAAATTCATTCATCTGTGCGGTAAGATAACATGTATACAGGATTGTACAAAGCGAACTTCACATTTCTAGTCAAACAAAAACATTGCTGACTTTCGTCATTTTTCAAATTTTGGAAAACAAATGACGATTTACAATAAATTGCTGATAATTCAAACTTTACGATCAGTTACACCCCCTCTGATGGGATAAGAGAGCGTCCCACACACAGGGATTCCTATAAGTTATAGGGTCAGTGACGCCCCCTCTGATGGGATAAGAGCGTCTCACACAGGGATTCCTATAAGTTATAGGGTCAGTGACTCCCCCTCTGATGGGATAAGAGAGCGTCTCACACACAGGGATTCCTATAAGTTATAGGGTCAGTGACGCCCCTCTGATGGGATAAGAGAGCGTCTCACACACAGGGATTCCTGTAATTTATAGGGTCAGTGACGTCCCCTCTGATGGGATAAGAGAGCGTCTCACACACAGGGATTCCTATAAGTTATAAAGTCAGTGACGCCCCTCTGATGGGATAAGAGAGATCTCACACAGGGATTCCTATAAGTTATAGGGTCAGTGACGTCCCCTCTGATGGGATAAGAGAGCGTCTCACACACAGGGATTCCTATAAGTTATAGGGTCAGTGATGTCCCATCTGATGGGATAAGAGAGAGTCTCACACACAGGGATTCCTATAAGTTATAGGGTCAGTGACGCCCCCTCTGATGGGATAAGAGAGCGTCTCACACACAGGGATTCCTATAAGTTATAGGGTCAGTGACGCCCCCTCTGATGGGATAAGAGAGCGTCTCACACACAGGGATTCCTATAAGTTATAGGGTCAGTGTCGCCCCCTCTGATGGGATAAGAGAGCGTCTCACACACAGGGATTCCTATAAGTTATAGGGTCAGTGACGCTCCCTCTGATGGGATAAGAGAGCGTCTCACACACAGGGATTCCTATAAGTTATAGGGTCAGTGACTCCCCCTCTGATGGGATAAGAGAGCGTCTCACACACAGGGATTCCTATAAGTTATGGGGTCAGTGACGCTCCCTCTGATGGGATAAGAGAGAGTCTCACACAGGGATTCCTATAAGTTATGGGGTCAGTGACGCCCCCTCTGATGGGATAAGATAGCATCTCACACACAGGGATTCCTATAAGTTATAGGGTCAGTGTCTCCCCCTCTGATGGGATAAGAGAGCGTCTCACACACAGGGATTCCTATAAGTTATAGGGTCAGTGACGTCCCCTCTGATGGGATAAGAGAGCGTCCCACACACAGGGATTCCTATAAGTTATAGGGTCAGTGACGTCCCCTCTGATGGGATAAGACAGCGTCTCACACACAGGGATTCGTATAAGTTATAGGGTCAGTGACGTCCCCTCTGATGGGATAAGAGAGCGTCTCACACACAGGGATTCCTATAAGTTATAGGGTCAGTGTCTCCCCCTCTGATGGGATAAGAGAGCGTCTCACGCAATTTTTATATTTGAGATTTCTAAATATTATGTAATTCATTCTCCTCTCTCCTTAGTACATGGATCGCAATAGTTCCCTTCCACAGATTTTTGATGATCTCCCTGCGATGTTTGGATTTTCTTTGCCCTTAGATGGGCTGAGGGTGAGTAATGAGTCTAGTGACACTGGTGATGTTTTTAACACGGGATCTCTGGGAACTGAGGGAGTTGCAAGTTTTAATTCTAAATCATTGTGATGGCATAGTTAGCCATATTCCCACTTTGGTTGTTTTCATTTGAAATTCCTTAGTTGATTTTCCATAATTCTCAGTTTAGTCTATAATTCCAGTGTGTATGTTACTAAAACTGAGTGTGATTTCTCCGTGGTAGGGGTATCTCGTCGGAGCTGAGCCCGCCAATGCCTGCACCCCTATCCAGCCCCCACCAGTGATGGACAATAAAACCATATTCTTTGCTTTGATCCAGAGGTTCGACTGCAATTTTGATATTAAGGTAAGGAAGCTCCACGGGTCCCTTAGGGAAGGGCAGATCGAACATACTAGATGGCCCATGCTCTAGGGAACTACCTCCCCCATCCTAAACCCCCTGTTTATTTCTTCCAGATCAATTCATTTTAGGCCAGAAACATCTAATCACAGCTTCACAACGAATCCCTTTGCTGCTAATTATTTCTGCAGTTCATCATTAAAACAGTGATGAATATAACAATGCAGTGTTATGCCATTTTTTATAGTAACACTGTGCTGCAGGTTGATGGTTTGTGTAGAGTGACACTGCTGCAGGTTGGTTGGTTGTGTAGAGTGACACTGTGCTGCAGGTTGGTTGGTTGTGTAGAGTGACACTGTGCTGCAGGTTGGTTGCGTAGAGTGGCACTGTGCGGCAGGTTGGTTGCGTAGAGTGGCACTGTGCGGCAGGTTGGTTGTGTAGAGTGGCACTGTGCGGCAGGTTGGTTGGGTAGAGTGGCGCTGTGCGGCAGGTTGGTTGCGTAGAGTGGCGCTGTGCGGCAGGTTGGTTGTGTAGAGTGGCGCTGTGCGGCAGGTTGGTTGTGTAGAGTGGCGCTGTGTGGCAGGTTGGTTGTGTAGAGTGGCACTGTGCTGCGCGTTGATTGATTGTGTAGAGTGGCTCTGTGCGGCAGGTTGGTTGCGTAGAGTGGCGCTGTGCGGCAGGTTGGTTGCGTAGAGTGGCGCTGTGCTGCAGGTTGATGGCGTTTTCTACAGTGACACAGTTTTTAGCAGTGATACCATTTTGTAATGCTGTTTTGCACAGTTTGGAGGTAACGTGTCGCCTTGCTCCCATATATTGTAGTTTGTATAGTTTATAGTACTGTAGGTGTCTGTAATACTTACCTTTTCTCCTGTTACAGGTACTGCACGCACAGCAGGCCGGTTTTCAAGCTGCCATTGTGCACAATGTGAACTCAGAGAAGCTGCTAAATATGATGTGGAATGATGGTGAGTGAGTCTCTGGTTTGCACACACCCCCGTGTCTATATTCATACCCCCTCGTCATGTTCTCAAGACAGGTCAATAAGGGGGTAAGATTTGGACAACACTCCTCGCTGATCTGAAACAAATTGGTTTGACCCAATTTTCCTCATCTTTCTCTCCCCTGAACATGTGTGAAAACATGTCTCTCTCCACCACCCTTCACTTTCAGTCTCTCTCTCCCCACCCCCTTACTTTCAGTTTCTCTCCTCACCCCCCTTACTTCCAATATCTGCATCCCCACCCTCTTACTTTCTCCCCCCACTCCATTTCTTTCAGGGGGTGCCCTTACTTTTATTCTTTTTTTTTTTTGAAAATCTTTATTAAAGGTTTTTCGGTATGAGAGAGAACCAAAGCTCATCAACATGTAGACATCATACATTTTGGCGTTAGATATTCGCCTATATCTTCATGAAGAATTACATGTAAAGCATTTCACATATTTATCCATAGACAATTAAGTTACCACCTGTCACCATACAACATAATTGCATTTTAAGGTGTTAGCATTTCTTCCTAGGTGGTGGATGTCGTAGGTTTAAAGGTGGAGAGGGATCCAGAGAGAAAGAGGAATGAGGTGAGGGGGAGTGGGTGGGTTGGGTTACCTAGATTAGGGTGAGAGACGATCACATAGAGTGAACAAAGATAGCCTAAAATGGAGTGGAGTGTGGTGTTCCCCTGAGGTCATCAGAAGCCCTCTTGACGTACAATGAGCCCATTATCATTTTGTTATGTATGCTATGTAATGTAAAGTAAACGGCCCCTGGGGTTGCTTGGGTGCATATGTATAAGGTTCCCGGATTTTGTCTAGCCACCTGGCAGTACCTGTTTATGGGTGTGGATAGGAGTGTAGAAGAAGAATGGGGGGGTAACAGGCTTGCACCCATCATGTAGAGGGCGTGGTCGGGATATCATGGTAGTATGTGGAAGCGTACATTGGCCATGCCCCGGAGAGCCCGGCGCCCCCTGGTGTGTCGCCGGTCTCAGCGTCTCTATCCCCGTGTATTTTGTGATGTGAAGACAAACCATGGCTGCCATCGCTCTGCATGTTTACCCCCTCTGTCTTGCAGTGTTGCCTGCAATGCTTCGGCCCCTTGAATATCCTCCACTCTGCGAATCCACTCCTCTTCGCGGGGTATTTCCGTCTTTTTCTAATATAGCGGAATAAGTGACTTGGCTGCGTTCAAGAGGTGTCAAAGGATGGATCTTTTGTAGGAGGATACTGACATCTGCGATATGTGTAAGAGGGCCAGTGCAGCTGACCAGTCCGTCACGTCGCCCAGTATTTCTATTATCCTCTGTTTGATCAGGTTCCAGTACGATGTGATCTCGCTACACTCCCACCAAATATGCATCATCGTCCCCCTTTCCTTCAGGCATCTCCAGCACGTTGGTGTAATGGTTGGGAATATCCTATGTAGAAGGACAGGAGTCCTGTACCAGGAGGCTATCAATTTGTAATTTGTTTCTTGAAATTGGGAGCTGACCGAGCTCTTGTGTTGCCAAATAAGCGCCTTGTCCCATTGTTGGGGCGTGAAAGTCGTGTCCAATCGTTCCTCCCATTGCCTGCGGAACGTTGTGTTTGTCGTTAGATGTCCGGTCAGAAGGTGTTGGTACAGTGTAGAAATAGCATTCCCCAGTACAAGCCTCTTCTCACAGCATTCCTCCAGCCAAGTGCGTTCCCTGTGGAGTTGTTCCTTATTCCGTATACTATCGTAATAATGTTTCACTTGTAAGTAACGAAAAACTGCCAGGGGTGTCCGGGGCTTTCCCTCTAGCAATGTGTCTAGAGTCTGCAGTGTTCCGTTCTGTAAGATCGTGTGGATTGGTATATATTCGCGACCTTCCGCAAAGGGCCACGTTGTTGGATGGAATCCACCCCCTATTGCGTTATTATTGGTAATTGAAAGCATCGGACTGGGCGTTGGCGAGATATGAGGTGCCTCCCTCATGGAGTTCCAGCTATATAGCGTTTGTTCCATCGGTCCCTCTTTAGCGACTCTTTGTGTTTTTCTGGTTATCCCTCCCCATATGGTTGGCTGTACAGGGGTTGCAGGGCCCTCTCGTGCCATCGCCACCCATTGTTTTTGTTGAGGCTCCGCGTGCCACTCAATAATTTGCTGCAGAACCGTGGCCTGGTGGTACTTCTTAAAATCAGGTAGCGCTAGGCCACCGCGAGATCTGGGTAGGCAGAGTAGGTCGTATCTCAGTCGTGCCCTCTCTCCCCGCCATACGTATCGTATGACCGCGGATCTCAAAGCGGAGAAGAAGGTTGCCGGCAGGGCAAGAGGTATTGTTTGGAACAGATATAGCAGTCTCGGTAGGATGTTCATCTTGAGAACTGCTATCCGTCCGTGCCATGAGACGTGTGGGTATGCCCATCTTTCCAAGTCTGTCATTATCCTCTTCAGGAGAGGGGCAAAGTTATGCCGATATAGGTCTTTAGGGTTCGGGGTTATCCAAATCCCAAGGTACTTCATTTTTTGGAAGCACCACCGGAATGGAAACAGTGACTCCAGAGCCAGGAATTCATCATCGGGCATGGATACGTTTAACACTTCACACTTCGACAGGTTGAGTCTGAAGCCGGAGATCGAGCCGAATTTCTCGAACTCCGCCAACAAGCAAGGCATCGCGATCCGAGGGCTGGTTATGTAAAAAAGGAGATCATCCGCGTATGCGGCGACCTTATGGGTCGTGTCCTGCCACGTAAAGCCCCCGATGTCCGGGTGTTGGCGTATCTTCTGAAGCAGGGGTTCCAGCGATATGGCAAAGAGTAGCGGGGATAGGGGGCATCCTTGCCTTGTGCCATTGGAAATTTCAAAATCTCCGGTGAGTGCTCCATTGACGCGTACCGCGGCCCGCGGTTTGTCATATAAGGCCCGGATCATCGTAAGGAATCTGCGTCCCGCCCCCATCTGGTCGAGGGTAGCGAACATGTAAGGCCATTTCACCCGGTCGAATGCCTTCTCGGCATCCGTGGAAATCAAGAGAAGGGGTTGTCGTGTATTCCTCGCTTGGTGTTGCAGCGCAAAGAGTCGTAGGGTACTGTCCCTTGCTTCTCGTCCGGGTATGAATCCCGTTTGATCCTTGTGTATAAGCGAAGGGAGAATGGATTGGAGTCTGGTAGCTAGCACCTTTGTAAAAAGTTTTGTATCCACGTTTAATAATGAAATCGGGCGGTAGCTGCCACAGAGCATGGGGTCCTTTCCGGGTTTGGGGAGGACAGTTATGGTAGCCGCCAGGGATTCAGCTCCGAAATGGCCTCCGTCCGCGACAGCGTTGAGGGCCTTCGTGAGCCACGGCAGGGTTATCGATGGGAACGTTTTATAGTAACCCGTGGAAAATCCATCCGGGCCTGGTGCTTTCCCCCTCTTGGCCGCCTTCAAGGCCGCCGCTAGTTCCTCTTCTGTGATCGGGTTTTCTAGTTCGGTCGCCACATCCGGCTGGATTGTTGGTCCTATCGCCTCGCGGAGGTATTCTTGTGTGCGTGCCGCTATCGCTGCTGACTGCGACTGTGTTTCCATCGCATCTAAGTTGTATAAGGATCTGTAGAATGACTGGAATTCCCCCGCAATGTCCGTCGGGAGGCCAGACATCCCGCCCGATGTAAGGTGTAATTTGCGAACCTGGGTGCGGGGTGTCTGGCCCTTTAGTAGGCGGGCAAGGAATCGTCCCCCCTTATTGGCATGGGTGTAAAAGAATGCCTTAGAGCGTTGCAATGCTCCTTTAGTTGTCGTCTGGATTGCATCAGCGTTGCAGGGTACGGTGGTGGCGTTTCACCAGGAGCTCCTTTAGTTGTCGTCTGGATTGCATCAGGTCCCGGTATATCTCCATGAGGTGTGACCTTTTATGCTGAGCTTCCAGATCTGTGATTCGCCTGTAGAGGTTAGCCATCTCGCTCATCGTCGCCTTCTTCTTATGTGAGGCTATGCGTATGAGCGTGCCCCGCAGGACGCTTTTATGGGCCTCCCAGAGCGATATTGGAGAGATGTCTGGGGTCGCGTTATCCTGAAAGTATTGAGTCAATGCCTGGGAGATTTGTTCCCGTGTGCCAGGGTCCAGGAGGAGGGACTCGTTAAGTCTCCACGTCCACACGGAAGGTCGAAAAAGTGGGGACTCGAGCTCCACTACAACTGGGCCGTGATCCGACCACGTGGCCGGTTCTATCTTGGCCGAGATCAGGCTCGATAGCCCAGTTTGTCTAATAAAGAGGTAGTCGATGCGGGAGTATCTATCGTGAAGCGCGGAGTAGTATGTAAAGTCTTTCACTGATGGGTTGAGTGTTCTCCAGCAATCCGCTAGATCCATGTCGCCCAGGGCTCTTCGGATAGCTCGTATATGTAGTTGAGTGACGCTACTGTGTCCCGTAGAGGAGTCCAAAAGAGGATCCAGCGGGACATTAAAGTCGCCTCCTAGGATTAGGATGCCCTCGGAGAAGTCCTTTAGTTTTGCCAGGGTGCTTTTCAAGAACATGGCTTGTCGTTTGTTGGGGACATAAATGTTGGCGAAGGTGTATATCTTACCCGCTATTGCCCCCTTTAAAAAGAGGTATCTGCCCTGAGTGTCCCTAATGCTGTCCAGTTCCTGGAGCTCCAGTCCGGCGTATATCAGTATTGCAACCCCCGCCTTTCTTGCCGTAGGGTGGTTGCAGAAGTGGTTTGTTGGGTACGATTTATTCTGGAGCTTGGGTGCCGCCCCGGGACGAAAGTGCGTCTCCTGTAGCATTGCCACCGATATATGTCTTTTCTTAAGTTCTCGCAGGAGGTGGGACCTCCGTTCCGGGATGTTCAATCCCCTGCAATTAAGGGTGAGGACAGATATAGGAGCCGGTCGATAGGCCATGGTTTCTCAGGTGCGTGTGGTAAGCGATGTATACCCAAATTTCTACTCACCCCTGTCTGACTCTCGTCACCCCGCGTGGGCGCAGGCCCCCGTGGCAGGCCAATTGGAACGGGGAGGGATGGAGACCGTCTTAGGCGGTAGTCAGGCGGATAGAGGGTAGGGTAGGGGTGGTGGGGAGCGAGAAGGGGAAGGATGACCAAAGGGGGTAGAAGAGAGCAGGGATAGGGGTAAGTTGGCAGAGAGAGAGAAGAGAAAGAGAAGAAAGGTGAATGTCCCGTCCGATGAACGGTTTTTCTGGGGTAAGGGGTACCCCTCGTGTGCCACCCCAACGAGTGGGGTGACTCGTGCTACGGCGGGCAGCCCAGGGGGCACGTCCAGGTAACCAGACCTATGGACGGTGACCCACTGTGGCCCGTCGTGTGTCTTGAGCACGAGTGTGGGTTGAGGTGTGCGAGTCAGTACTCGACCAAGTGGTATCCAATGGATGTGAGGAAGGCAGAGCCGTCCACATAGTACCCCGTGTTTGCTGGATACATATTTCTCATGAAGCGATTTAATGCATAGATGAACAGTTAAGAATAACAGAACAACAGCGCGTGTGGCAACTAAACAGCGTAATAACAAGCATACGACAATCAACAGATTCCATCCCGCCCGTCAGTCCCGAGACTCCCAAGGATCGTCCCCCCCCTCCCTCCCGCCATCGTTTTCACAGCTCCCCTTATAGAGGTAATGCTCACAGTGTCCGTCCTGAGGTCGGGAGGTCAATGTTGGTCATGTGAGGTGGTCCCTCGTCCGCCCCACGCCCCCTCCCCAGTCGTGTATGTACAGGTAGGGGGCCCGTGTCTGTCCAGTTTCATATTGTATTGTCCCCCCTCCCTCCCCTGTAGCCCGCCCAACTCCAATGCGTGTAGTATGAGGTGGGAATAGGCAGCATGCATCTTAGCACCAAAGGAGGGTCCCCCCCCCGCGTGACCCCCCCGCGGGCGCTATGTGGCGTGCCCAACCCAATTATCACCCGGGGGAACAGATTTATGCAGAGCAGTCCAAAGTCTCATTGCTAGGCCTTAGTACAAGGCACCTATAGCTGGATCATAATGGTGGGTTTCAGGTTGTGATGTCTTCACGCTATATGAAGCACAGATGAAGTGTCCAGGAGCGTTTGAGATTTGCGCCTTTGTCCTCACTGCCCATCCAGTTTCCCCACTCCCCATTGTACCCCCCACCCAAACCAGAGGAGGAGAGAAAATAAAAATAAAATTTTTTATAAAAATAAAATTGTTTTTATACATAAGGGTATCCCCATCTACCCCCCCTCCCGGCCAAGTGAATCCTCACATGTGCCATGTCCCGAGTTGGGGAGGGATGGGAGCCGAGTGCCGGGTGCGTGCGTGAAGGTTGTGGCATGCGGGCATAAATTTCGAATGGGGCCATGGGGAAGTGTCCCTTTATCAATCCACTCATTGCTGCTCTGCGTGCAAACTTTCCAGAGTTACCCCGGTTGTGGGTTAGCGGCTCTTTCAGGAGTCAGTTACGGGTGGGAACATGCGAGCCACGCAAGCAGGAGGAACGGGGAGGGGGGGAGGGGGGCTGCTGCCCTGTTCGCATGGCAACGGACTGAGAATCTGGGGTCGCCTTGACGGGATAATGGGGGAGTCGGGGTACGGTCAGGGAGCCCCCCTCTCTGGGAGTGTTACTCACTCAGCCTGGCCTCCCGGGTCCATGCGCCGCCTGGGAAGTTGCCGAGGAGGGGATCCTTCCCTGCGCCTCCGTGGAGCTCTCTGTGGTCGCGGTACTTGTCCTACGGGTCCAAGGACCCAGTTTGTGACCGGGATGGGTGGTATCCCCAAAGTCTCCAGGAAACGTGGTATCTCCGCCGGCCATCTTGCAGATATCCAGCCGTCTTGGTGGCGGGCCATCAGTGCGAACGGGAAGCCCCATTTGTAGTTGACGTGGCGGTCACGTAGGGCAGTTGTGACCGGCCTCAGGGCTCTCCTGGCGGTAAGTGTGAGGGGGGAGAGGTCGTTATAGAGGGATACCTGGGCGTTTCGGTACGTCCATTCCGGGCGTTCACGGGCCCTCTTCATGATAGAGTCTTTGACGGGGAAGGAGTGGAGGCAGCAGATGAGGTCCCTCGGCCCGTCTTCAGGTAAACGGGGTCGGGTGGCTCTGTGCGCCCGTTCAAATTCAAACTGATGGGGTGCCTCTTCCTGCAGCAACATGTTGAAGAGGCCTGTCAGAACCTCCTCCGCGTCTTCCTCCCCCTCTGCCTCTGGGACCCCGCGGACCCGGATGTTGCACCTGCGGCCTCTATTGTCGAGGTCCTCCAGATGTCTTCTCATGTCGAGGAGCATTTCTCCTTGCCGTGAGACCGCCACATCAGTAGCTGAGATCCTGTTGGATTGGGCCTCCGTGGAGTGTTCTAGGGCTTCTATGCGGCTTCCTTGAGCGGTAACGTCCGCTCTGATGCCCGCCATCTCCGCCCTCAGGGCGTCCTGTATCGTGGTGGTGAGGGTGAGCAGGTCAGTTTTAGTGGCCATAGATGCTGCAATGGATCGGAGTTCTTCGCTTATCCGGTCCAGGGCAGAGTGTTCTGTGCCCATGGACGAGGCAGGAGATGACGGTGCCGACCTCGGGCCTACCGCCTCCCCTCCAGACCCAGGAGTCGGCTGCAGAAAGGAGTCCATGGGACCCTGAGATTGGGTTTGTTGGGAGCCCCTCGGTGTCTGTGGGGGCTCCGTGCGCCTGTTGCGACCCATCCGTTGCCTGTGGCTATATTTAATCGCCGTTTTAGGGGTGTTGTGGAGTGGAGCTCACAGATTAAGCTGCCATCTTGGTCCAGGTCCTGGCCACGCCCCTCCGCTGCCGCCCTTACTTTTATTCTATATTTCCCCACCCCCTTTACTTTCAGTCTTTTTTTCTCTCCCCACCCCCTTTCCTTTCAGTCTCTCTCTCTCTCTCTCTCTCCCCACACCCATTACTTTCAGTCTCTCTCCCCACACTCATTACTTTCAGTCTTTTTCTCCCCACCCCCTTACTTTCAGTTTCTCTCCTCACCCCCCTTACTTCCAATATCTGCATCCCCACCCTCTTACTTTCTCCCCCCACTCCATTTCTTTCAGGGGGTGCCCTTACTTGCCTATATTTCCCCACCCCTTTACTTTCAGTCTTTTTTTCTCCCCACCCCCTTTCCTTTCAGTCTCTCTCTCTCTCTCTCTCTCCCCACACCCATTACTTTCAGTCTCTCTCCCCACACTCATTACTTTCAGTCTTTTTCTCCCCACCCCCTTACTTTCAGAGTCTCTCTCTCTCTCTCTCTCTCTCTCTCTCTCTCTCTCTCTCCCCACCCCCATTACTTTCAGTCTCCCCCCACACACCCCCGTGTCTGTATTCATAGCCCCTCGTCATGTCCTCAAGACAGGTCAATAAGGGGGTAAGATTTGGACAACACTCCTCGCTGATCTGAAACAAATTGGTTTGACCCAATTTTCCTCCTCTTTCTCTCCCCTGAACATGTGTGAAAACATGTCTCTCTCCTCCACCCTTCACTTTCAGTCTCTCTTTCCCCACCCCCTTACTTTTACTTTCAGTCTCTCTCTCCCCACCCCTTGCTTTCAGTCTCTCTCTCCCCACCCCCTTACACTTCAGTCTCTCTCTCCCACCCCTTACTTTCCAGTCTCTCTCTCCCCACCCCCTTACTTTCAGTCTTTCTCGCTTTCCCCTTACTTTCCAGTCTCTCTCCCCACCCCTTACTTTCAGTCTCTCTCCCCCACCCCCTTGCTTTCAGTCTATATCTCCCACCCCCTTACTTTCAGTCTCTCTCCTCACCCCCCTTACTTCCAATATCTGCCTCCCCACCCTCTTACTTTCTACCCCACCCCCTTTCTTTCAGCCTCTCTCCCTCCACCCCCTTACTTTTATTCTATATTTCCCCACCCACCTTACTTTCAGTCTTTTTTTCTCTCCCCACCCTCTTTCCTTTCAGTCTCTCTCCCCACCCCCATTACTTTCAGTCTCCCTCCCACCCCTTGCTTTTAGTCTCTATCTCTCTCCCCACCCCATTGCTTTCAGTGTCTCTCTCTCTCTCCTCTCTCCTCTCCTGTCTCCCCACCCCATTGCCTCAGTCTGTCTCCTCCCCACCCCATTACTTTCAGTCTGTCTCTCCCCACCCCATTGCTTTCAGTCTGTCTCTCCCCACCCCATTGCTTTCAGTCTGTCTCTCCCCACCCCCGTACTTTCAGTCTCTTTCTCCCCACCCCCTTACTTTCGGTCTCTTTCTCCCCACCCCTTACTTTTCAGTATCTTTCTCCCCACCCCTTGCTTTCAGTCTCTCTCCCCACCCCATTCTTTCAGTCTCTTTCTCCCCACCCCCTTACTTTCAGTCTGCTGTCCACACCATTACTTTCAGTCTTTCTCCCCACCACCCTTGCTTTCAGTCTCTTTCTCCCCACCCCTTACTTTCAGTCTCTCTCCCCACCCCATTACTTTCAGTCTCTCTCTCCCCACCCTATTGCTTTCGGTCTCTCTCCCTCATTGCTTTCCGGTTTCTCTCACCCCATTGCCTCAGTCTCTCTCTCCCCACCCCCATTACTTTCAGTCTCTTTCTCCCCACCCCCCTTGCTTTCAGTCTCTCTCCCACCCCACTTTGTTAGCACGTCTCTTTCTACCCACACCCTTTACTTTCAGGCTCTTTCTCCCCATCGCCATTACGTTCAGTTTCTCTCTCCCACCCCCCATTACTTTCAGTCTCTCTCTCTCCACCCCCATTACTTTCAGTTTCTCTCTCCCCACCACCCCAGTAATCATTCTGTGTCTTTCAGAAAAAATCCGTAAAAATGTCAAAATCCCTTCTGTGTTTGTTGGAGAATCTTCTGGGAAGGAGCTGCTTAGCCATTACTCCTACTATGATAAGTAAGAGCGCCCCACCTGGTGTATTTCTTGATAAGTAAGCGCGCCCCCATCGGGTGTATCTCCTGAGAAGTAGCTGCATCCCATCTGGTGTATCCTGTGATAAGTAATAGCACCCCCATCTGGTGTATCCTGTGATAAGTAATAGCACCCTCATCTAGTGTATCCTGTGATAAGTAAATACATCCCAGCCTGGTGTCTCTTCTGATAAGTTAGACCTCCCCAACAGGCGTACCCCGTGATAACTAAGTTCACCCCAACCTGGTGTATCTCATGATAAATAAGAGCACCCCCACTAGGCATATCTCAGTATAAGTAAGTGCGCCCCCACCTGGCACATATCAAAATAAGTAAGTGCACCCCACCTTGTGTATCTACTGATAAGTAAGTGTGTCCCCATCTGGTATATCTCATAATAAGTTAGAGCGCCTCCACCTGGCATATTCCATGATAAGTAATATCGCTTTTACCAGGTATTTCTTGTAGATAAAGAACACCAATATTTTTTGTGATAAAGAAGTGTGCCTCCATTTTGACGTTGCCCTTTGTTAGTGAGCGTTCCTCCAACATAGTTTTTCTGATAATTAGTTTGGCGCCCGTCTGGCTTTTTTTGTGTTAAGTTAGAGGAAATCAGTGTTTGATAAAATGCTGATTATTAGCTCTAATACAATTCTCCTCTCACAGCGCCATTGTCTTCATGGTTCCGGAGTATAACTTCTCACTGGGATATTATCTCATCCCCTTCATTGTGGTCGTGGCTCTGGTGATCATCGTCATGTGTATTGTCATGGTAAGACGTCATATATTGCCACATTATAACAGGAGGATAATTTGTGTAAATTGTCTTATAGAAAATTAAATGTTTGTATCGAATAAAAGTAGTACATATCGACTGGTCACAGCGGTGGTAATACCACGGCCTTGCACTGGAAAGCCCAGGTAGGAATCCCAGCCAGACCACCTAACCAGTACCAATATATAGCTGCCTAATACAAGTCCTCGTGGATTGCAAACTGGTTTTAAGGAGGGCCTAACTCCAATTATAGAAAGGGAATATTTGCAAGTAAATAGTGGAATAATAATGATATGTACTTACAGTTATTCCCTAGATCTGGGGCACATTGTACAAGTCCTTACCTTTCTCCTACATATGGAAGACCCCTCGTTCATAGATGTGTCTATAGCTCCATCCATGAAAAACATGAATAGAGTCGTTAGAAACATAGACATAGAAACATAGACACAGATGTAACGGCTACCCCAGTGGAGAGGTGGTATCACCTGTTGGAGACGTCCTTTTAACCGGCAAGATGCTGTGCAGTAATAGCCATCTTTCTATCAGCTGGATCCAAGTAGAGAGAGAGAGAGAGAGAGGTAGAGCTCTCAAAAGAGCTAGTGATTAGCTTAGCAGGTTCCCTTTCAATAACGAAACAAAGCTACGTTTTGAAGGGTAAAGTAGAACTGAGGTTTAATGACAGGTATTCTCCTTTTATGTGGTGCTCCCATGCAAGGGAGATACCCACAGACAATTAGACGTTAACCAATCAGACAATGGTTACAACCCACAGATCCCCTCCCCTCTGCTTGGGAGATAATTGAGTTTCTTACTGTATCTACTCAATTATCTCCAAGCTAAAATTTATACTTTTTATGCATTTTTATAACTTTCAGATTTTTCATCATACAGGAATAAAACTTGTATTTTAATGAACAACACAACTTGGGGAAAAACATATTCAAAATTTGTACAAATCCGTTCAGGGGTTCCAGAAATATTAAAAAGTCTCTTTGGACCGACCGCACGCCTGTTTGCATGCCCAAAACAGTTCCACAGATTCAGGCTGTGCGGTCGGTCTATTTCTGCCCTGAAAAATAACAAAGTCCCATGCGAAGGCGGCGTTCGAGTCATCGAACGCACTTCGACTTCTGTCGAAGTGAAACCGGGGTTAAGTTTCAGTGGTGTTCGTTAGTTAAGTGAAGGTCTATTTTACACCAAAATGACACAGTCCCATTCGAACATGCATTTGAATCTTCGAACGGGACTTAGTCTCTAGCCGCAGTGTCGAAGGGTAGGGAAGGTTCAGGTCAGTGGTGTTTGTTCAAATGTGTGGCCAATTTCCGTTCCAGGGATTTGACGGCACACACCGCTGACCGCGTTCGACTGTATTAAAATGGCCGCCGCCACATGTTCGATTGTCTAATGGCGGCCACTTCGACTACTTCAGGCTGTATCCGAAATGCCATATCAAACGTACCAATCCTTTGCACAAAAAAGTTAAAGGGCCAGACACAGTCTTTGTTCTTTGGTAGAGGCAATGTGGATGATGGCAACAACAAACAAAAGGTAGAGGTTCCCAGGCAACATGGTAGGGGGTTGTTACATGGCTCCCCTTTGTGGAACACCCCGGCAGACCCGGCTTCATCCTTTTCGGGTCAACTTTGGGATGTCCAGGCTGCTGCTAGGGCATAAGTTCTGTTTGCCTGGACAGTCCATCCGCATTCCCGTCAAGCTTGCCAGGTCGATACTGGATGGAAAAATTATATGGTTGAGGAGCCAAGCTCCATCTCAGTAGTCAGCCATTATCTCCTGCCACTCTATTCAACTAGACAAGAGGGTTGTGGTCAGTAATTAGGGTAAATTCCTGACCATACAAATACGGGGTGAGTTTCTTTAGAGCCCAGACCAGGGCTAGGCACTCCTTCTCCACTGCCGCATAACTCACCTCCCTGGGTAACAATTTTCTACTCAGATACGCTACATCTTCCCCGATCTGGTTTAGAACTGCCCCCAGTCCGTACATGGAAGCATCTGTATGGACGACAAATCGTTTGTTAGGGACGGGGGCAGATAGTACAGGAGCGTTTATTAGAGCTTTCTTTAAGGCTTGGAAGGCTGTTTTGCAGGAGAGAGACCACAGGAGTAGTCCCAGAAGATTGGAAGTTAGTGAATGTTGTGCCCATTTACAAGAAAGGTAATAGGGATGAACATCTAAAAACACATGGATTTCAAGATTAGAGACAACATGGGTTTACTTCAGGGAGATCATGCCAAACTAATCTTATTGATTTTTCTGATTGGGTAACTAAAATTATAGATCAGGGTGGTGCAGTAGACATTGCTTACCTAGTTTTCAGTAAGGCTTTTGACACTGTTGCACATAGAAAGCTTATCAATAAACTGCAATCTTTAAGTTTGGATTCCAATATTGTTGAATGGGTAAGGCAGTGGCTGAGTGACAGGCAACAGAGGGTTGTAGTTAATGGAATATATTTGAAGCTTGGACTTGTCACCAGTGGGGTACCTCAGGGATCTGTACTTGGACCCATTCTCTTTAATATTTTTATTAGTGATATTGCAGAAGGTCTTGATGGTAAGGTATGTCTTTTGCTGATGATACTAAGATATGTAACAGGGTTGATGTTCCAGGAGGGATAAGCCAAATGACAAATGATTTAGGTAAACTAGAAAAATGGTCAGAATTGTGGCAACTGACATTTAATGTGGATAAGTGCAAGATAATGCATCTTGGACGTAAAAACCCAAGGGCAGAGTACAGAATATTTGATAGAGTCCTAACCTCAACATATGAGGAAAGGGATTTAGGGGTGATTATTTCTGATGACTTAAAGGTAGGCAGACAATGTAATAGAGCAGCAGGAAATGCTAGCAGAATGCTTGGTTGTATAGGGAGAGGTATTAGCAGTAGAAAGAGGGAAGTGCTCATGCCATTGTACAGAACACTGGTGAGACCTCACTTGGAGTATTGTACACAGTACTGGAGACCGTATCTTCAGAAGGATATTGATACCTTAGAGAGGGTTCAGAGAAGGGCTACTAAACTGGTTCATGGATTGCGGGATAAAACTTACCAGGAAAGGTTAAAGGATCTTAACATGTATAGCTTGGAGGAAAGACGAGACAGGGGGGATATGATAGAAACATTTAAATATATAAAGGGAATCAACACAGTAAAGGAGGAGACTATATTTAAAAGAAGAAAAACTACCACAACAAGAGGACATAGTCTTAAATTAGAGGGACAAAGGTTTAAAAATAATATCAGGAAGTATTACTTTACTGAGAGGGTAGTGGATGCATGGAATAGCCTTCCAGCTGAAGTGGTAGAGGTTAACACAGTAAAGGAGTTTAAGCATGCGTGGGATAGGCATAAGGCTATCCTAACTATAAGATAAGGCCAGGGACTAATGAAAGTATTTAGAAAATTGGCCAGACTAGATGGGCCGAATGGTTCTTATCTGCCGTCACATTCTATGTTTCTATATGTTTCTATGTTTCTACTCTAGGAAGGTTCTTTTTAGTTAGGTCTGTCAGGGGTTTAGCAATGGTGCTATAGTCAGGGACGAATTTCCTGTAATACCCAGCTCTCTCTAGAAAGGCCAGTGCCTGGGTCTTGGTGTGGGGGGGTGGGCCAGTTAGCAACGGCCTCTACCTTGGCTGGCTTGGGATGTTGCTTCCCACACCCCACCCGGTGTCCCAAGTACTGGTCTTCGGCCATGCCAATGTGGCACTTTTACGGCTTCAGAGTTAGGCCAGCAGCCCGAATCTGGTCCAGTATGGCCTCTACATGCTTCAGATGCTCCCCCCATGTCTCACCATAGATCGCAATGTCATCCAGGTACGCACAAGCGAAGCCCTGGAAGCCATCAAGGAGCCTATCCACCAAGCGTTGGAACGTGGCTGGGGCATTCTTCATCCCGAATGGCATGACCTTAAATTGGTATAGGCCTAACGGGGTGATGAATGCCGACTTGGGAATAGCCTCCTTGGCCAGGGGAATCTGCCAGTATCCCTTACATAAATTGATAGTGATCAGATAGCGTCCCCTGGCAATGCGATCTAATAGCTCATCCACTCGGGGCATTGGATAAGCGTCAGTCACTGTACGGTCATTGAGGCGTCATTAGTCAACACAGAACCCGGGTGGCTCCGTCCCTTTTGGGGACTAAAATGACTGGAGAGGCCCAGGGGCTGTCTGAGGGCTTGTTAACCCCTAAGTGAAGCATCTCCAGTATCTCTTTTCTCATCTCTTCCTTAACTGCCTCGGGGATTCAGTAGGGGGTTGTCTAAGGGGTGCTTGTCCCGGGGTCTCAACGTGGTGGGTCGCTAGTGTGGTGTACCCTGGTTCTTGGGAGAAAGTTGATTCTTTTTCCATTAGCAGCTGCCTAAGTTGGCCCTTTTCTGCGGGATTTATGCGCTCCCCTAGTTGGACGGTACTGAGTAGGCTACGGGGCACTGGGCGAGCTAGGAAATCTGGGATAGGCAGACTGTCAGGGTCGTCTGTAGCGGGGATACATATGGCCGCAATAACTTCCGGCCTCTCCTGATACTCCTTCAAGAGGTTAACATGGGATAACAAGGATTTCTGAATCCTTTCATCCTTATTGCTGGCAATCACATAGGACCTTCTGTCCCACCTGGAACGATCGCTGTCGGGCACCCCGGTCCCACCATCGTTTCTGTCGACCCTTGGCCGCATGGAGATGGTCTCGTGCCATCCGGGCCAATTGCTCCATGCGGACTCGCATCTCCAGAACGTATGGCACAATGGGGACACCCTCATGCCCCATCTCCCCCTCCCAGTGCTGCTGAATGAGGTCAAGGGGTCCTCTGACCATAAAGCAGTTCGAAAGGGGAGAAGCAGTGGATTCCTGGGGCACCTGTCGATATGCGAACAAGAGGTGCGGCAGAAATCGCTCCCAGTCTCTGTACTCATCTGTAAAGGTCCGCAGTAACTGTTTAAGGGTACCATTAAAATGCTCACAGAGACCGTTAGTCTGGGGGTGGTAAGGTGAGCTGAGTAGGGGTTTGATACTGCAGACCTTCCATAATTGTTGGGTGAGGTCTGCGGTAAACTGAGTCCCCCTGTCAGACAGTATTTCCTGCGGGAACCCCACTCTGGTGAATATCCCGACCAAGGCACTGGCAACAGTATCAGCCTGGATATTCGTCAGAGCGACTGCTTCCGGGTAGCGGGTAGCATAGTCCACCATGGTAAGAATATATGTCTTACCCGATGGACTGGGGTTGGGTAGGGGGCCAACTAGATCGACTGCCACCCTGCTAAAAGGTTCCTCGATCACTGGCATGGGTGACAGTCTGGCCTTAGGGTGGTCCCCTCTTTTCCCTACTCGCTGGCAAACGTCACACGTGCTGCAGTAACGTTGCACATCCTTAGAGATCCCCGGCCAAAAGAAGGTCTGGGTGATCCTGTAGGTTGTACGGTTACCACCCAGGGGTCCTGCAAAGGGAATATTGTGTCCGATTTGGAGAAGCTCCAACCGGTACTTTCTGGGTACCACTAGTTGGTGCTTCTGCGAAGGGGCACAGCATCTCCTCCTACCTTCCGTCAACCTATACAGTCTGTCATTATCCCATATAAAACGTTCATGCTCATCCCCCCACTCTCTGCTTTCTCCCAGTACTTTTAGAGGGATGGGTTCTCTCTAGTTTCCCTCCCAAACTCCTCTGGTGTATCCCAAGCTAAGGGTCTATTAACTATGGTCGGGGAAAGGGTCAGTGAGGTTTTTACCTGGGTCTCCCGTCCTGGTGTAGGGTCCTCTGCGACACGGGTCTGTGATTGAGTGGTCACTGGGCAAGCAGCAGCAGTGTTACTGGGTAAGTAGGCAGAAGCCAGAGGGCCAATATCATTGCCCAACACAACTTCTGCAGGCAAGTTGTTCACGATACCCACAGTATTTTTCACAGATCCGATTCCCCAGTCCAGGTGCACTCGGGCACTGGGGAGGCGAAAGACAGCTCCTCCAGCAACACGTACAGCGACGGTGCGGTTGGACAGGTGTGCTGGTTTAACTAAATGCCTTTGCATCAGGGTGATGGTAGCGCCTGTGTCTCTCAGGCCTTGGGCTATCTGGCCATTCACTCGTACCTCTTTGGTGGTGATGCTGACGGTTGTCTGGGGATGCGGCTTGTATAGGGTCCGCCTCATACAGGATGCCCAGGCATTCCTCTGGCCCCAGCTCAGTCTCCAGGCAGTGGGCGGCAGAGGCACAAGGTGTTGTGGGCTCAGCGTTGGGTGCGGGGTGCCTCCAGTTAGTAGCAGAAGCAGACGACATGTCCAGTATTGCTGCACCAATGGCAAGTGGTCTTGGATAGATCTCGGGGGTAGTTGCTGGACCCCTGGGGGCGAGAAGGCCCTGGGGGTATGGGAGCATGAAATTATGAGCAAGGAACTGGGGCTGGGGTACGGTGCTCCACATGGTTAGGTTGCCGGAGAGTGCTTTGGCTCACCTTTCTAGTTTCAGTGTACTCATCCGCCAAGCGAGCCGCATCGTTTCAGGTGAGGGGACGGCGGTCTCGTACCCAGTCCTGTACATTGGCAGATAAGTCCTGGAAAAAATGCTCCATCAGGAACAGCTGTAACACTTCCTCCCTGGTGTTGGTGTGGCAACTTTTGACCCAGTAGGATGCCACTCATTGTAGCCGGCAAACCCATTCCATGTGGGAGTCCACAGCCCTTTTCTTGGACTCCCGGAAGTGGCGACGGTAAGTCTCTGGGGTCACGGCATACCTGGTGAGAAGTGCATCCTTAACCAGTTGGTATTGGCTGTTGTGGCATTACCATTTGTAGATTGTACTCCCTCCTCTTTTCAATCTCTGCCTCGACCTCTACGAAGGTCCAGTCAATCCTTTCCTCGGATGGGGCCGGATACATAGCTAGCCTTCCCTGGACGATGAGGCGGATCTCCTCCTCCTCCTCATTGTTCTGGAAACTCAGTTCGAGGGCTTCCATAGACTGATCCATCTCGTCCGGCTCTAGCAGATCAGCAATCAGCTCTCTCCGTGGTCTGTTACTCTGCTCTCCTTCAGCATAGGTCTCTTCAGTTTGGCATATTGGTTCTCCATTCAGCGCTTGCTCTGTGGATGAAAGGACCATCCGGCCGCTGCCACCAATGTAACGGCTACCCCAGTGGAGAGGGGTATCAGCAGTTGGAGACGTCCTTTTAACCGGCAAGATGCTGTGCAGTAATAGAGTAGCCTTCTTTCTATCAGCTGGATCCAAGTAGAGAGAGAGGGAGAGGTAGAGCTCTCAAAAGAGCTAGTGATTAGCTGAGCAGGTTCCCTTTCAATAACGAGACAAAGCTACGTTTTGGTAAAGTAGAACTGAGGTTCAATGACAGGTACTCTCCTTTTATGTGGTGCTCCCATGCAAGGGAGACACCCACAAACAATTGGACGTTAACCAATCAGACAATGGTTACATCCCACAGATTCCCTCCCCTATGCTTGGGAGATAATTGAGTTTCTTACTGTATCTACTCAATTATCTCCAAGCTAAAACTTATACTTTTTATGCATTTTTATAACTTTCTGATTTTTCATCATACAGGAATAAAACATATTTTAATGAACAACACAACTTGGGGAAAAACATATTCAAAATTTGTACTAATCCATTCAGGGGTTCCAGAAATATTAAAAAGTCTCTTTGGACCGACCGCACGCCTGTTTGCATGCCCAAAACAGTTCCACAGAATCAGGCTGTGCAGTCGGTCTATTTCTGCCCTGAAAAATAACAAAGTCCCATCCGAGGGCGGCGTTCGAATCATCGAACGCACTGCGACTTCTGTCGAAGTGAAACCGGGGTTAAGTGTCAGTGGTGTTCGTTAGTTAAGTGAAGGTCTATTTTACACCAAAATTACACAGTCCAATTTGAACGTGCGTTCGAATCTTCGAACGGGACTTAGTCTCCAGCCGTAGTGTCGAAGGGTAGGGGAAGGTACAGGTCAGCGGTGTTCGTTCAAATGTGTGGCTGATTTAAATTCCAGGGATTTGACGGCACACACCGCTGACCGCGGGCGACTGGATTAAAATGGCCGCCGCACACAGTGTCTCCCCGCACACAGTGTATTATAACTGCAGCTATGAGGTTATGGTGTTAGGAGGTCCCTTGTCTCCCCGCACACAGTGTATTATAACTGCAGCTATAAGGTTATGGTGTAAGGAGGTCCCCTGTCTCCCCACACACAGTGTATTATAACTGCAGCTATAACGTTATGGTGTAAGGAGGTTGCCGGCCTCCCTGCTCACAGTGTATTATAACTGCAGGTATAAAGTTATGGTGTAAGGAGGCCCCCTGTCTCCCCACACACAGTGTATTATAACTGCAGTTATAAGGTAATGGTTTAAGGAGGTCCCCTGTCTCCCCACACACAGTGTATTATAACTGCAGCTATAACATTATGGTGTAAGGAGGTTGCCTGTCTCCCTGCACACAGTGTATTATAACTGCAGGTATAAAGTTATGGTGTAAGGAGGTCCCAGTTCTCCCCACACACCGTGTATTGTAACTGCAGCTATAAGGTTATGGTGTAAGAGGTCCCCTGTCTCCCTGCACACAGTGTATTATGTTGTGTTGTTGCTGTGTTTTGCCGTTTAGCGCTAACTGTATATTGATTAATATTCTGTCTTGGCAGGTAGTGCGCTGTTTGCAGCACAGAAAGAGGATGCGCAGGAATCGCCTGTCTAAGGAACAGCTAAAGAAACTCCCCATCCACAAATTTAAAAAAGGTGAGAGAGAATTTCCAAATTATTTAAAGTAAATTGCACATTTTAAAGGGACACTATAGTCACCTGAACAACTTTAGCTTAATGAAGCAGTTTTGATGTATAGAACATGGCCCTGCAGCCTCACTGCTCAATCCTCTGCCATTTAGGAGTTAAATCCCTTTGTTTATGAACCCTAGTCACACCTCCCTGCATGTGACTTGCACAGCCTTCCATAAACACTTCCTGTAAAGAGAGCCCTATTTAGGCTTTCTTTATTGCAAGTTCTGTTTAATTAAGATTTTCTTATCCCCTGCTATGTTAATAGCTTGCTAGACCCTGCAAGAGCCTCCTGTATGTGATTCAAGTTCAATTTAGAGATTGAGATACAATTATTTAAGGTAAATTACATCTGTTTGAAAGTGAAACCAGTTTTTTTTTCATGCAGGCTCTGTCAATCATAGCCAGGGGAGGTGTGGCTAGGGCTGCATAAACAGAAACAAAGTGATTTAACTCCTAAATGACAGTGAATTGAGCAGTGAAATTGCAGGGGAATGATCTATACACTAAAACTGCTTTATTTAGCTAAAGTAATTTAGGTGACTATAGTGTTCCTTTAAGCCTCAGTAGTGAAGTGAAATTGAGCTTAGTGGATGTTTCAGTTTGGTTGTTTTAGACACTTTTAATTTTTGACAAGTTATAATTTATCGTTTTAATCAGTAAACACCGAGTTTAGTGAATAATTCCAACACAGTCCGATTGCCGTTTTACCTTTCTTCCTCCAATTTCTCTTATGGCTTTAATTGCCCATAAAATATCCTTCTCTGTAATAGAAAATCCTTATTCTCGTAACAATGGTCTGCCTTTTATTTTTTTCACCTTCGCTTCTCTCATTGCTAAAATCTCTCTGTCCTTCTGCTTACCTGTTCCTGCTGATGCTTTCTACGTTGTTCCCTCTTTACTTCCCTACTCTTTTTCTGTTCATACCATGCACTTTCCTCATACCTCATACCTTCTAAATCCTCTAAATACAAGCTCTCACACCAAGCATTTAATCTCATGCCGAAACGCGCGTCAAAACACTTGTCGGGCTGCCGATGCACATACTTTGATTTTAATATATATACTTTGGATTGGTGCCTTGACTTCTGTTCCACTTGGATTTCGAGACTCTGAGAAGCAGCAGGGGGGAGGTCTAGTCGGCTATAAGGGTTTAACTGGACACTTTTCACCCATTCTACATCTAGCTGTACGCTCTTCCCTCTGTTTTGTCTACTTGTCCCCTTAAGTCTATCAGAACTGTGTTTATATTTACGGACACGTTCTTATATGTGTGATTACTAATAAACAGCTTCTGCTATCTATCCATGTTCAATGTCTACTTACTAATATTTATTTATTTATTTATAAAATATTTTATCAGGAGAGATACATTGTTTTCAAGTATGTCCTGGGTCCACAAATCATTGCATTGTTACATTAGGGTACAATAAAATAAAAAAACAATATTAATACACAATGAATACAAAATTTAACATAGAACAGGTAGGAAATATATAATCAACCATGACAGATGCATTCTGTTTTGAGGTATGTAGAGAGGGATCTCTTAAAGGACTTAGGGAAGATTTTAAATTGTGCGGGACGTCGTTCCACAATTGCGGTGCTCTGTAGGAGAAGGAGGATCGGGCTGCTTTCTTTTTGTATTGAGGTAGACTAAGTAAAGTGCTGGTACTGGATCGGAGGTTATAGGAGGTGGGAATATGATATGACTTTCCATATGTATATTTCACATTCACCCTTATATATTTAGTTCTGTATTTGCTTTTTTCTAATAAAGGTTATTACCCTATATTGTATTTTAATTGGAGGTAATCTTTGTGGGGTTGGTTTGTCTCATTGATTTTAGGAGGAAAATTGGGAAAATTTAGAAAATTGGGCAGACTAGATGGGCCGAATGGTTCTTATCTGCCGTCACATTCTATGTTTCTATGAACCCAACCTCATTAGTCTGTTGTCATATTTGTATCCAGGGGTCATGCCCTATTTACCTCTGTAGCCCATCCCCAAACTACAGGGCAAGTATCTTTCTCGCCACCTGTAGTTTTTTCTCGCCTCAATTGTTAAATGTATCCCTTTTATAATATTATAAAGCTGCGGAATAAGTTGGCGCAATATAAATACCAATAATAATAGCTTAATAAGGACAATTACTAAAGACCGTATCTCCAGAAGGATATTGATACTTTGGAAAGCGTTCAGAGAAGGGCTACTAAACTGGTTCATGGATTGCAGGATAAAAATGATAGATGATGAAAACTAACAATGAGTACAATTCCCATATTCTACCACCAGGTGGAGATAAACATTCTACGCAGTATAAGTAACCTTCCATTCTCAATGTAAGTGTTTATGGTGGCAGTGAGTCTATTGTAAGATATCTTTACCACCTCTACTGGAAACCTTTTCCATGTATGTACAACTCTATTGTTACATAGATTGTTCCCTGTAAGTTTAGATTAGATGTCATTTCCTGCCTATAAATCATTTAATATATGGACTTTTTGTGTGCCCCATCGTTTCATCGTTTCCAGTTGACGTATTTAAGGTTTTAATCTTTCTTGATGTGTTTTATGTATCTTGGCCTATTTTTTGGCTGCATTCCTGTTTTTCTGACGAGACTCATTATTTTGGGTGAGGTCTTATGAGTCATTAAGAGCCACAAGTTCCACTATTTTTCTAATGTTTCCCCTCGTCTTGTACATCCACAAATTCTGCTGGTTTTGCACCCTGCTTTGTTTAAAGAGTTACTACAAGCACCATGACCACTTATGGGATTAGAAGTGGTCATGGTGCCTGCAGTATCCATGTACAGCGCTTTTTCTACGAAACGCTACAAATACAGCAGTTAATCCCTTTGCTGCCCTAGGTGTACCTCCACCTCCGGCATTGTGATTGGGATGTCGGTTCTGTGCGCATTGCACAGTATGCACAGCATGCTGGAGCCAGACAGCCAATGGCAGCAAACCCTTCTCCCAATGCTAACAATGTGCCCCCGTACTGACCATGTCCTCTCCTCAGTCTGTGAGGGGGAGTGATGTCAGGCAGCCAGTAGGTATTGGGCCAGGTAAGTACAATCTTGGCCCCTATATTCTTGAGTTCATTCCATCTAGCCGCACAGACTAGTTTACTATTAGCATTTTATAAAATTCATCTTTACTGAATCAATTCCCCTCACAGTTTAAAGAAACTGAAGCTATCTGAGAAGTTACAGGAAAAATAAAAATAAAAATGTTTTTTTTTTCCCCTTCAAAATTATGAGCCTAAACTTTCAGTAATTTAATCTGAGAGCCAAATATTGTAAATCTGGGATTGAGATATACGTGAAAACTGCTATGTTTACATATGGGTTAATCCAGCCTCTAGTGGCTGTCTCATTGACAGGTGCTAGAGGGGCTTCCGCGCCTCTCACTGTGATTTTTCACAGTGAGAAGACGCCAGCGTCCATAGGAAAGCATTGAGAAGGCTTTCCTATGGACTGACTGAATGCGTGCGCGGCTCTTGCCACGCATGCGCATTCAGCCGATGACGGAAGAAGAGGGAGAAGAGGGAAACATTTTTTTTCAATCTGGGTGCCAATTACTGAAAATTACAATCTGATAATAAAAAAAGAGGGAGAAAAAGGCAGTTATAAAAATGGCATAAAAAAACCAAAACCAAACAAGAGAAAGCGACAAGAAAAAGGGAAAGAGAGATGTCAAGGATTCCAAGTCAGAAAAATAAACGTTTTGGGGGTTTTTCACCTATTCCCTCAAAAGAGCAAACAGAGAACTGGCGGAGCTGCCCGATCAGGTTTACAGAATATTGGCTATCAAGACACGTATCAAGACGAGGTGCTACAATCTGTAGGCGGAGTAATTACACAAGATTTCTTGAATCAGTGTTTAGCAGATACGGCCATAACTCTACAGAAATCAAAGGGATATTAGAAACATGGCGGAAGAAAAAAATCACTAAAATGGACTCACAAAATACAGACTTCAAAGAAAGTAATGATCAGTTATCCCAAAAAGTTAAAGGATTGGAACATAAAATAAGAGAATTAGAAGATCGTTCACGAAGGTCCAATCTTCAATTTCGTAACATCCCAGAAAGTATCACACAAGATAAAATCAAAGATTTCCTTGAAGTGTATGAGAATTGTTCCAGACGCTGAAACACATGAAAATAAAATTAAAAGAATCCATAGGTTATACAAACCGAAGAATATATCAGAAAAACTACCAAGAGAGAGAAACTGTCAGGTTACCTTGTGTATCAGTCAGGGGGATGTCACAGGCTGGCGTCACATTGCAGGGTATTGGGGACACTCCTACCAACTCTCAGCTTGCCCCTAGCGATTCTCACGCTAGCTGCGCTAACCCCGCCTCCTGTTATGACGCATGACGCTAAGAACGCCACGGCCCACCAAGGTGTTTGAACGAGAACAGTTTGGGCGCGAGGTTACCTACCTAAGTGAACACAGTATTTTTAAAGAGAAACCAGGTACAGACTCATTGCCCTGTTGTGGTTCTTGTTTGACCCAAGAGCACGTATTCCATATTGGTATTCTTGTATTCTGACTTTGGCTTAGTTTGACTATTCCTCCTTCTGTGTTCCTTTGACCTTGGCTATTACATTATCGTTGATCCTGATTTTCTGGTACCCATGACCTCGACTCGCTATTTGACTATTCTTTGTGTGTGTAGTGATAGTCCGGCCATCCTAAGGTCCGGTATACATTAGTAGTATTGGCATTCTGCGTGTAGGATCCCCGAACGTTCCTGACATAAACCCACACTGGAAGACAAGTTCAAGGACATTTGCGTACATCAAGATCTCTCATACGAGACACGATCTTGGAGGAGAAGATTTGCCCCAACATTGATTACCTTGAGAGATATGAACATATATCAATGGGAATACCCAGATAAACTAAAAGTTCATTGGAAGAATCAACAAGAGACTTTTGAGTCCCCAAAAGACTTCTTAAAATGGACGAAACTGACAAATATAAGTAGCTAATTTAGGGGAACAGATCATGGGAGGAGAAACAGAATTGGGATCTGGAGGGTGGGGAGGAGGAGGTAGTATTATAGAGCAATAAGTATTTAAATGCGAGTGGTAGTATACATAGCACTTCTTAAGAAGAAAATAACACAATTTATATCATTACACTGAGAAGGAAATATATATATACACATACACACACACACACACACATACGGTTTTTCTTTTGTTTGTTTTTGGGTTTTTTAGATTTATTGACACAATTAAATATATGATTACTATAAACTAAGTACATAGAGGATATATCAGACACTTTAAAAAATTATAACAGGGGGGAAATAATCGTTAAATTTGTGTGATCGCAAAATAAGTGAAAAGAATTACAAAATAATCACACATAAGAACAAGAGAAATAGTTATAGTGAAATACAATAGTGGCGTAATAGTCACTTTTTTTTCCTCTCTCCCTCTCCCTGAAGTGTCTCCTCTCTTTCTCCGGTTGATGCCCTTCTTCCCGCCACCCCTCTCATTTAGATGTAGGGGGTCAGGGGAGAGGAATGGCAGAATCGATTGGGGGATCGGGGAGGGGGAGGGGATGTCGAGGGAGAACAAAATATATTCCCCGAAGAGGGGTCTTTTTCTGTTTCTTCTTTATCTTCTGTAGTGAACTTTTGGATTTATATTTTGTGTAGGGGGTCAAACAGAGTTATGTTTTCAATATAATAGTCTGTACCTAATAATTAAAGAGATACCGCACCAGACAGGGTGAGAATATTCCCTTCCATGCAGGAACCATGTTATAATGAATATAACACGAAGGAGTGAGTCAGACTATGTAGTTGGAAGGTCACACCAATTTTCAGTTTTTCTGTTTAATGTGTGCAAATGTTTGTTATTGAGTTATATGTATGAGAATCAATCGTTTGTCGAGAGGAGGCCATGGGGGAGGTACACAGGGGGACAATAAAAATTATTTAATTATGAAATATTTTACCAGGATGGTTACATTGAGATTTCTCTCGTTTTCAATTATGACAGGTGCATTCTGTGCTGAGGTATATTGCCATAGATCTCTTAAAAGATTTTCAATTGAATGAAGATTTGACTCTGTCCCTGAGGTTATTCCATAATTGCAGTCTCTGTAGAAAAAGGAGGATCTTGGATCTTAATGCAGATAATAGTTTAATCCAAGATAAAAGATCCAAATATAATTTCACTTGGATGAAAAAAAGATATGCCCTACTTAGCAATAAAATTATCAAGAGATTTAAATAGTATTAGCCAAATCAATTTTGTCACTTCTTCGTCATACTAACCATTTATTACAAAACTGGAGAAATATAGAAACATATTGGATGGGAAGAATTAATATAATTAATATATTCGGGTTATATAGTGTAATATTGGAATATTGTGGAAATTGATGGCAAGATGAATGCAGTATGTTATCAGAAAATACTGGCAGACAATTTGCATTCTTCTACAAAAAGGCTGTGCATGGGACGCTCTTTGATTTTTCCAGCATGACAATGACCCTAAGCACAAGGCCAAGTTGACCCTCCAGTGGTTACAGCAGAAAAAGGTGAAGGTTCTGGAGTGGCCATCACAGTTTCCTGACCTTAATATCATTGAGTCACTCTGGGGAGATCTCAAATGTGCGGTTCATGCAAGAGGGCCAAAGACTTTGCATGACCTGGAGGCATTTTGCCAAAACCAATGGGCAGCTATACCACCTGCAAGAATTAGGGGCCTCATAGACAACTATTACAAAAGACTGGACACTGGCATGGATGCTAAAGGGGGCAATACACAGTATTAAAAACTAAGGGTATGCAGACTTTTGAACAGGGGTCATTTCATTATTTTCTTTGTTGCCATGTTTTGTTTTAGGATTGTGCCATTCTGTAATAACCTACAGTTAAATATAATTCCCATAAGAAATAAAAGAAATGTGTTTTGCCTGCTCACTCATGTTTTCTTTAATAATGGTCCATATATTACCAATTCTCCAAAAGGTATGAAAACTTTGCATCTGTATATCCTGTATTTTGAGGCAATGTATTTTAATATTTGCTGACGCATGTTACTTGTATAGGACACAGAGATAATGGTGAATGCCGAATTATTTTTTTATGTCTCTCAGGTGATGAATATGATGTCTGTGCCATCTGTCTGGAGGAATACGAGGAGGGCGACAAACTGCGTGTGCTGCCATGTTCCCATGGTAAGTTACCTCCCATCAATCAGCACCCTTCTGTTAATGAGAAGGAAGTGTTAATGTTTGTATTAACATACGCCCCTTTCTTTCCAGCGTACCATTGCACGTGTGTTGACCCCTGGCTGACCAAGACTAAGAAGAGCTGTCCTGTGTGCAAGCATCGTGTCCTGCGATCGGAGGACGACTCTGACTCTGAGAGCGGCGGGACGGAACCTGGAGATGGTGACAACAGAGAGGAAAGCGATAATGAGCGGACCCCTCTCCTTCGACCCTCTCCTTCATTTGGCAGCATGGCCGATTCCCCCACAGCTATCCAGAACGAAGCAGAGGTCGAACCTCCCCGGGCAGTCAGCGTCTGAGAAAGCCTTGGTCCTTCGCCATGTGGATCTCGGTTAGACTGTGTTGATCCCAGGATCCTTTGTGCACACAGTGGCAGATAATTTGCACGGTGACAGATCCATTCCCAGAATCCTTTGCCCTGCCACTTACCCATTCCCAGAATCCTTTATGATAGAAAATGAGTTAATCTCCGTAATTGTTTTGCCTTGTATTTTCTCCATCCCCCATAGCTCTTTGTTCTAGAAGCATCGGGTTGTGTTCTCATGCTCTTTTGGGGTTTCATTTTTTGTTTGTTTTTTTCTTGTATTTTATTGATCTCCTTAATCAGTCCATTACTTGGGGACTGGTTTATTCCAATCATCTCCTAACGCTCATGGGTCAGAGTGGCACAAACTGCTGCGTTAGACATGGCCGCCTGATGTACCGAGAGATGTTCTCATGGGGATGGCTATTTCAATTAGTTGACAAATGGGGTAAAAGACAAAGAATTGGTCATAATGGAAGATATCTGTGTACCTCTAGGCTTCCCTCCTCGTGCAGCGTTCTGTAATTACTCTGTATCTGACTAATGTTTTTGTATAAACATGATTTCCTATCTAATGGAATAACTCTGACTCTAAGCCCCCAGCAGCCATTGGACGACGTCAATGACCCTGTTGGAATTGATTTGTATTTTCTGTGTAACTGGATGATTCCATTGCTTAGTTAAGTATAGATTCTATTTTCTTGGAGTTCCGCAGCAGATGATGAAAGGGGAATCCGAACGTCATTTGAAAGTTTTGGGCAGGGAGAGAGAGGAGAATTAAAGATAAAACGTCAACCATTCAGATGGGTGGATAGAGAAAGGAAAAATACGAGGAACATGGGGTGACCTGACCAATCAGAATTAACAGACCACGTGATCCCCACGTTGCACTGAGGGGTTTGAAAAGCTCAGATTGTTTTCGGACAGCACGGCCTATTACAGCCAGCTGCTGGCTGAGAGTGCTGAGTTTGTAGACTTGTACATTTAATAATCTGAAATCTGCTTTAATTTATAATCTAACAATGATGTCACAGCTGTGATTACACTATTGTCCGGCTGATTTACCTGTCCTACAATGCCACGCTGGATGCCTTGCTTTAGAGACATGCAGGGCACACTGACAGAGACACGCAAGGTTTAGAGACAGACAGTTAGGTGCCTGTGGGAAAGACCTGCCATGTGTATTATAAACCTAATAATAGCAGGAATTTTTTAATATCTGTATGAATAAACTTATTATAAAACCAATTAAAAAAAAACATCTCTTCCAATATTTTTGTTTGTTTGTTTTTAAGTCTGGTGTGATACAGGTTGGGTAATTCAGAGGATTTAAACATCTCTGGAATAATCTGCTATGACATTAGGGAACATTTAGGGCTATTACTGCCGTAATGGGAAGTAGACATTGGCCCCAAAGTGGTCTAAAATGGACAATGTAGGTACTTGTAACAATTTTATCTCTTTGAATTGGTAATTGTGACTGGAGTCCCCTGGCCCTGTTTAACAGTAAGCAGGAGCTAAGGCAGCAATTATACATGTTCCTCCATCTATATCAATTACACACCTTCCAAGTGTCCCTATGTTTCTCTTTTCAATCCTAATTTCCATCTTTTCTAAGAGCTCCGTATTGTTGGTGTGTCTGAGTGTATAACAGAGCTCCACAGTAACAATACTCCCAGTAATGTGTCTGAGTGTATAACAGAGCTCCATAGCAATAACACTCCCAGTAATGTGTCTTAGTGTATAACAGAGCTCCACAGCAATAATACTCCCAGTAATGTGTCTGAGTGTATAACAGAGCTCCACAGCAATAATACTCCAAGTAATGTGTCTGAGTGTATAACAGAGCTCCACAGCAATAATACTCCCAGTAATGTGTCTGAGTGTATAACAGAGCCCCACAGCAATAATACTCCCAGTAATGTGTCTGAGTGTATAACAGCTCCACAGCAATAATACTCCCAGTAATGTGTCTGAGTGTATAACAGAGCCCCACTGCAATAATACTCCCAGGAATGTGTCTGAGTGTATAACAGAGCTCCACAGTAATAATACTCCCAGTAATGTTACTGAGTGTATAACAGAGCTCCACAGCAATAATACTCCCAGTAATGTGTCTGAGTGTATAACAGAGCTCCACAGCAATAATACTCCCAGTAACGTGACTGAGTGTATAATAGAGCTCCACAGTAATAATACTCCCAGTAATGTGTCGGGTGGTAGGGTGAAAACCGGTGTCTAAAAGGAAGAAATGGAGCGTGGGAGGTAAACCATGAAATGGGGAGCTGGAGGAAACTGGGGAACAGAGAATATGAATTTCTAAAAACATTTACTTTGCTGGAGGAAGCCACATCTTAGAGCTGAAAACTTGTCTTCCATGTATGTCTTGCAGGATGGGCCATGTATGTCTTCCATGTATGTCTTGCAGGATGGGCCATGTATGTCTTCCATGTATGTCTTGCAGGATGGGCCAGGTATGTCTTCCATGTATGTCTTGCAGCCAATGACCTCACTAAAGTGACATGAAAGTGACCTTATGGCCAACGGGCCCCTAGGGCACTACATTCAGAGGGTTCATTTACAGCACTGAAGGCACAGTCACAGCAAGGACGGTTCATGTGTTCCTTTGTTCTGTTTTGATAATACTTTACACCAGTCTCCAAGCATACATGGGACAGGCATATTAAGTCATGTATTTAAATACTGTAAATAAAATTTCATTCACAACATTTCAAAAACAATACTTGTTCATTAAAGTCACTTTTCTGTAAATATTTCTTGCATTTCTCATGGCTTCCAATGGAAGTGATCTTGGAGATACCCTGATGTATTTCTTGTTTTTTTTTAAATTTTGCTCTGGATACATTTTTCTATAGTTTCTTTGGACCTTGGCGCTCCAGGTATGATGGCCATACTTCTGATGTTGGAGTGCTGGTTTAGGAGAAGAGAACAAGCTTGTTGTGTGTCTAAGAGAATACATGGATATCCAGTGAAGGACAGATAAAAACATTCTTGCTTTTCTTTGGCGAAACCCCTAGAATACATCCATAAGATGTGAGCTGTTTCAAGAACAGGTGGTATTGGAATGTGAAAGCAAGTGGGTCTCTTCTCAATGCTTGATGTTGGAGGACTTCCTGAGGAGAGACATGCTGTACGAAGTTAGTCATCGTTACGTATATACAATGACCAAAAGGGCAGAGAACCTGCAGAAAGTAGCCTTCCTGGATGTTAAGATGAGCTTCCTGTTTAAATACTTTACCGGAAATATTTATGCTTCCGGACAACATTTTACAGACTTCGGGGACTGGTGTAATCTGCCGGAAATCGTGCCACAGGAGCTCCTGCAATTCCGGGCATTTAAATGCTGCCTGTGAGAGACTTTATTTCTTAAACTTGGATCTGGAGAAAAGACCTTTTAAGTCAAAATAGCTAAACTAGAATATTTGCGAATTTTCCCAGCTAGGCTATTTAGTCCTGCTCCTTTCTCCCGAGTGTAGACTATAACGATGTGAATGATTTTTAACCCAGCACATGAAGTGATGAGGATGTGGTTCCTCCCCCGGTGAGAACCTCACATTGATATTATGTGGAATTTCTTCTGCACAGAAGCTTCGGTGCTATATCATTATATTCGGTGTCTGTATTATTTATACCAACACAGTTGGTGACAATTTGAATGGATTCTCACTTCTAATGAGGGGGATCTTAGCAGCACCCTCCTTAAAAAGTAGGTGACAACTTACACAAAACCATTATCCGTTCAACTATTTAAAAGCACTCCACAGCTACCTACCACACATATATAGACCGATTTATTTACTGAAGTGAGAATTCAAAGGGAAAAATTATCTAATTCAACTTTGCTTTTACGTACTTATAGGAACACTATAGTCACTCATACCACTTCAGCTTACTGAAGCGGTCTGGGTGCACTGTCACAGGTCCCTTAACCCTGCAATTTTAATTATTATTGCAGTTTTGAGAAAATGCAATAATTACCTGATAGGGTTAACACCTCTAGTGGCTGTCTACCAGAGGGACTTCTGGCTGGTTAGGCATGAGGACATCCAGCATCACCCTAAATCCCACTATGGTGGAAGTCATAAAGGAAGAGCGACGATCGTATGCGCATTAGTACTTGACAGCTGCCATCATCAGCCGAGAGTGGTCATCGGAGCTGGAATCTGGTAAATGACGGGGTTTGAACATGTGGTGGGAGGTGGGTACTTGTGGGTACATATAGTGCTGGTATACAGGTGGTGGGCATGTGTTGGTACGTAAAGTGCTGTTATATGAGTGGTGGGCATGTGTGGTAAATATAGTGCTGGGATAAGGTTAGTGGGCATGTCAGAATACATGTTGTTCATCTGTCGATTTGACAAGGAGCACTCAGTTATCCGTGAATTGTTTGTGCAGGTTCTCTCTGTGTGTGCACAGATGACTAACAAGGCACATTTTTGCATGGAACATCCAATGACAGATGGAACGGCAGTCGAGGAGGACATCTCTGGCAGAGTTACTGCCTCTTTCATTCTCCTGCAGCCGTCTTTTTGGTCTCACACGATTCAGCAACTTTTGACATGAAAGAGAGCCATGTTGTCCAATTCATTGCAATCTGTTCCCAAGAGTCAGAGTTGATGTCAAATGCTTTTAAGGGCATCTTTAACCCCTTAAGGACACATAACATGTGTGACATGTCATGATTCCCTTTTATTTAGTTTGATCCTTAAAGGGTTAAAGATCTCCTTTTGCCCCCTTTGGTAGATGATGGTATGACATATGGATTAATGTCCTGCCCTGCATCAAGATGGTAAAGATGCTAGGTAGGTTTGCTTGGGCAAGTACTTCAGTGTCTGGGATTGTGTCCTGCACTGGTTTTCGATAATTTTTCTGAGCTTTGTTGTGTGGAAATGGTTCCGCTTCTTGTCATAGCGCTGATACACGGTCAATGTTTCACTAGCATAGAGCATTGTGGAGAGACATTCACTTCTGTCTGGATGGTGAGGCCTCTTCTATTCCAGAAACTGGCATGCAATCTGCCAAAGATTACAATGTCTGTAGCAATCCTGATATTCACTTCATCGTCTATGGTGACGTCAGTTGTCAAAGTGCTGCCAAGGTAAGAGAATCTGTTCACTACATTTAGTCTCTGGCCATCAATGGTGATGTTGGGCTCAACATAGTACTTTCCTGGGGCTGGCTGATGCAAAACTATAGTATTCTTTGTACCGATGGATAAACCAAAATTTGCTCTGGAGCTGGAAAACTTATCTACACTGCATTGCATGTCAACTTCTGAGCCAGCGATGAGGGCACAATCCTCAGCAAACAGGAAAGATCATTTGTAACAGGAAATGGATCAAATCACTCGCCATTATGCTAGACCCATGACTGCATGTCTTCATGAATTAGTTGGACTATGAAGATGAACTTCCTTGAGCATCGATGGCTGGGTACTTATATTGTTGGTTCTGGGTCCTTCTAGTAGGGTATAGGATGGAGGAAGTGGTAGGTGAAATGGTGTTGGAACACCTCCTGCAGTACAAAACCTTTCTTACTCTACCATCTGCTGCCAAAGGCTGGGCAAATGGGTTTCATTAGTCAGGTAACCTTATTATTTGAAAATATATTATCCATAAGTGGGTCAAAGGAATGGAAGAGAATGGGTGGGCAGCAACCCACCAGCTGCAATTCCATGTCCAACGGGATTAGAGGAATGGGAAGACCCTTTGGCCAGTTTCTATATTTTGCCTCTACTTAATGAACAAATAATACATTATATCACTCAGTTCTATTGTTAATTACATCTGGTTTTCAATCAGTTTGGCATGTGGCCATTCCTTATTCTTATTTAGACAAAAGCAGTAAATATTAAAATATTTGTTAGTTTAGATTTTTGCACAAATACAAGTGGCCAGGCTTAATAGGGACTAGCGACAGATGTCATTGTGGCTTCAGGGTAACTTGGAACCTTTTATCTTGCTTCACCTCCGCAACCCACGGGAAATGAGAGATACACTTAAAGAAATGCCTGTGTGTGCCTCAGGGCCGGACGAGCAATAAGAACTGTCCATTGAAGCTTTGAAGAGATGGTTTGGAATCCCCGGAGCGCAATGTCCAGATGGAAGGTACCATTACCACAGCTTATTGATGAGGTCCCATTGATTTACTGTACAGGAAACTGACACAATAAATAGACTGCATGTAAAGTGGGGTCTCCTGGATTATAAATGGAGAGCTACGTTAGGTAGGCGACTCACTCAATTGGATGAAATATTTCGGAATCTTGTAGTAATGTAGGTGGAATAAAGACTTCAGTGCTTCCAGGTCAATCGTTTACCCATCTCTGTTGCTAATTTTAATCTAAAAGAAGGCAAAAAAAAACTGATTCATTTTAAAACTGTGCCACAAAAAGGAAATAATTTCTTCTTAAATCCACAGTTTAAATCAGATTTATCCTCAAATCATCATATTAACAGCCCGAAAGGGCAACGGCCACTTCCCATTAATTTTAGTAGTGACCTTGATTTCATTAATTTAATTTAATTCAAAGGATTTATCTATAAAATTCCCATTTAATGGTTGTAGCGGAGTAGTAGTATTATCCACGGTATCTCCACTGGTAGACAGAATCAAGCAGGCACAAAGCAGGTAAAATCCAGGTAGCGTAGTTACAATCCCTTCCTCCCAAGAACTAGACGACACATAGCTTGGAGGTCAACTGAGGTTTATTTTCAGGTCACGGTATTTATGGGATTCCCCATGCAAGGGGTTTCCCTACTGACATTTCAGGGGTCGTACAGTAGGGGACTACATGGGGAACTGACCAACACATACATTTTTCCCATCATGCACTGCTGGACGAGAGGGATACTCCCACTGGAATATACCGTTAATGGGATTATCCCTCCGCAGAACTCACATTTTACATTAAAACACATAACTTTAATAATGTTCACTTGTTTTACACGAATGGACGTTCGGTAGATAGCTGGAGGCTGAGCGCATCGTTCGTGAGTATACCGCTCAGCTCCCAGTCTAACTAACCGAACGCCGTACGAAATACACATTATTTCTAACATAGGTTTAAAATACCGATTATTATAAGGGGAATAAACTACCGAACGGCCTGGAAGTCCAGCGGTGTTCGCGCCGTCGAGTAGCCGTTTTTAGTTCCAGGCGTTCGACGACAAAACACCGCTGGGCTAACAAAAGAATCAAGATGGCCGACCGCCGCCTGGTCGGTAGTCGAACGACGGCCACCTAGAAACACACTTAATTAACGATTGCAACATTGTTGCAATCGGTTAATGGGCACCACACGACCCCCTGTGTGTGGTCGTGCATTCGGTATGTTATTCATTTCACGAACAGTGTTTAAACTCACTGTTCGTGAAACTACATTATGAATGCTGGGGTTTTCATACCGCCAGCATACGAATGTCCTCATTCGCCTGAAATACAGTTAGCATTCCGCATGGATCTTTATGGCTTAGCAAAAATACACGCATATTGATACATTAATAGTCTCTAGTGGCTAGTTTTGCCACAATTCTCCCCTAGAACCAAGCCGGCATACACAGTCTGATCCCAACGGATCGGCTTGGGGATGTCCGGAGGGGCACGCACAGATCACTTCTCAAGTTCAGTTTGTCTGGATAACCCGTCGGCGTTGCCATTTAGCTTTCCCGGGCGGTACTGGATCGTAAAGTCAAAAGGCTGCAGCGCCAAACTCCAGCGCAACAGCCTGGCATTGTCCCCTGACACCCGGTTCAGCCAGACCAACGGGTTGTGATCTGTGAGTAATGCAAATGGTTGTCCGTATAAATATGGTTGTAGTTTCTTGAGGGCCCACACCACGGCAAGGCATTCTTTTTCAATGGCGGTGTAGGTAAAAGTTTTCTGCTTAAGTAAGCCACGGGGTGCTCGCCGCCATCCGCTCCGACTTGGCTCAGTACTGCTCCCAATCCAAACATAGAAGCGTCTGTATGGACGAGAAAGTGTTTAGTTGGATCAGGAGCAGCGAGTATAGGTGCGTTAACAAGAGCAGTTTTAAGTTGTTGGAATGCCATTTCATACTCTGGGGCCCATACTACTAACTTGGGGAGATTCTTGCGGGTCAAATCTGTGAGGGGTTTGGCCAAGGTACTGTAATCGGGCACAAATTTTCGATTATACCCTGCGGTACCTAGAAATGCTAAAACCTGGGTTTTGGTGCGGGGGGGTTGGCCATTTGGCTACCGCCTCTATTTTGGCCGGTTCCGGTTTCTGTTGGCCACTTCCTACTCGGTGTCCTAGATATTGGACCTCGGCCATCCCTATATGGCACTTACTTTTAAGGGTTAGCCCTGCCTCCCTAATACGGTCTAAGACTGCTCCTACATGGCTCAGGTGGTCGGTCCAGGAATAGCTGAAAATTGCTATGTCGTCCAGATAGGCGCACGCGTATTCCTGAAACCCATTTAATAGTCGGTCTACCATCCTCTGGAAGGTGGCTGGGGCGTTTTTCATTCCAAATGGCATGACTCTAAACTGGTATAGCCCAAACGGAGTGACAAACGCTGACTTAGGAATGGAGTCCTCTTGTAATATTTATTTTATTTGGAACTCAACTGCAGAATTTTCTAATTGCAGTAACTATTAGTTTTACCTCCTTTTGTACTGATGTGGAGGAGAGGTTACTGTAGCTTTAAACCCTCAAGCAGGATGTTAATTGTGAGTAAAGAATAAGCCAATGAAGATTTGCACAAGCCAAATAGTCCCAATTTAGGAATAGTGCAGAAAAATATGCAGAGTTAGGTTCAGCTTAATTATGATAGAATAATTGCAAGCAAGATTATCAATGAGGCAAGACAGAATTGCAGCTAGGAATAATTTGATTGTTGGAAGAAGAATTTAGCCTTAGAAGCAGTTCCTTATGTATAACAGAGAATAACTTGAGAGAATGACACAGTAATGAGTCTTTAGAAACAGTCTCTTATTAGTAACAGAGAGTAGCTTGATTGTAGAAACAATTACTTAGCTTAAGAGGCAGTTCTGGAACTGAAGGGGTTAATTACATCCAATGGTAGTGAAGAGGGGTAGAAGTCCGTTTAGCAAGCCCAAGAGGGGTAGAAGTCCGTTTAGCAAGCCGAGGTCAAGGAGTGGAGAAGGTAGAAGTCCGTTTAGCAAGCCGAGGTCAAGGAGTGGAGAAGGTAGAAGTCCGTTTAGCAAGCCGAGGTCAAGGAGTGGAGAAGGAGGGTAGTCGTCCCAGAACGTTATTTGGTACACGCAGGATCAAGATAGAGCAGCTGATAAGTTTTGCAGTCACCTGTGCAAATAATCCAGCCCTTTGAATCTAGCGCGGTCTTCCTAATTAGCGTGGAAGGACCGCGTCAGAAAAAGGGGCGGGGCTAAGCTCAGTGAACCCGGAAGTGGGTTCCTACGGCGAAATGCATGTCAGGCTACACCTGACACCTCTTCTAAAGGAATTTGCCAATATCCTTTGCAAAGGTCGATCGTAGTTAGATAATGACCTCGGGCCATCTTGTCTAACAGCTCATCTATGCGCGGCATGGGGTAGGCATCTGATACAGTTTTATCATTGAGCCGTCTATAATCCACGCAGAAGCGGGTTGTACCATCCCGCTTTGGCACTAGTACCACTGGAGATGCCCATGGGCTATCGGAATGCTCGATAACCCCTAATTGTAACATTTCTTCAAGCTCCTTACGCATATGCTCTTTTACGGCTTCTGGAATGCGGTACGAAGGGGTGTTTGGCCTGGGGTTTCCACCCTATGGGTGGTTAATGGGGTATACCCGGGAAGGTTGGAGAAGGTGGCTCCCTTCTCCCTAATTAAACTCTGGGCCTGGGTTTTCTCCTGCGAAGTCAAGCGCTCCCCTAACTGTACTGCGGCTAACTCTTCCTTTTGGGTTTCTCTGGTGAGAAGATCTGGTAATGGCAAATTATCTGTGTCCTCTGCGGCAGAGGCACATATCGCGGTCACCTCTTCCGTGCGCTCGTGGTAGGGTTTCAGCATGTTCACATGAAGCATGCGTCTCCCCCCCTGCCCCAGCGCATTGGCCAATTATATAGGTGGTATCGCAGATTTGCTCTACCACCTTGAATGGGCCCTGCCAGGAGGCCTGCAGCTTGACAGGTACGGGTCGTAGGATCAGCATCTTCTGTCCAACCTGAAAGCTGCGGTCCCTGGCCCCCCTATCATACCATCTATGCTGTCTTTGCTGGGCCGCTTGGAGGTTGGTACGTACGGTCTGGGTTAACACCTCCAAACGGTCCCGAAATTCCAGTACATATGGTACGATAGGGGTACCATTAGTGGTCACTCCCCCCTTCTCTGATTAAATCTAGGGGGCCCCTCACTCTCCTTCCAAACAATAATTCAAAGGGAGAGAACCCAGTGGATTCTTGGGGCACTTCTCTATAGGCGAACAGTAAGTGGGGTAGGAATTGTTCCCAGTCTTTTTGCGTGTCTATGAACGTCCGGATCATTTGTTTCAGCATTCCGTTAAACCATTCACAGAGACCATTAGACTGGGGATGGTAGGGAGTGTAACGGACCGTTTTGCACAAAAGGGGAAAAAAACGTTTAGGCGATCGACCCCCTTTTCGGAGATGCAGGCACAGCTACTGCAGAACACCAAACACACGAACCGCCAATAAGTGAATGCTCCAAACTCCCAAATGGCATCCAATATAGCACTCCAAATACACGAACAGGAACCGTACGAATTGCTGCTACCAGACGAATAGGAAAAGCATCCAAGCGGCTTACACTCCTAGCAATCAGTCCTTAGCAGCATACAGTAAATCCCCCCAAAGACGAGACAAGGCTCCGTGTTGAGGGTCAAGCAGTGGTCTGTTTAATGAGGGCTACCTGCCCAGTATTTATGCAGGTCTCCCACCTGGTGGACACTCCCCTAGGGGACCAAATGGGAGACTGTGACAAAGGACAGACAAGTAGACAAATAGGACACACAGTCACAGTATATTCCCACAATGCATCCTGGCTTCCTCCCCTCTGCCCTGGGAGATAATTGAGAAGTAACTCAATTATCTCCCAAGACAAAGGCAAAACTCCATTACACATGTGGGGACACAAAACCAGCATTATACTTTAAAATACATAATGTAACATTTATTACACAAAACACAGACATGTAACATATCCCCAGATAGCTCAGGTCTGAGTGCACATTATCAGGTGAATGGCACTCAGACCACACGAATACAGTTTAATCGCCATGGAGCTAAAGTCTTTACACAGTCAGTTTCATACGAATGGGCTCCATGGGATTCCTATCTGGGGTATAATACATTCGAACAAAAATACCGAACACCGGGCCATTCGTGCACTTCCACCGAACAAGAAGGGAGGTTGGCGGCTTCAGCGGTGTTTGCGCAAAACTGTGTCCGATTTTAGTTCCATGAAAATAGAGGCGAACACCGCTGTGCATTCGTATGTTTTAAAATGGCCGCGACCTCGTGTTCGGGATACGAATGGCGGCCACCCAGCATTCATCAATTAAGCTGCGGTTAACCGCAGCTTCAGGGAGGTTAATTGCCGGCACACTCCAGCTCCCAGATGGTCTATTCATTCGTGCGGTTGTTCGGTAGATTGAAACTACCGAACAACCGGCAGAAAAGCACGAATTCAGCTTTTCTGCAGGCAAAATAAAGTCTTTTAAAAGGGGGCCATAGTCCAAAGGCAGCAGGCGAGCAACCAGGCTTTTCCATTGCAATGTGTCGAGATTGGTCTCGTCACAGGGAGAGTTAAGGATAGATTTTACCCCACATACTTTCCAGAGCTGGTGAGTGACCTCTGCCGTGAATTGGGTACCTCTATCCGAAATAATCCCCCGGGGCAATCCCATGCAGGAGAATATTCGCATAAGGGCATCCACCACGGTCTCGGCATGTACATTAGTTAGAGCCACTGCTTCGGGGTATCTGGTGGCGTAGTCCACTACGGTCAAGATATACTTCTTGCCAGAGGGACAGGGTTTTTTCAGTGGTCCTATTATGTCCACTGCTACTCTACTGAAGGGTTCTTCTATTATGGGTAGGGAGTGCAGTTTAGCTTTATATCTGTCTCCCCTTTTTCCGACCCTCTGGCAGGTATCACAGGTATTGCAATATTGTCTAATATCTTGTGAGATACCTGGCCAGAAGAAATTTTTAGTCAGCCGATGTTTGGTTCGGCTGATTCCTAAATGCCCTGACAATGGTATGTCGTGCGCTATGCGCATTAACTCTTGCCTGTATTTGGGAATTGGAACCGATCCGGCCACTATCTTCTCGGCATATCGGTATAATAGCCCTTTATCCCAAGCATACTTTTCTCCTTCTAGGCCTGCCTGTTTCTTGTCTATTCGGTCTTTATAAACCTGCAGGGAAGGATCTAGAGCGACCTCGCTACCAAATTCTAAAGGGGCATCCCAGGGTAGGGTAGTGTGATTGGGGTTGGCATTGCTTACCTGAGCCTCAGAGTCGGTGGGTGGTGCCGTGGTGCGAGCCTGTTGTCGAGTGATGACTGGGTAAGCCTCTTGCGTGGTAGGTCGTGGAATAAAAGCGGAGGTGATCTCCTCCAAGTCATTTCCCAAAATAACAACCGCTGGCAAGTCTTGCATCATCCCCACCTCCACTTGACCTGCCCCCGCTCCCCAATTCAAATGTATTTTGGCAGTGGGAACTTTGTAAATGGCTCCCCCTGCCACCCGTACCGCTATGCAATCCCCCGTGAGTTGTTCTTTTGGAACCAGATGGTTTCGGACCAACGTTATGGTGGCCCCGGAATCCCTCAGTCCTTCCATACGTTTCCCTTCTATATGGACCACTTGCCTATGGCTTTGGCGGTTGTCTGACGCCGCTTGCACTGGGTTAACTTCCTGGAGCGTGCCTAGCGGTTCCTCCATCTGGGTGGTGGTGGATGGCTGTGCAAAAGCTCCGGTCTGATAACAGTGTACTGCTGCTCTAGGCCCAAGTGGTGGTCCTTGGTTGGGCCCTGATGGTCGTGCCCGGTTTCGGGGACAATCTCTTTGTACATGTCCTAGCTGGTTGCAGGTATGGCATCGGATGTGTGCTCGGTTATTGCATCGGGGTTGGTACAGATTGTATGCTCCCCCAGATCGTGGAGGGTCCACCACGGCAGGCCGATAGGTGCTTGCCTGGAGAGATACTTTAGGTAGGGGCCGCTGTTCTCGCCTAGTGTCTTGGTGCTCTTCCGCGAGTTTAGCGGCATCTTGTAAGGTACAGGGTTTATGGTCCCTTACCCAGTTCTGCATCTCGGTGGATAATCTCCGGTACAATTGTTCCAATAGCAGTAGCTGCATGATATCTTGCTTAGTGGTTGCTTGCGCTGCCTCAATCCACCCGGTGGCTGCTCTTTGTAGGCGATGCGCAAATTCAGCGTGAGAGTCCTTCTCCTGTTTTTTCAGGTCCCGGAATTGGAGTTGGTACGCCTCCAGAGTGATGGCATACCAAGCTAGGATGGCTTGCTTTACTTTATGGTAGTCTCTGCTGTCCTTATCCGGCACGGCTCTGTAAGCTTCCGCTGCGCGGCCAGATAATTTACCAGCCAGCAAGGGTACTTGATCGTGTGACCTGATCTCATGCAGCTGGCACAGTCTTTCGAAGTCCTGCAAATATCCATCAATTTCACCCTCTGTATCCGTGAAGTTTTTAAAAGCCTGGTAGGGAATTTTTGGTTTTCCCTGTATGATGCTAGGTGGAGCCGGTGACCCCTCTCTGGGTGGCTGGTTTGCGTGGCCCTGTTTGGCCATGATGTATTCCTGCACATCTGCCATGATCCTGTCGAAAGTCTCCTGTGGTGGGGTGGTTGGATACAGAGCTATCCTGCTCTTGAATTCTATTTCAAATTCCGTTTGCTCTTTCCTCATTGGAGGTGCTGCAGCAGCTGCTGCTCTGTCCCCTTCCATCAGCTCCTCAATTAAAACAGCCTTTGCCTTGTTGCTGGCTATTGTTCCTCTCGCTTCTAGTAACTCCTTTAATGTGCTGCATTTCAAAAGTGCATAATTCATTTCCATTCACCGGCTGTTCGTGCGTTTCCACGTATTCCCTCACGAATGGCTGTTTCTTTCCTTCCTTTCGTTTTAATTCCTGCCGAACCCTGCTTTGCTGTGTGGTTAAAATCCCGTCACTTGTCACCAATTGTAGCGGAGTAGTAGTATTATCCACGGTATATCCACTGGTAGACAGAATCAAGCAGGCACAAAGCAGGTAAAATCCAGGTAGCGTAGTTACAATCCCTTCCTCCCAAGAACTAGACGACACATAGCTTGGAGGTCAACTGAGGTTTATTTTCAGCTCACGGTATTTATGGGATTCCCCATGCAAGGGGTTTCCCTACTGACATTTCAGGGGTTGTACAGTAGGGGACTACATGGGGAACTGACCAACACATACATTTTTCCCATCATGCACTGCTGGACGAGAGGGATACTCCCACTGGAATATACCGTTAATGGGATTATCCCTCCGTGCAGCAGAACTCATTAAAATACATAACTTTAATAATGTTCACTTGTTTTACATGAATGGACGTTCGAAAGATAGCTGGAGGCTGAGCGCATCGTTCGTGAGAATACCGCTCAGCTCCCAGTCTAACTAACCGAACGCCGTACGAAATACACATTATTTCTAACAAAGGTTTAAAATACCGATTATTATAAGGGGAATAAACTACCGAACGGCCGGGGTTCCCGAAGGGCCTGGAAGTCCAGCAGTGTTCGCGCCGTCGAGTAGCCGTTTTTAGTTCCAGGCGCTCGACGACAAAACACCGCTGGGATAACAAAAGAATCAAGATGGCCGACCGCCTCCTGGTCGGTAGTCGAACGACTGCCACCTAGAAACACACTTAATTACCGATTGCAACATTGTTGCAATTGGTTAATGGGTGCCACACGACCCCCTGTGTGTGGTCGTGCATTCGGTATGTTATTCGTTTCACGAACAGTGTTTAAACTCACTGTTTGTGAAACTTCATTATGAATGCTGGGGTTTTCATACCGCCAGCATGCGAATGCCCTCATTAGCCTGAAATACAATTAGCATTCTGCGTGGATCTTTATGGCTTAGCAAAAATACACGCATATTGATACATTAATAGTCTCTAGTGGCTAGTTTTGCCACAATGGTGGCTTCTGGAGACAAAGCATTTGTAAAGTTTTTCTAACAGATTGTGATAATTTCTTATGCTGATTTAAACCGATTTAAATCAAGGCATTATAGTTACTTATCTGTATATTTAACAATTACTCGAGTATAAGCCGACTCGAATATAAGCCGAGGCCCCTAATTTTACCACAAAAAACTGGGAAAACTTATTGACTCGAGTATAAGCCTAGGGTGGGAAATGCAGCAGCTACTGGTAAATTTCTAAATAAAATTAGATATATAGAATGAATGCAGAGTGTGTGTTTGTGTGTGTATATAATGCAGTGTGTGTTTGTGCAGTGTGTATAAACTGGATGAGGGGAGTGCATTTTTTATTTTAATTTCTTTATTTTAATATTATATTATTTTAATATTATTATTTTATTATTATATTATTTTAATAATATTATTATTATTTTAATATTTGCATTATTTTTTTTTTGTCCCCCCTCCCTGCTTGTTGCCTGGCCAGGGAGGGGGGACAAAAAACCATTAAAAAAAAAAATAATGCAAATATTAAAATAATAATAATATAATAATAAAATAATATTATTTTAATAATATTATTTTATTATTATTAAAATAAAATAATATAAAATCCCTGGTGGTCCAGTGGCATTGGCTGTTCAGTGGGGGCTGACAGAGATCTGTTACTTACCTTCCTGCAGCCCCGCGGGTCTCGCGAGATTTACACTGTGAACAGAACGGAGCTGACCGGGGAGCTGCACGGAGGAGAAGGGAGCTGACAGGAGCTGCAGGAAGGTAAGTAACAGTTCACTGTCAGCCCCCAACAGGACCGCCGGGTTTGTAATGAGGCCGGCGGTCCTGGTCTGTATTATGCCAATGTAAATACTCGAGTATATACGGTATGTATTTGTGAGGTTTGAAAAATAAAATCTGCACCTCTTTTCCCCACAATGGGACACCTCCATCTTAATTCCTGGTCAGATAACAGATATTTATTTTTAATACTTTATCGTATTTTTTTCCGGGCTAACATCCATGTCAGCAGCACCACTGGGTTAAGCTCCTCCCTCTCAGCTGATAGGACAGAAAAATTGGCATTAGATTGAAGGATATTATAAAATGCAGTCTCTGCTCCCTCAACAACAGTCTCATAACCAAGTCAACCAAAGGCTAATCCATGGCTAATCCATGTAAGCATCATCTATGGGGCTTTCAAAGTTTACATGGGTGGGAAATAAAAGAAAACAAACATGAATAACTTCCCAAATCTAAATATATGGGTTGATGAGACGGGGGTGAATGAAGGATACTTCTCCCAAAGGAGAAGGCAGAGGAGTAAGCAACATTGAGATGGTAGTGTCTGATGAAATTGTTGGATGACGATCATGCTGCAGCCTTACAAATCTTCTCGGTAGAGAGGTCGGCCAATGGTACCCAGGATGCAGAGACAGCCCTTGTAGAATGAGCCTTTATGACTTCTGGAATAAGTTTTCCGCCTACTTTGCAGGCCTTCTAGCAGATGTAATCTACCTACAGCTAGTAGACATTGAAGCTGTCAAGTACTTATGGTGTCCAAACAGCCTGTTTTATGAATTTATTTAGTTCTATCAAGATAAATGTGCAGAGCTCTCACCAGATCCAGGTTATGCCACAAACCGTCTTTATCAGGGGAGGAGTCTGGAAAAAAGGAAGGCTAAACAGTATCCTGATTGATATGGAATCTAGAGACGACCTTGGGACGGAATTCCGGCAGTGGACGAAGGACACAAATTGGGTAAATGGAGAATAGAGCCTGGGTTTTCTGATGTCCTACAACAGGGTTAATGGCAGCAAGGAACACATATTTAAGAGTCAGATCACATAAAGACAAAGGATCCATAGAACGGCGATATGTAGACATTATGTAACACTGCGGGAAGATCCGAGGCTGTAATGAAGTTCTTAATATGAGGTCTAATTCTAAAAAACTAATTCATGAAGCATTTTAATGGTT